>VXAZ01005123.1:459496-668868 GCA_013399875.1 Gymnorhina tibicen
CCCCACTTTTCCCCAGCATCCTTTGGAATGAAAGGAATGTGATACAGAGAGAACAGTGCAAGTGTGATGAATAGTCTTCATAGGGCAGTCATGAATAAAATAGAAAAGAGTTACATAAGCATTTGGAGAGAAAATATATGCAATTGCTCTCAACTACTTGCCTAGTTGCAAGGACATATGATCTAATTTAATTTAGAATTTATTTTAAATTCAATTCTAATAATTGAGAAAGAAAAAATAATTCTTCAAAACCTGGTTTGGAAGAAACAAAAATTTTGCTCCCTGATCATAAATCTGTGCCACGTTTGAAGCACTCATTCTAACAAATGTAATGAACAAATACAGAGAAAAAGTTATCCTGGAAAAATAAATGAAGCCCAGCTTTTGAACTCCAGCTAGCTTTGATCAAGAGAAAACTTCTGTATAATGTTGGGAAACCACTCATACGTTTTAGTGGGAAAAGCTGTCTGGTTATAAAGGATAAAACAATCACGTCTGGTTTTCCCTCACTGAATTCCTGAAATTAACAGGGAATGACATAGTGGCTGTGAGCGTTTCGTAGTTTCTGGGGTGGAGAAGGAGGGAATATTTCTCACTGATTTCTACTGACCCCTTGTGGTAACCTAAACTGCATGTCATTGCTGAAGGAAACTTCGGCTTCCTTGTGGTAGGAAGTGTTTACCATGGGCAGGAAGAGTCTTAAGAGCTGACTCTGACTATCTCCATGGCCTCCTAAGAGCAAAAAATGCTAGATTGTCAAGAATCCACAAGGTGGCCAAAATTCAAAAGTTTTCTTAGTCCACGAGGAGAAGCTCTTGGACTACTTGGTGTGTAACAAGGCTGCAATTCTGTGGGACACGTACTGACAACCTAAACGTGAGACTGAAATTCAAGTAAATAACTCCACCCACCAAAATCCCACGAGAATTAAATTAGAGGCAAATGTATGCAACTTTTATTTTGCGCTACTGGGGAATGCAATTGTCTATATAAATGTCTTTCTAAAAACTAAATTCGGTGCTAAGATAGGCATTTATTCAAAGATGGGCATTGCCCCTCTGTTGGGTAATTTAGTTTAGACGTCAGCCAGAATAAGAGGTGGGCAAGCTGTAAGAGAGGTGGTTAGATATATCCCAACTTTTAGCCTTTCCAAAGTACATACTAAATCCACTGAAAGACAAGAACTTTAAAAAATACCTATTTGGAAAAAAAACCCCCATTATTGTAATATATGTTCACCTTCAAGTACATGTAAATGCTTTATAAATTGCATACTTACTATACAACCATTCTGTCACTTGGGAACAAGCCAAGGTTCTTGCTACTTCCATTTGTCCATACAAGAGAGTCACTTCCAGAGGGAAAAAAGAACTAATGGAAATATTAAGGAGTGTGTAGCAAATTTTACACTTTGATTTTTATATAGAAAAAGTACATCTGAATCTCACATGATCCAAATACCTGGGAATTGTACTTTACAGATTTTGTCAGCTGTCAAAACACATAATAAGTATCTGAAAGATAGTTATTGTTTATTGATTAGAGAAAACAACCATAAGCAGTTCCAAATCTCATGTTATGTTTCCCTAGAGTTTGAAAAAATTAAAAGTCTGCTACCTTATCTGACATGCTTTCTCTGGAGTTGGTGGTTAATTATATTTGTTGGGAATATGTTCCAGACTATTTAACACAATTCAATTGAACCAATTCAATTAATTCAGTATTGCTGTCATTCTTCCCCTTCCTAAGAAAAAAAAAAGAAAGAAAGAAATAGCTGGAATAACTATGAATAAATGTTACGTATGTTGGCAAAGCATAGTATGCACTATATACATAAACTCCTTTCTCCGTATGTTTTCACTTGTTTCATGTGCTTCCTGTAAAATTGCTTTAGGTTGTCCATGAAAATTTAGGGGGAAGGATTTCTATGAATATTTTCTGTCCCTTAAAAATGACAAAGAAGACAACAAAAACTGCCTTAGATGAAAACAGTTATAAAATTTGAGAGCAAGTAAATGGAGCTTTCAAGCTTCAAACAAAGTAAGTGGGCAACAAAATCACCTGGGAAAATATATTTGCTTTAGATGTAAATAAATCAGGCCTAAACTAAACCTCCTTGTCTTTACATATTAGGGAAGCATCTTTCAACTTAACTTTTGGAAATGGGAATAATACACAATAGTCATGCCTGATGGGCCACCCACAGCATGAGCATGAACCTCTGACATGAAAAGAAACGTGGAAATCAGGCACGCCTAACTCTTCTCCTGTGATTGCAGCAGAAATAAAATTAAATGTCTGAGAAAATAACCCTGAGCAGAATTTAATCAGTCTTGGAACACTGCCCTGAAAAATTGCAGTTTTGATTTTTCCAACTGAAAAAGAAAAAAATTCATTGGAAATTTCCCTGTGGTTTCATGGACTCAGCAAAACAACCAAGCCATTCAAGGGGTTGATGAGCAATAAGCTTACAGTCTAATATTTTTCAGTTTGAGCCAGGCTTCAAAAACAGTCAATAAAATATTTATTGAAATCATAAAATCTAAAATCACAAGCTCTACATTTTCATAAGTTTGTCTTTAAAATATTGTTCTAATGTCTGCAATGAAATTTGTTATCCATTTTTCCTTCTTATGTGTTTCATATACCAGTGGCACTTTAATATGCTTTGGGGTGTTTTTGGAAGGGGTAAGTTTTCTTTTCAAAACAGTTTAAATATCTGAACAGACGTAAAATTAGCCAGCATTGACATTATAACCAGTTGTGTACTGCAGACAAACTTGTCAGAAAATTCTAATATGATATTTATCAGCTTTTAAATGAGAACACAACTATCAGCTTCAACACAATCTAGGATAATGTAATGTTTACAGCTGAAGAATGACTGAATGCTTATACTTACAGAAATGTTTGCTTTTACTGGCTACACTTTCCATTCCCATGATACAATAGTCCAGAAAAAACCTTTCTGTCTCTCGTATAGGCTAGGTTATAACAACAATTATTATGATTTTTATATCTATACAATGATGCCTACAAAATATTTAATACCTAAGCAGCTGGTGCACTGTGGCTGATGCTTACTAAATGAATAAATGTTTTGTCTTGTGTTTCCCCCGTGTACTTGCATCCATCTGTTGTCTTGTGTCATTTTTGATTGAGGCCTAGAGGCACTACTGCAAAACAAATAATGTCAATTTTGTTTTCATTATTGCAGGGCCAAGAACCCTACTTCCAGCCTGAGAACACTCTGGCGCTTGGTGCTGCACAAACACAAATGCAAAGAGGTGTTTTCCATGCTTACACCCCATGCAGTAGGATGACTTTACAGCACAAAATTTTGCATGAGAACTTTGAATTAGTATTCATTACAGGACAAATAACTTTATCAAGCATGCAGTCTGACTGAAAGCAGATTTACTAGGCTGGCAGAGGAAATTGTAGTTCCTCCTAATGAGCACTCTAAAGTGTAGAGTGTTCTCCAAGTCAAAAGACAGGTGAGCATCTGTTTCACTTCACATCCTCCCCATCCTCACCATGCCTGGAACCTGCCCTCTTCCAAGAGAAGAGCTCACCAGCTCTGGCCCAGAGACACTGGGGGCCATGGCGTGATTGTGTTTAGCCCTTGGGTGTGTTGCACTGGCTGCTTCTCCTCAGTGCAGGGGTTAATCACTCTGTGCCACTTCAACACAAGCCCACAGAGCTGATCTTCATGAGTGTGTTCTAAGGATAGCTCTCATTAACAGGGCTACTGCAAACAGTGCTCTTGGGGTCAGGGTTGGCTTCTCAAGGGGGTACCTTCTCATTTTCACTGGCTGCAGAGGCAGACTGCCTGGCTAACTCAGCTGATTAATTCATGTGAAGTTGGCACCCTAATAGTCTTATAAATGTTTCAAGACAACTATTGGGTCAGAATGAAACCTTAAGTTTTAAGGGCTTGCCTGCTCAGCCCTGAGGTACATAAGTGCCTGTATTTGGGTGGTGGATTTCTACACCCATACAACCATATGTGCAGATCCATACAGTTCTGTTCTTCTACAGCTCCTGAAAATACATCAGTGAGGGTTACGGAGTAGGTGCTTGCTAGCACAAAGAGGGAGTTTCTTCAGACTGTGTAATACCCAGAACAATTCTGCAACCTGAGCCCCTGAAACCCAACCCATCTGAAATCAAACACTCCTCCTTTGAGGCAGAGGCACAGAGGAAAGATAGTTGCAGCAAGAACAAGAACAGGAATGACAGAGAAGAGCGACTGAGGATTGCAAGTTCACAGGAGCCTGTGGTCCTGTGACGTTTGGATAGTGAACTCAGTCTGTGAGTGCAATCCAGCATGGACTCTTTGTTCAGACAATACCTTCTAGGTCTAAGCCTTGCTGACATTAGCTATTTAAGCCCAAAGAATGATTCATGTAAAGGCAAGTGGGATTTCATCCCAAATGTGAGTATTTTAGGACAGGTCTGTTGCCAATCTCACAGTCTGTGAGCTCAATTTTCTCGAGAAACATCTTGGAGTTGTCTGTCTCCACTGAGCAAATGGCTTCAGGGACAAAGAGCTGAGTCCTGGATTGAGTGAAATAGATTGTCCCTGACACCTCTGTCAGGACAAGTTTCTCTCAAGAGAAGGACACGATCTCTTTTTCTTGGAACTGCATAAGACATCATTCAGTATGGCCATGTTTGACAGCTAAGAGAAATACAGCTGTATTCCAGAACTTCAGTTAAATAACATGGTATGATGGAAATTTTTAGAATTGCAGTTAAAGCTGATGACCCATTTTCCATTCTCTTATATCCCAAATAAGGTGTATTAAATATTCATTTTCTATCTGTTTGAGAATGTACCTCTGAACTTTGAAGACCATTCCCCTTGGGGAAGAGAAAAGGGAGAAAGGGGAATTCCCTCATATATTCAGAAGAAAATTTATTCTGTTTTGTGTAATTTCTGGCATGGGACCAATCCTTCCCCTCAGAAATGGCTGCATGTCATATATTGCCATGTTGTCTAAAATACTAAATTCAACTAAGTAAGACAGATACATCCCAGATGTGGAAATTTTGTGGGAGAAACCGGTGAAACATCTTGTTCACTTCTGACCTCTTCTTTCTTACATATCATGAGACAATGTGATCGACCTCATGTTAGACTAAATGGGTTCTTGGGATGGAGTAATCTCTAAGACATTTTGGGTTTCTTTGGTTCTGATTTTACTGGACTGGTGGTGGAAGCTTAGACTTCTGATCCTTACTTTGCTGCTAATGAAATGCATGACAAAGATTTTTAAGTCATGGGTATTTTCTTACCTCACTTTCCCCCTTATTTTTAATAGTCTAAGTAAAAGAATAAATAAATGGTTGATAAGCCTGTGTAACACAGGTGCCTCCTCAGAGCTCTTCCTGCATCACTCAAGTGACCCAAAGCCTGACACTGAGGCCAGACCCCAGTTCCTGATATTATGATCACTGTGAGGGCATCTACCCCACTTACAATCGGAACCCCCACATTCCAGGCACTGCACACTGCAGAGAATCATGGAATCACAGAGTAATCTCAGCTGGAAGGGACCCACAAGGATCACCAAAGTCCAACTCCTGGCCCTGCACAGGACACCCCAAGAGTCACACCATGTGCCTGTGATCATTGTCCAAACACTTCTTGAACTCTGTCAGGCTGGTGCTGTGACCACTTCCCTGGGGAGCCTGTGCCAGCGTAAGAGATATTTGTTATCCCCCAGGGCCTTCAGCTTAATATGAATAACAAACGAAGCCAAAGGCTGTTCTTCCATTCATCAAGGAAAGAGACTGAGCAGTTGTGCTCTGTGGATTTTGTGTGAGAAAAGTCTGCAGCTGCCTGCATTGCTGGTCTTTGTCTGATCCTCAGAGCATGACTAAAAAAAAGGGGAAAAAGGTAGGAAGATGAAGGTAAAGTCAGTTACAAAGTTCTGTATTTGATAGAAAGCTACATGGGGAGTAAAAACAAAATCATAAAATGACAGGACACAAATGCAGTGGGAGTTAGGGAAAGATGAAAGAAGAAAGGAAATTGGATAACAGTAGTGATCAGAAAGAATAAAGGCAAAGACAAATAATGACAAGCAAGAGAGAAAGTGGATTAAAGGTGAATGATGAAAGCTATGGAAATAAGGATGGTAGCTGCTATCAAAATTACAGGAAGTTATTTTATTTGAGATGCCATTGCTAGGAATCAGAAAAAATATTTTTGTTTAAACAGAGACGATCCTGAGAAGAGGAACGTTTCAAGGCAAAAGGGACTTTGGGAAAATGTAGAAAACAGCTGACAATATGTTTACATGGCGCCAGCAGCTGCTGAAGTTAGCTGAGGATGGCCTAGCTTCGTGTACTGGCAGTGGTACAGCTTGCATTAACACCGACTTTCACACAGCCTGAGCAGTCCTGTTAAAACATGGGGAGTTATAAAGTATCTGAAAATACTCCTTCAAGACTTTTTTTTTTGGCTTTTGAAAATTTCATCTGAGAAGGATGAGTTTTTATAGTTTGATTCTTTCTAATTATTTAATAATGAAAATTTTTATATGGAATAAAAAATAAATCACACAACATCATCGGGAACATCAGCAAACTTCCTTATGAATGGCTGATACATGTAGCACAGGTTTTGGAGTTTGTTTTACAGGCACAGTTTGGGCTGACTTCCAGGGAGTCCAAAACTGAATACATGCAAGGAGCTACAGGTAGCGAGCCAGGCCCTGAGAAATATCCCTGTCTCTTTCTCTCTTGTTGTTCTCTGCCCAGCCCATATGGACATCCGAGATGCTCTTGCCAACAGGCTGTGCTTACACCATTTAGAGCTGAATTAGTGGTTTGGGGAACAAGCACCTGAAAACCCTATTGCCACACAAATAGAGCTGGGAATACCTTCACCCTCTCCAGGTAGCCAAGACTATTCCCTACATTGCAGCAATGGGCATAAGTGCTGAGACCCAGTAATTCCTGGAAAGAGATGTCAACCAATCTCATTATTCTCTTGATGAAGGAGATTGGTGGGATGAGGAAAGCAAGGAGACAGAGAGCCAGACATAGCAGTGGGTCCCTGCCAGGGCAGCAGTGGAGGAGCCTTGGGGTGCCATTGAGATGGAACCCTGCCATGATTGAACCAATTCTAGTGTCTCTGTGTCCAGGGGGCAGGGGAGTATTTGAGATCCAGGTGCTAATCCAGGTCTTCTTCCAGCTGTCTTTGCCTAACAGCAACAGCAGCAGCAGCAGCAGAATTTTTGCAGCACCTGGTTTCTATGGCTGCTCAAGAGTATCTCCAAATTCATCTCCAGAAAGGACTAATCACAGCTGACGTACCAGCCATACTAAATTAGAGAAGTCCCACCAAATACTGTTCTTATATCCCACTGCTTAGTTCAGTAAAAGACATGTTCTCTAATTCCTTGTATTATATGTATGCTTCGGTGTCCCCAGAGAAGAAACCTCCTTAACTTAATAGCAGTACATGTGTAGTTAGCAGTTTGTAACACCTTGCTCTGTTTCCCTGAATGCTGAGGTATGCTGAGTTTCTAAGTGGGACTGGTTGTCACAAGACCTTGTAGTCTTACTGGTTAAAACAAACTTATTTTTTTCTGGAACCTATATCTCATTCATTTTCTTGTGATTCAGGCTCTTCAAGTGCCATCAATTTATTATGAAGGTCTAATTCTCAAGACCTCACTCTAGGGATTTAGTAACCCACTGGGACTTATGGTGCAGGAGAGCCATACCTTGCTGTCACTGAAATGACACAATAGCAGAGATAATGTCTGCAGATTTTTTTCAGCCAAAGTTCTTGCCTAGAAGAGCTCACAGAATGAGGGATATCTGGCTGCAAAGAGCTCCGTAAACAGTAATCACTGGAGCTGGGTGGAAAAAGATAATTCCAGCTCCTGGAGGATTTCAATATTTGATGACTACTTTCATGTCAATTTAAAATGAAAAGCTCAAAAGGTCAAAGTTCTGCTTAGTCAGATTCCAAGCTCAGTTCAAAATCCTGTGCAGATGCAAACTGTTCCTAAAGCCCCAAAAATTCTGAAATATAGACCTTGATGATTAATTAATCTTTCATGTGAAAGGTTTTCCCACCAGGAAGGAAAGGATTTCTGAGGCCAGGCTCTTTGAAGCCCACCCAGAGCTGGCAGCCTGACATGCACCACTGGTGGCCAGCAGTGAATGATCTACTCTCACCAGAGTTTTTCCCAGTGAGCTCCAAGCCTTCTTAAACTGGCTTGAAGATGATTCTGTCTCTGATGAAAGAAGCCTCTGTGAGCCATCACTATTCAGAAGGAACTGTCTAGAAAATATGTTCCTTTCCATTTAGAATCCAAAAAGGGTACAGAGAGAACCATGTTTCATCAGCATAAATAATTAACTGCAGAATGACATGTAATATTCATACTTAAAAATCATTAAACAAAATAGTCTGGAAAAAAATTCTTAAACATGGAGTGATATTAATCATTTAGCCACAAATTCAGCTTAGAGCTTCTCTTTTGTTTAATTTAATTATTATTTTAAAAAATCTATTCACAGGCAGATGTTGCTCTGCAAATCCACCGAACTAATACCCACATGTGAGACAGTCAGCCTGAGGTTTAGCCTCTTGCAGTATTAATTAACATCATGAGGCATTGTTAATGATAGTGGACAAAGTAAAAATGAGGAATTTTTTGTGCTTGGTAAAACAGGGATGAAAATGGGTCGAAAGAACAACGCTTTTCATACGGCATTGCCTTCTTAGCTGTATTGTGCACTCGCAGATGGTTTAGTTCATGCAAGGTGAAAAAAAATTACCTCTCTATCTTTTCTGTATCTCCAAGCATGCACAGCAGGATCCTCTCAGAATGGAGGTGTTTAAAAGAAAAGAGAACCCTAGAAGATTCATGAGGATTTCCTAGAGAAGAAAACGCTACCATGTAAGAGCTGAATTCATCTCAGCAAGTGGAGTCATCCAGAGCTGTGCCGCTGCTCTCACTGAGGAGGTGATGCCATGGCAGACCCCATGAACTGGCATTGTTTGGTTCATGGCCTGGAGAGCAATCACACACAAATTCACTGTGTCAGATCTCAGTGATGGTCCTGTTCTGCCTTCCTGGCATCTGTTCTCTCTTTCCTCCCCTTTTCCCCAACAAACAGAGCTCAGCCTGAAACTGGGCTCTCTGTGAGATGGCTGTGGTTCTGACAAGTAGGGCAATAATTTATAAAATAAGAGTAAAAAGTGTAGAGATGGACTGGTTGGAAAAAAATGTCCTCTGGCTGGATATAAGAATGTCTGAATATTTGTTCCAATGGGGACTGTCACCTATTATCCATCAGGAAACTACCAGAGCCTCAGCTTAAAGAAGAATATGTTTTTTCCTCTGCTTTTTTTTTTTTTTTTCATGCTTACCTTGAGTTTCTGGAATGACTGCAGCAACTTTAAACCATGACCCAATGTGCCTTTTGTGCTGGACTGTGTTCTCAGCCAGTTCTGAAAGGCTTCATTCACAAACTAGCCCATGTGATGCCAAGGAACCTCAGCAGAGCGAGAAGACATTGTACACTTGAGTTTTGAAGTGCAGCCTACTTGAGGAATAAGACATTATTCTCTTAGGATTTCACTGAGTTCTGCAGCCCTTTCAAGTCAAAAATACAGTGCTTGTGAACTGTCCTTGTAGTACTATATGTACTTCACAAACTTAGACTGGAGCCATAGACAGACGTTGGACCCCACAGAAACTCCTTCATGCTGCTAGGGATACACAAAAAGTGACTTAAAGCTACTCAGCTGGGGAAAGCAATTTTTTCCCTGAGCCTCGAGAGGGGTCAAACATCTGTCAAACATAGCAAGGACTTAAGGCATGTTACAGGCCCTTGTCTTTTAACACATGCGTGTCTTGGAAAGCAAGTTTAAAATCCACTCAGTGATGATTCTATTTTCTCTCCCACTTCATGGTTTTGTTTGTTATTTACTTCAGTCAAAAGGCTGAAGGGGACTGCACAACAGCAAAACAGAATAAGGGCTTGTGCACTTGAAGGTCATATACAGTTGTTTCATGAATGGTGCAACCATGTAAAACACCTACAGTTAGGATTTCTTCTAAGAAATTGCCTGTGATAGTGCAGTGAGATACTTTTCTTAATTGGCTTGTTCATGATGACCTCATGTTGAATATTTTATACATCTATAAGGAAGTTACAGACACATACATGCTTTTCCATCTCATCTGCAAGGTTATTCAGTCTTCAAAAATAAACAATAAAATTGTGATTATCCTGTGGTGATTTACTGTACCATGTTGAGAAGTCATCATTAAATTACGTGGAAAAGGATTTTTTGTTCTGCTTTAAATGAAAATCATAACACAGCTACATAGAGGTCACCAGTGTCTCCATGGCAATTCTCAGATATGTAAACTGGTAGTCAGTGAAAATTTTCAGTGAAATCATTTTGCTGTGAGTTTGTGATTTTCCTTTCCTGTTTAACAGCCCCGTCTGTTGAGCTGCCTTCTCACTTGAGCTGTGAGGTCTCTTGGGCAGACTGTGTGTGCACAGTGCCTAGTGGGATGTCCACTTACTAATTTCCCTAGCTCTCACTTAGACTAAATAGGTCAACCAGTAGGATAGGTGCATACCAGGATGGTGACCAGTGAAACCACAGTGTTAGTTTGCTGCTTTAATACGATCTTAGGGAAATACTCCTACTGTTGAGTGTCATCAAACGAGAGAGCAAAACACTTTTCTTTGTTGGGAAAGAGAAGCAGGAATGGGGTTAGGGTAGACCTCTGGATGGCACTGTGTTCTGTAGGCAGAAGAAGTTGGCAGGAATGGAGGCATCATTTAGCACAAATTTACTTGTGCTAAAAACTGATCAATTAATCTGGCTTAAAGTCTCTATTTCTACTATCAAGATCTGAAGGCATAATTACATGAGCCACAGCACTTGTAAGGGTGTTCAATGCAGACACGAATTTATTAGAAAACAGGGCAAACACATTTGCATATTGAGTTCATATTTCTAGAGGAAGAATTCTATGCACTCTGCCAAAATAAGAATTTAAATTATCTAATATGAAATTGTGAAATTTAATGAATGATTTAATAACATCATTGGCATTAGCACAGATGGCTCACCATGGCGGTGCTTCACTCTGTCTTGTATAATGGGAATGGTTGAGAAATGCCACACATTTCTATTACACAGTATTATCCTGGGTGCCTGCACAGTGTTCCACTGAAGAAGTTCCAGTGCCAAAGCATGAAAGTTATCACTCACGTTTCAACTGCAGAGGAAAAGCCTTGTTGATTTATAACAACTGCTGAGTGGCTTAGAACAATACAGAAGCAATCTTTGTTCTTCTCCAGGAGTCATACGTTGCCTTAAAGTCATATGAAGAAAAGCACAAGTTCCTATGGAGCGTTACTGCTAATAAAATATTTATTTCTGAGGATGGGGAAAAATTAACAGTGAACTCTAAAGCTGATGGGTTAGGCAATAGTCTAACCCTAAAAAGTGAATAGTGTTTGGGTGCTTTGCTGTAACCTTTAGCCTGGCTTTGGTTATCCTTGAAGGATACAAGTATTTTAAAAAATGGCTGGACATTTTCTAAAATATCTGAAATTTGCATGTGCTAGCAATTAATGAGATGAGAACTGATGTGTATTTAAACAGAAGAGAGGCCAAAAATCACTATGTTTAAATCTCTGATTTGTTTAACCTTGTAGTCTTACAAATTAGCAGTACTTGTGCTTTGGGGAATAGGTAGGAATGGGAATTGGTCACAGGTGCAAATGTATGAAGGCTGGATTGTTACCAAAATAAATGTTTGGCAGATTATACCCTCAAAATCTGATAGATAGCAATATAGGTAAACCAGAAGACTCATTTAAGACCACTATTTTGTTATGAAAAGAGTGGTAGCAAAGCCTCGGCTGCCTGGGGTTGGGTGCTAATTTGCCTTGGCATTGAGAAGTGGCTCTTTAGCAAATTTAGTTGTATCATTTATGGTTAGAATATGAGGGACTTCAGAAAAACTTTTCACAAAATTTGTGAGCATGCAGATGACCTGCATTGCAGATTGTCTAAATACGCAGATAATTATTATTATTTTAATATTTTATTCAATACTGCCTTTTCTGGTTTCATCAGAAAAGGGAATTGTCATAAAAAGCAAGAGAACAAGGATAAAACCCTGATTCCCCTTAAGTTCTTGACAAAATTGTCATTGATTTAAAGAGGAAAGAGGTGTGTTTTTTTCCCCCAATGCTTATCTACATCCTTACAAAACATAAGTTTATTTTAATTTTGCGCTAGGATGCATCTAGGACTATCAAGCCTCCTTCAAACATCAATGTCTCAGCTGCTATTTCTCTGTGCAAAGGCAATTACAGATTTGCTTCTGACATCTGTGTGTATGTTTCAAGGCTGAACTAAAGTGAAACTTGGTTAAACACCGTTTGTGGCAGTGGGGTTACCTTGCATGCGACAGCCCTCACCTCCACTTTCATCTCCCCCTGAGAGCGGTCCCTTTGATGGCTTTCAGTAGAATGACTTATCCCAACACCTTTTCACACAGATTGCACAGTGAACCCCAGAGCATTGAACCAGAGGGTAAATTTGCTTTCTGTAAGAGTTTGCTTTTGTTGGAGAGCATGACTGAGACAGTGGGTCAGGAGAAGCTACTTCCATCTTGAAAGCGCTGTTGCTTGGTAGGGGCTTATGACTAGTTTGACAAGGCTAGATCAGACATTCAGTATTGTACATCGTTGTAGTTAGTGAGTTAACTCTTAGAAGGGGTACTTTAACATAGTTTAAAGCCAGAATTTGACCTACCTTCTAAGGCAGTAACTGTTGTCTTTTAGCACACGGAGCCTTTGGAAGTTGGACAACTTTTATCTTGGTGTCATGGACAGTGGTGAAATGTGTTGTCTCTATCTGACAAATGTAAAAAGCAGCAACAGAATAGTGAAGAATTCTCCCTGAAGTCTAATGATCTGTTATTCATCACTGTTTATAAGTGCCCCTACTCTATATTTGCTGTGCTGTCATGGAAACAGCCGTTCCACCAACCTATTAAGAGAAAATTAAAGTGACACTGTCAAGAAAAGCATATGTTAGAAATTAATTTCTTACCTGCTTCACAAAAAATAAATCCCCAAAATATTTTTAATTCTCAGTAATCCTATTTGCATTCTTCTTTTGTGAAGAAAGTAAAGACAGAAGCTATTCCATAAATTCACAAACCAAAAAAAAAAAAAAAGACCTTTATACAATAGATCGCAACTGACTTTACAAGTGAATTTAATAGAATTAGTTCATTATAATCTGCTTTGATTGTTTTCTAGTCCTCCCACAAGAGCAGGCAACTCCACCTAGCTGTGTATGCCAACTATTTTATACGGCAAAAGTCACAGGGGTGCCATTTTGGCACATTGGCATGTAAGGGGACCTTATCCCATACTGGCTCTACACTCTGTTTCAAATAATCAGGATACTTGCAGTAGCTTCTTCAAAGAAGAAGTTTCATAGCAGCATTGGAGGTACTCTGTTTTCCTTGTCATTGTCTCTGTTCCCATCCCATCTCCAGCTTTGTCGCATATTTTCGTTGCACTGGCATAAGTATGTATTTGATCTTCTTGTAATGTGAAGAAACTATACTTACTGGGTTAATTTTTATCCTGAGCCTGGTCAGATGACCATCTGGCCTCTGTATAGAAAATGGGGACAGTATGTTACCTGGAGTTGCAACCTCAACTTAGGATATGGATCCACAACATAACTGCAAGGCCAAGAAGGCCTCCAACATGAAGTCTGGTGTAGTTTAAGCCCTCTCACCCATCTAACTCTTAAAAATTATAGTATTCCTTTTACTGGAAAATTGTTCTACTCCATCACCCCCAGTGGAGTTCCTTAAGAGCAGCAGCCTCCTCTGCCACATCTCCAGCATGTCCTCCCTTGCCATTGAAGTATATTCTGTCCCCTACTCATATGGAGGCAGGCAGATATGCAGTGGTAGAGTCAAGCTTTGCAGTTTTTCCTGTCCTGGGGTACTCTGCTAGCACTTTGTGGCTCTGTTAGAGCTTCTTGTTGCTGCCTTAGCAGTGCAAAAAGCTGTGCTGCACAAGGGAATCTACCCAACAGACCCTTGCTAAAATGTTGCTCACATGAAGACAATGCAAAAGCCATCCACAAAGTCACTAGAGTCAAACTCTGAAACTAGACAGAAAACAAGAGGGAATCAAAGCCTAGATGGATAACTCTCCCTGTTCTATTCTTGTATTCAGATGAAGGTGAGGCAATAACTTAGTGCTAATATGTGTGGAGACCTGGAATGTGCTGCATCTTTCTCTGGTGATCTATGGTCAAGAAAAAGGGCTGATGAAAGTAATTATTTATAGCAAGCATAGCAACAACGCTAGTTAAAGCTCAATAGCTGTCACCATGACTTTAACAAAAGCTTGTGAGAGTCATACCGATTTGATGGTGTCTTAAAGTGTGCTGAACTGTAGAGAACTGCAGTTTTGTTTCTGATACCAAGAAAATCATCAGAGTAACAGCAGTAATCAAAATGAATGAACCCTGCAGAGGTATAATGACTATAGAGCTGTCAGCATTTTTTTTCCTCCTGCTTTGGTTGAACCCAAAGAAGGGAGTACTGAGTAAGAATCCACTGCAACTATCAAGCACAGTGCATTCTGTATCCACTGCAACTATCAAGCACAGTGCATTCTGTGTGAGACTTTCACTTATTCTACTCACCTGGGAGTACCTAACCTTATCCACAGAATAAAGAGTCATTAAAAATAAGGGGGTTTTTAATTATCACTTGGGTTTATAACCTATATTTATAGAAGTATTTTGGTTTTGCTTATGCTATGGCTGAAGTTCAATATGTAACACTCAGTCACACCAAGTGCCTTCACCCATTCAGAATAGACAATGTTGGCTTACTGCTGTCTCCATATATGTGAATTCTTGTTTAACTCTCTCAGCAGTAGTCTAAACTAAAATATCACACTTTTACAGCAGCATTAATTTACTTCAGAAACAGAACAGTGAAAATTATGCCCCTGCAATGAAGTTCTCCTCTGGTCCCAGCATAATTCTTAGGATTGCTTTCGTCCTTTCCTGTTGTGTCCCACAATCTTCTCCGAATGACCTCCACTGATGCTCCCCGCCTTCAGAAGCTTCAGACATCTGTGTCACTTTTTTTATCAAACAACACAGATGCTGAATGTATTTCAAAAGGTAATTCAAGAAGTCTCTAGTGACTTTGTATGGCTTCTGAAGCACTAAACATATTAGCTTCATGCAGTGTAAGACACCAGACCTTCAGCTTGCCTCTGATTCAGATATACTTTGCATCTTTGAAGCCTTGAAGTAATCTAATAATGTGTGCAAGTCTGCAGGAGCCAAAACAATCTTAAACTTTGGTCTGGATTCTTCATAGTGAATCAGCCTGTGAGCTTGTCCATTTCTTTACCTTTACAGTAACTATATTTTTGGATATGAGCCAGTAATGTGCACTTGCGGTTGAGAAAGTCAACCATGTCCTGGACTGCAGCTAAAGCAGTGTGGCCAGCAGATTGAGAGATGTGATTCTGCCCCTCTGCTCTGCTCTGGTGAGACCCCACCTGGAGTGCTTGTTCAGTTCAGGGTCCACACTACAGGAAAGACATGGATCCTGGAGTGGATCCAGAAGAGGGTCAAAAAGATGACCAGAGGGGTGGACCACCTCTCCTGTGAGGAAAGGCTGAGAGATTTGGGATTGTTAAGTCTGGAGGAGAGAAAGCAGCTGGGAGATATTATTGTGGCCTTTAAATATTTAAAGGGAGCATATAAGAAAGATGGGGATAGCCTTTTTATTAGGGCTTGTTGAGATAGAAGATGTCCCTGCTCCTTGTGGGGGATGCTGGACTAGATGACCTTTAAAGGTCCCTTTCAACACAAACTATTCTATGATTCAGTAAATATCAAAAGGGATAAAAATGTCATAAATCTGTATATAGTTCAAGCTGATATTCTATTTCTACTAGCAATGTTATAGTATTTTTGCATTAATGATGTCTTGAGATACTTGCAATGATGATTAGTCATTCATATGCTAACTTCTTTAACTATGTTTCACAACATTAAGCATACATCTATTTTTATACAGTTTATGATCTCACAGTCCATTTTATTCTTATTTTTAGAACCAGGAATTTTAACAAACCAAACATTAAAAAAAGCTGCAAGAGCTGCTCGACTGTCAGTATTAATTGTAGGAACATTGAATTCATCAACTTATATCTGTTGTTGCTATGTGATATCAATTGTCCTTGGAAAAATCTTTTCTTTCGCCTTGAATCTGGGTGGTGTGTCACCAGTTTTGAGCTCCCTACTGTGCTGGAATTTTATTTTGGAATTAATTGCAATCTTGCTCTGAGTTCTGAGGTACTGTCTTTTCTCGTTAAAATTAAACTATAGTGCACTACCTCCCATACTGCACCCACTGCAATTTTTGTATGTGTACGTACACAGACAGCTTATCAGTGGCCAGACTTCATTCCAACATTTATAAAACAGTACCAAGTCAGAATATTCAGCCATTTTATTAGATAAGAAGGTGCACGTTACACAGAAAAACGTGGAGGATGCAAAGGGCAGACCACACTGTTTCCATCACCTTGCTGTGAGATCACTTGGCTGCAGGATGACAGCCCGGGTCTCCTTGTCCCCTGCCAAAGGTGCCGTGGCCTTGATGCCTTGTCCCTTGTATCAGGCACCCCGAGAGCACCCACTGCTCCAGCTGCAGCAAAGGGTTTTACACAGCAAACCCACTGGATTTTATAGGAATTTTATATTAAACACTAGATGTCACTGGCATACTCTTAACACAGTTTGTTGGAATTGACTGCACAGTGCTTGCTCAGCCCCTCACCCAAATGCAGAAGCTTTTTCAGTGCCTGCACCTCACTGGCAGAGACCCCACAAATCCTCCTCAGGTCAGCTATGGGGGTGTTTTCAATGCCCTCAGTGCCCAAACTCTGTGTTTGCTTGGGAAGCAGCAAGTACAAGTGTTTTCACAAAGACAGGTTTTGCTGCATTTGTATATTCTCATTGGTCTCAGACAAACACGTAAGTAGAGGAAAAAAGTACAAGTTACCCGGAGAGAAAAGAATTAATTACCCAGTTATCCTACTATTAAGGAAAGAACTAATCCACAGGTCCTGTCCCTTCTCTGAAGGAGAATGGCTGTCCAGCACAGCAGTCAGGTCATACCTGTTTATCCATGCTGTGAATAGCAAAAAAGCACATTTGCTTTGGAAGAGCCATAAACAAGAATAGCATTTTAGCTCCAGTGTAATCAAATTCAAATATTGCCAGAGGTTTTTTTTTTTAAAAATTACCTTGATCATGAAATAAGATCTGAATAAATCATCTTGGTTATTTTTCTATCCTTTGGGCACATTTTAACAACTTCTTTGCAACAGAGCTTATGCAACACACTCCTGTGTCATGGTGCAAAATTTCTGTGCAGGCTTTTCCTCTCTCTTCAGCAAGTCCATGACTGGTAACAGCAGCCTGGAGCCCTGGCACGGGCAAGGTAAATAAAAACAGTGCCCAGTGGCACACTAGAAGGTACCTTTCAGTTTACATGATAGCCTTTGGAAAGAACGGAGACATCCTCTTCTCAGGACCTACTGCCAGACACTGGAAAATGTGCAGAGTGAAGTACAGGCTGGAAACAGGCAGAACAGCAGCTGTCCCTCAGTCCAAAATTCAAGGAGAGATGAAAGTGGTCTGGCATGCATGACAGTCTATCTAAGAACTGACAGAAGACTTTCCCTGCCTGTTTTTGTTTGTTTGTGGGTTTGTTTTTCCTTCCTCCCCCCCCACCTTTTTTTTTTTGTGACCAGAGAGGTGGGGAATTGTCCCCAGTTTTTCAAAGCATAAAAATGGGTATGGAAACATCTGGGCACAGGCATCTGGCTGTGAGTTATCATATACTGTGCTAAGAATGAACTTGTTTAATGACCTCAGAAAGCCTGAAAAGCAATTATAGATGATAAGGTTAGGACCAAGGTGCTCTTTGTGCCTATACAGAGCTGATCACACCCGGCTTTGATTCAAGACACATCTTATGTCCATCTCTGCAAGTTACATCTACCCAGAAAAGAAGCCTGGAAGCTTTTCTCCATTCTGACACAAGTCAGTCAGTGGGGTTGTCCTGATCATTCAGGATAATTTGGGGCATCTTGATGCAGGGCAGGAAAGAAATAATTTTATATTACATCCGTTCCCTTATCTTAAGGAGCAAATACAGAGTCTCATTAAGAATCACCCACATGGAACAGAACTGCAACCATTAGAAACTCAGGAATTGTTCCCTTCCAAAAATGAAAATAGACCCAAGCACCCTGTATCCTTCATCTCCACTTCCTTTCCCACACTTCAAATGCTGAGTAAGGAATTGGGTTCATGCTGTGCTTTAAAGACCCCCCACCTCTGGCACCAACATAAACACTGGTTACTCATGTAGAGGTCTCCCTGTGTTGCGCTAAAAGCATAAAGGCAAAGCCCAAGCTGTCTTATTCGGGCTAGGTATGAAATGAAAATGAGTAGAAAACGAATGATGCTGTTCAAGATAAAGCCACTGAAGGATGAAATCTGTAATAAACCTTTATTTCTGAATTGTTCACCCTTCCTTTATGCTTTCATTGTGAATAAAGATTCCATAAAAAAGTATGATTTAAATGGAAATCAACCAAGTAAAAATGCATATTTAAAATACATTGCAAATTTATATAGTGGATTAGTATAGAATTTTTTTTTTTTACAAATTCAATAAATTTTTATTTAAATTTGTTGAATTTAGAAAACAAGCTAAGCTTTGGATTTTTTTTCCAGAACTAACCTGTCTTTCTGATCAAAGGGAATACACTAATATTTAAAATTTTTCTAATCTCTTTTTTCCCCTTCCTAATGTGGAGATTCTCACAGATGACTTTTTCCTACTGTCAAATGCTGATGTAGGTAAAAAGTCGTATATTTGAAGATCTAATTCAGCTTCCAAGGATGATAACGTTCATGTGCACATACTTCAGAAAACAACTTGTTTGCTTGTTTTGAAGAGTGTATCTGGTTGTCATGGCACTGTGCCACACACAGGAACACTGATGACCTTTTGTCTTACACAAAAAAATTTTAATTAAAACCCTAATGGTGAAGAAGTTTCAAAGAAGCGTGAGTGTCCTTCCTTATCCATCTCTCGACATTGCCCTAAATTTGTTTCAACAACTTTCAAATGTTCAGTTTCACTAGTAGCAAAATCATAAAAACGCTATTAGCACTGTGTTTGTATTAACTCCAGTAAACACATACTTTTTTTTTCCCAAATATTTCAACTTTTAAATTTTGACTAAAGTGTTGATTGACCAGTAGTTCATATTTCACAGTTACTTTTGCATGTAAACATAATCTACTTACTCAAAACTTAACATGACAGATTATGAAAAACAAATAATCATTCTTTCTTTTGATGTATTTCAACATTATCCATGAAATCCTGATGACACTGAAATCACTAGGAACTCTACAATTAATTTGAACAAAGCCATCATTTTATCTCCGTCTCTTTGTGGACCGAGGATAATGTCACTCTTCTTAATAAATTTCATTAATCAATATTTTTCATTGATTTCTTCAGGAGAGAAGCCTACCCAACGTGTTATTCACAAAGTAACTAATCTGCACACCTAACAGGTGAATAAATACTTGCTCTTTTGGCACTGAACAGCTCCAGCTCTGTATTTGGTAGCAATACCAGCAATTCAGAATGCTCTGAGAAATTCAGAGAGCAATCCGTAGAGTGTTTGTGACAATCAATCACTCAGCACCATCTGCAGAGTGCTGCAGCTCTGATGGGAATGCAAAAGGTGGGGTGCCACCTCGTCCTGCCTGCTGTGCTCCTACCCTCCAGGCCCCGTGTGCCCCAGCTCCTGCAGTGCCTGTTTCCTTCCACGCCTTAGGGCTGTGCTGGTTCTCTGGAACATGTTGCAGCTTCTTTTGCCCTTCCCATCACCTTCTGCACAGTAAGTCTTGTATCCTTGGCATTTGTAAACAGCTTAGATGATTTAGCTACGTAAACTACAAGACACAGCCTTTTATTTTCAGTTATCAAACTGCAAAACTTTTTTCATCCTCCCTTACAGCCTGGGTTATTAGCAGACCCATCTGTGAGGTTCACCAGCCTGTGTGATTAACACACCCATCTGCTTCAAATCTGTTGATAATCTGCAGATCAAAGTCCCACTTG
This sequence comes from Gymnorhina tibicen, assembly GCA_013399875.1. Classification (NCBI taxonomy): domain Eukaryota; kingdom Metazoa; phylum Chordata; class Aves; order Passeriformes; family Artamidae; genus Gymnorhina; species Gymnorhina tibicen. Next base: position 479,791 of record VXAZ01005123.1, read on the forward strand.
ACTATGGCCATTAACACCTTTCAGCGCAAGAATATAATTCAAATATACTTTTGCTAAGATTTAATTTGTTTTTGTAAGGCTAAGAATCTGTTTCAGCTGACTGTTTTCTCAAGGAAAAGTCCAAGTGCTTAAATGCTCTTGAGAAGCAAGTGAAAAAGATGTGGTGCAATAGAATCTGGGGCGCATTTCTTTAACTGTTTATTCTTCAAAAAAAGAAAATGAAGGGACTGGCACCTTTCCCCGGTTATGCTGTATTCCAGCTTCAATATCTGCACAAACAGTATTTTCCTTGCATGAAATGCCTTGGGCTTCAAACCCCCCTTCCATTTTCAGTGCCTCTCAGGACTTTGTGGTAACTGAGCTTCCCTGTTTACTAAATGTGGAAAAATGTTGCTTTCTCACAACAGTAAAGTGTTCGTGCTGGCTATCAGCCTCCACTGCTTTAGTTTGGAAATTATGTAATGCAAATGATAAAGATTTTTATGTCCCCTCGTGCTCCAGAACAGCCACAAATTAACATTTGTTACAAGCAAGTTAACTATTTTATTGCTTTTTTAAGACAGATATATTGATTGCATAATTTTTCTATTTGAGTCTCCTTGGTATAGTTCCTTTCTATTTGAAGCTCCTTGGTAAAGCAACACTAGATCACAAAAATATTGGCTGAAGTGAATCCAGGCTCAATATGCAGTGCAGAGCAAGAAGATAAATCTTTCTGGGATATCATCTTTTTGTTCTCACATTTCACTGAAATACATTACCCACTGTGAAGGGAAGAAAAGCCTCAAGGGCTCTTGGTATTTCACAACTGTGAATTTCCAGCTACTTGCTATATTTATGGCTACATTATCAGTCTTCATCAGGATGCAGTAAATACCTTTGCAGAGGTCAGTATCTTGGATTTAGTTCAATTGTTATTTTCGGTCGTGGTAGAAACTTGACTAAATCACTTCTGTCATGTACTTGGGACACTCAGCTTGTTCGACTGTCTCGTGCTTCTTTTGAAACGAAGGACAGCATTTCTGCATGAGGCCACTGAGAATAAGAAACTCTTTGTTGCTTTCCTGCCAGCTCTCCTTCCGTCAGTCTTCTTGTTCCTAGCACTGGTCTGATCCTTTCGACTTGACAGATAGACTAGCAATTTCTGCTTTAACATCTCCATATGGCTTTCAGTCTCTTGGTCTTCGTTCTTATACTTCCTTTATTCAAATTCACCTGTCTGAAAATCCATTCTTTCCCACTTACACCTGCAGTTATTGCAGCTCAGCAAAAAACATTACTTTTCCATTGTTCAGTCTACCTCAATACTGAGCATCATAGCGCTCAGTCACGCAAGATTTGTGTAGCATCCAGATTTCTAGATTTTATACTGCCCGGATTCCTGTCACTTTCTTCTGAGTGAAAACTAATTCTCCCTACAAGGACTCTTCCCCCTGCCTTTCCACTCCTACGCCTTCTACCCACCTCCATATTCTACCCACCACTTCGCTCCTGTATTTGACACAGACCTCTAATTAGCCTAATTAAATCAGATCAGCGTGTCCCCTTTATAGAAATAAATTATGTATAAAAAAATTGATTGAGCTGAAATGTAACCCTCCCTGGAACATTCCTGCTCAGAGCAGATGTCATTTGTAAAATGTGCTAGCAGCTTGCCTGCCTGAGACAAAAATTTCTCTCAAACTCTTAGCTTGGTTGTTTGTTAGTCACTTGTTGTAATAGTTTCAAACTCTAACCCAATGTCATCATTAATTTCCACCTAGGAGAAATACATACACAACCCTTGTTCCCTCAGAGAGCTGAGATTCCCTGCTCTTTGTCATATTTCCTCACTTTCACTTGTTCTTGACTTCTCTCTGTGATCTAGCAGTTTCCACTCAGCCTCAGACAAGGTTTCGCATTACTTGCTCTAAAAATAACAACCTTTTCAAGCTGTAAATCCATCTTTCTTCTTGCCTTCATCTCTGGCATCTTAGAACCTCCAATCTGGTGCAGAGAGAGTCACATTGTGTCCAAAATTCCTCATCTCTGGGGCCTCCCTGCTCTAGACTTGTTCCCAGTGCTCCACACAAGTGTTCAGCTCTGCTGGCTCTGCTTGCACTCACAGGACGGTGCCTCCTTCTCCTGTTACTGTCAGGCGGTCAGTCAGCTCTGCTCACACCCATTTAAATACTACCCTGGCCTTCCAACATGGAAACTGTCAAACCTTTCCCGTAGCTTTCAGCCCACAGCCTGCTGCTTGGCATCCTGTCCAGAGCTGTTAGAATGTCTAACTTGACTTTTTTGAAATTTGTCTACTACTTGATTTTTAGGGTTCAATAACCAGCATTGGATTTATCAAGGTTTCCTTTTCTGTATTCATTTAAACACTTCACACTTGTACCAAACATGCGAGCCCTGAAAGTTTGTGTTACTTCTCTCTGTGCTTATCTCCTACCCTTGTCTGCCTTCTTCAAATCATGTTTCTTCTTCCTTAGCCTGCAAAACCCACTCTTTTCCATTCTTCCAACAAATCCCTTTGGCTAAGTAAAATTCATTCCCTGAAAAGGAGGGGTCATGCCTTCCTCTTCTGCTTCTTCCGTCACAGCACCCCCATTTCTAAGAAATTGCTTTCACCAATTGCAAGAATAAAGGGACCACCACAACTACCTAAAGTGATCTCTTTTACATCAAAGAAACCTGAAATATGCTTCTATTTCAGAGCATATCCTTTAGAAAAAGCTCCAAGTTTGGTTTTTATTCTTTCTATTGATACAGAATTCACAAACAAACACTGGTAAATTGGTTCACTGCAACTTGGAGAGGGTTTTACTTCCAGCTTTCATCCATTTGACCTTGTTTTTCTTTTTGCTGTAGAGCAAAGAGCCTTCTGTCCTTCAAGTGGAATACTTCCTGCATCGGTCTTTCCGTAGAATAAATCAGCTGGGAACCCTAAACTATGAGTCATGTTTTCCAGGGCTTTAATAGCCCTCAGAACCTTCTCCTATTCTTTAATAGTGGAAAGCACAACTGATTGGACACAAATACAGTTTTCTACCGTAGGTTTTGCTGTGTCGAATAACAAAACTTCCCCCATTCATTCTATCCATATCACTTTTACTGCAGTTTAAGCACCAGGATCCCCAGACCTCCCACTATTAGAAAGATAAACATTCCAAGAACCCTGTTCCTGTGGACAGAAGAAAACATATGTTTGAGAATGGAGTTTTTAATAACTTTTCACATAATTTTTCCCTTGGATTGCAGAAATCTGCAAAACCCTTGACTTAATTTCCTTTTTACCTGAATAATTTTGAAAGCATCAGTTAATGTGTTGTCACATATCTAGGCTATGCTTTGACCTGTGCATGATTTTTCTTCTTGTTCATACAGAATTCCATACTCTGTGATCAATGGAAGTGACTACTGGAACTAGCGGAGGTCCCACTGACAAACCATCAGCTAATCAAAACTGCTGTCCAGCCAAACAATTATTTATTTACCAGCCTCGTGCATCAAGTCAAGTTTCTTGCATGGGCATTTCATTAGAATACTTTCCCAAATAAGGAAAAAATGTAGCTATTTTTAGTCTTTTTCACACTGTTCAAATTTTACCAAATTCTTCTAGTAAAGAGATAATGCCATTGTGACAAAGATTATGAAGAATTACATACAAGAATTCCTTCTTCATTCCAGTGCCACAATTTTGTCATTTTACTTGACCAGTTTTCCATAATACCCCTTTTCTGACGTGTCCATAATTCTACATAAATAGAAAATTAACAGTGTTGTATTGTTTTACTTTCTTGTCTTCCCTCTAAACAACATATTTGTCTTCCATGTTTACATGTCCATGTGTTTTCTGTAAATGGTAGAATGAACTCAGATGTTCCCAGTTAATAATCATGGGTGTTTTTTCTGAATATTTTGTGAGCTTTGATTTAACTTTCATCCTTTTTTAAAATCTTTTGTTTACTACCAGTGTGAGCTTTATTCTGTTTGTCCATAAGAAACGTTAATAAGTTACAGATCACTTTAGTCTGAAGTTAACACTGAACTTGGTCCAACAGTCTATTCCTGTTTATGTTTCAAGATGAAACTTGATATGGATGTCCCCTGAGCTGGACATGGCACTTTTTGATTTAAGATTTTGTCATCTCTAACATTTAAAAATTCCAAGGATATTTTATTATTGGCAGCAATACAAGGCACTCAGATGGAAGTCCTTTATGATGAAGCACTGCTTTTTCCACACATTATAAATAGTTGTTTAAGGTATCAATTACCCTGATCTCTAGAGCAATATATGTGGCAGATACTGTCTTGAGCTTCTTCTTTGGGCACTGATCCTTATACGTTTATAACCTCTGGCTTTTATGTTGCCAAAGCTTTGAGCATTGTCCCCCTCCAGATCAATTTAACTGAGTTTCCACATCTTCAACCACACATTCCTGTTATCTTATGTTTCCTTGCTTCTGTTCCTTCAAAGACAGACTTTTCCTCCTTTTCACACTGTCGTGGTTTAGGAATGGTATTCCCTAATTTTAATGCTGCCACTACGATGAAATCCATGAGCCACTCCCCTTTCCCCACCCCCTCCAGTGAGAGAGACAAAAGGCAGCGATCCTGAGTCAAGGTAAGACCAATTTACTGGAAACAGCAATGAGACAAGAAAATAAATGGTAACAGCAACAATATTAATAACAAAATTGTACAGAGAGAGGCTGATTTATAGGCAAAAGCTGCTCACTGACCAGGACAATGACCAGAATAATGGACAGCCCATCTGCGTCCATGTTTTTTCTCCGAGCCCAGGACAATGAGAAAAACAACGGTGGACAGACCCTCTGGTTGGGACCAGCATTACCCCACCACTCCATTCACTGCTTGTTCCCCTGGAAAATGAACATTCTCCCCACACACACACCTTCTAGGAAGCGAGACAGAATCCCTTTTCCCTGCACCTCCAGCCATGATGCAGGATGGTATTGGATAGCACAGTGCCTTGGCCATGCCCACACGGCTTCAGGCTCTCCCTCTCTCACAGCTACTGTGAAAAATTAACCTTTTCCTTGGCTGAAATCAGGAGACACACCCACCTCCACCTTTTGTCCTCTACCCTCACACCCCACCTCATTCATTCAAGTCCTCACCATGCTTCCAATATACCAGGTCACTCATACCTTATCACCCCCATTTCTTCTTCCACAAACACTGTTTAGATGCCAGTTTTCTCACCAATTTCCCCATCCAAATTCCTATTCTCCCCTCCTCCTGCTGAAGCTCTTAGTTAGCCTGAGTTATGTCCTGCCCTGCCCCTTCAGCTGCGTTCTCACCAATAATATTGTCCTTTTCATCTGGAGCTCAGGCACTTTTGCCTTGTTACCCCTTTCTGTTATTCCCCTTTAACTGAATCTTTTACAAATCCTGTTAGAGCTACAATCTCTCAGAAAACAAGTAGGCTAAAGCTTCTGCTCAACAACAGCAACTTTGGAGGGGCAGGAGTAGCTGAAAGGCTTGCTTGCCTGCAACACAAAGTGGTTTGGAGGCCTTGTGGTTTCGCAGAACTGGGGTTTCCTGATGTTAGGAGTTGTATCAAGGTCAGCAGCTTTTTCCCTCAATGCCTCAGCTATCTGAGATTTGTTAGAGAAATATGTTCTGGGCATCTTTTATTGTAAGCAAAAAGAGGAACATCATCAATTTCAGCCTTAGGCCTGGGTTTGCTTGACCAGTCAAAATAACAAGGAATCCGCGTTTGAAGTACTGAGGAGAGAAGAAGAAAAATTTACTTATTATTTTTCATTTAGGAAATAAAACCAACTGCTTACCATGCTTGAAAATTATTTGTGTTAATATGATGAATAATATGTTTGAAAAATTAAGTCCATTAATGGTTTGGTTCAAATCCAACAAATGCAAATATTTTTAATTCCAAGGCAATCAAAAAATTATGAGATTTTCCCCCCTAAACTATGAAAATTCATTTAGAATGGAATACAAAGTACAGACAATAAATTCTGCTTTGAGACAAGAAAGAAATATAACTAGAATCTCCTACAGAGTCCCTGATGGCTGAATGTGTGAAATTAATCACTGACAGGTGGAGAGGACAATTCTCCACGCAGTGTTGAGCTTCCTATTCTCTGAATGACAGCCAGTTAGAATAAGAGAGCCAAAGCTAATAAGAGGTGCTTTGCTGCATTAGCTTTCTGATCACTAGCTGTGCACCTGCAGCAAAAAGAGTTTTGGCCAAAACCTGACCTGGGAGTATGTCTTATATAAGTATTAATTCTGTACTTGCATTTCCTTTGGATGTCTTCCAAAGTACTGTCACTATTTGTTAAACTCCTCCCTCCCCAGCATTCTTTACACTTTAATGTTTGGTGCAGACTTTGAATTCGTGTTTTGACTGTTCTTTATTCTGTACAGGCTCCTTGGTCTTCAACCTTAAACCCTATTTTGTGAAAATACCCTACCCTATGAGACCCCTTGATTCAGTACTCAAACCTTCTGCATCTCTTTTTGTGATTTTTGTGAGTTCATTCACCAACCCTGCCAAAAGTATGTCTCTTTGGGGTACCCAGGAAGGGGTGAGTGTGGAAGCATAACAGAGACATCAAATGAAACAACCTCACATCAGGTTCAGAAGAAACAAAATGAGTCAAACTATGGAACTTCATGCCATGGTGTGGCCTGGATGCCAAACACAGAACTGCCATGCCTATCAATAGATAAAGTCCCTCCAAAACCCAAAGAACAGTCAGACAAAGAGAAAAACCAGTCCTTCCAACACATGTTAAAAACAAACAGAAAATAGTAGTGAAGTGAAGTCGCTGAGTTGTAGACCACTGGAGATTGGCATAATAAGTGTCCCTGTGTCCTCTAAAACTTTTTCCTGCGTATCCAATGTTGTCATCTGTAAAAGCAGGGTGCTGGGCTAGATCATCTTTCACTCTGACTTAGAAAAACTATGTATTTATAGCATGGATTTTGCAAAGAAGTATCTAAAATTTTTTTCTGCTTCATCCAATAGTAGTAACATAAATATCAAGAAAATTATAAATGCATTTAAGCGAGTGTCTTTGTTTCTTCACAGAAACCAAATGTGTTCTCTGTTCCGGAGAAAGAAAAAGGATTTATCTTTTTTAAGCTGCCTCTCTCTTCACAAAATGGTGGTTAAGAGAATGATACACCTCAGTCTTTTGCCAGGATGAAAACCCACCTCTCCAGCTCTAAATCAATGTTAGCTGAATTAAGACCTCCAGCTAGTGGTCAGTTGTCTTCTAACCATCTTACCGTGAAGGATACACACAAAATCAGTCATGGCCACCCTTTTTTCTGGCAGCACTTCCCTCTGATTGGATGGTCAACAAGACTGCTTTGATCTAAAGCAGATATAAAATTAGGTGTAAGTTTAATTCCTCACACTGATCCATGTGTGGTTTAAAGGAATAATGTCACCTGAATAAAGGTAGATACTTGTAAGGTGAAATGTGCCAAATGCTGGATGTACATTATCTGTCCTGCAGTTTAGAACAGGAAATGTAAGATAAGCATTACAAACTAGCAACTAACAGGCGAAAATATTGATAAATAGCAGGTATATTTTTTACAGATGGGATTTATATTTTCATACTTTTAAACATTTTAGAAGTTTTAGATTTCATTTTTCTTTGTCATGGATATATAAACATGCATGTGAAAAAATACAATATTTGAAAGTTATACAGGACACATGAAAAATTTTAAAAGCCCTCTTCTCTAAGCACGTTTGCCTGCTGAGATTCTTATCCAGATTTTAAAATACAGCTCTATGTCCCCTGACACTGAAATGGCAGTATTTAAAATCACTGCTAAGAAGAAGCTGATAAGCTTGTTTCAGTGCTGTCAGCTAAGTCTCCATACCTTTATCTGGAATTTTCATATGCTACAAAGTTCAGTGATGGCTTATGTCATATTCACAGAAATATTTCAACATTTTTTCTGCAGTTCAATCAGAAAAATCTTTCAGGATCAACGTGTGTGCTAGGGCAGGATTAAGCCAGTGCTTGGTAGTGCACTGAATTGGTCTTTCTCTCAGCCTGATTACTTTAAGCTCAGTTAAAAAAAAAAAAAAAGCTCACATCTATAAGGATGTGAAACTTTTTTCTAAATATGAACTTAATGCCAGGACTTCAAGCAATTTACAACCTCTTCTCTAAAGTGCATGGTGTCATCTATTGATCTTGATAAACTATTCATTCTGAGGTACAGCTATTCTGGTTACCTCACTGCTGTTTGTTTGCAAAGCATAACCAGGGTTCACCATTTATGATACAGTGATTAAAATAACACTTGAAATTCATCCCTGCATTCAGTCTTACTCCTATACATGCTACTGCTGCCCTAGCTGTGGTGCAATTACTTTTGTTCTCCAGTTACAGAAGGGAGCTTGCGTGTGTGGGAGCACTGCTGCTACTTGCTCCTGCTGCTTTATCAGAGAGCTGTGCCTGAAAACTAATGACTTCTAAGAACTGGAAGAAACTCCCCATTTTTCATGTGGGAGCAGAACAAAGCAGAGGTAGATGACAACTTCACATATTATTACAATGGCAAACCATAGCAGAAAGAAACTGGGGCGCTAAGTAGGGCCAGGTCTTTGGTTGGTATATATTTATGCTGCTTAATTTACTTTGGAAGAGTCCATTCACTTCAGTTGAGGCTCTGGGTCTTTAAAAGTTTGAAGAATAATTATTTATAAATAACTAGTTTTTCTGTGAGATCTTTTCCTTTTGGTGAGGATTATTTTACTAGTATAGTTTTCAAGAAGGACCAGCTTTTAAATCCATATCATGTAGTACTTTCTTCTCTGTTTCCTTGTTGGCTCATTCTTCTGTTCAGCAATATGTCAGTACGACATTTTTGATGCAAGTCAGTTCCTGCCTGCACTTGGAGCTGCTGCACCTTGAGCGGTGACAAATTCTAGACTGATTAATACTGCACACACTCCACAGAACATCCAGTTCCTACGGACAGCGACGTGACTGCAACAGCAACTGGATATGATGGGTCTCTATCCTGCCCTGAAAAGTATTACAGCCCACACCAGCTGCTTTCATTGTGCAATTATTATTTTTTAATTTGGATCCAATAACGAGCTTCTCTGTATTCTGGCTTAACACTGTTAAATGCTAATGCTGCCCACAATACTTGGTGTGTTTTGTTCCATAAACAGAACAAAGTGTCTGTGCTCTCTTGCCAGCCACAGATTTATTGGGGTATGGATTGCACATATTAAACACAATCATCAGGCCACAAAGGTTCCATCACAAACTGCCTACGAGCTAACATCATTAAGAGGCAGACTTCATATATCTTCATGACTGATACGTCAATCTTTCCCACTCCATTGACTAATGAATTGACACACGCAATGTTCTTCTACATTAGTGCGCATCCCTTTGATTTACAGCACCATAGCAGGGGGCTGTAAGCACTCAGATACTGATGCATTCCAGACAGTACTTGCACCTGCCTGAGCAGGACGCTTCCCTCTGAGGAGAGCAGTGCTTGCATCCCAGAATTGTACATAATAAACATGGTGGGCTTCACTGTCTGCATTTTCACCTCTACAATGCCATCAGACTGCTTGTCTTCCTGAGCCAAATTCCCCAGCTGCTATAAATCATGGCACATTGATTTACATTGTTTGTTCTCTGAGCACTGTACCTGAGCCTTTTGGTTTGTGTACTTTAAAGATACATCAGAAGCCTCCAATGTGTGCTTGCTCCCGAGGTGTGCCAGTGCCAGGGAAAAGGGCTCAAGAGAAAGAGAGCAGTGGATTTTTTTGCATGATGAGTGTCAGACCTGCCAGTCTGCAGCTGTGGTGAGAAAGCAGTGGCCACTGGCCCAGCACTGCCCCTGCGAAATGAGGGGAAGAATGAGGGAAAAAATGGGGAGTAAGAGGAGATTTGGCCCAGAGCTTTTGTCTGTTGAACTAATTGACTGGCTACAGGCTCGTGCTTTGATAGCAGCAGTGTATTTTATGTTACCCATAGCACAGGCTACCCAGTTCTAATGACCGGCATGAAATACAGACTAATTTCAACCCTTTGGAAGTTGCCATTGCATAGAACAGTCATGTTCCAGTCTAGTACTAAATTCATCTGATGAAGGAAAAGAGCCATCCCGACTACGATCCACTCTGAGAGCAGGGCAAGGCAGGAGCAATTGCTTAGATGTATCCTGGATGAAAGACTGAACGACTCCTGCATTGGGAGTTTATGGTGTACTGAGATAAAAAATAGGATGTGAAAGCATTTTCAAAGTTAAAATAGGAAATTCTTAATTTATGTAGCAAATAAATCAGAATTTTAAGACATCTGATAACAGATGTACCACTAAATCATGCAGATCTTCCCACAAAGAGATATATTCCAGGCTCTGACACAACATTTCAATGAAGGCTGAAATATATTACTCTTTGTAGATTCTTGGTTTGTTTGTTTATTTTAATTTACAGCTGCCTCATATATTTATACAAATTTCATATCTGTGAGATGTCATAGATTTATACCTGGTAAATCCCAGGATTTGGAGACACAGGCAAATTTCTTCCTGTTACTTCTGGAAAAATAAAAAGAAGACCTGACCAGACAGTGTAACATGAGGGAAAAAAGAATTCTTTCATTTAGCTCACTTGCTAAGGTGATCACCTTGCTTAAAAACTCATAGCAAACTCAATGCAGGACTAGTATATTTAGTAACAGTTTTCCAACAAGAAGTGGGATTTTTGTCATTGAAAACAGAAAAAGATTCCCCTGGATGGAGAGAGATTAACATTAAGGAAAGTAAATTCCACAATCCCCTTTAAATTTACATATCCAGAATTTCATCGAAAATACAGGAAAACAAAGCAGAAATTCTATTAGTTTTCCATGCTCTGACTTTCTGGAAAGAATCTAGATGGTAATAGGAACTAGTTGTTAGTTTTTGTAGTTGGCAAAATTTGAGGCTGGAGAATGAAGGAAAAAAAAAATCAAATAAAGAGTTATATCACAGAGGAGATTGTTACACTACTTGCAATCAAAATTAGATCATTTTTCAAAGCTGCTAGAAATAATGTAAGCTGCTTCTGGGCATCTTTAATTTATGTGACTGCTACTGGCAAAGCAAATAAGGTGTTTTGATACTGTTCTTAATAGCATTACGGGGATAAAATGTGTCACAGAGTGACATTGCCCTACACAGCACTGCAGCATGAGTTACACAGAGAGTAAAAAAAAACCATTCCTTTCAATATCTAGCTCAGGTTGTCCTTTGCTGTAGATAGAGCATAATTATTATGCTGAACTGAGTAACAGAAAGAAGTGGTTTAAAAATCTAGGTAAATTATAAATTAAATTTCTAATGGGTGCTGAACACACCTTTTCAGACAATATTCGCAGAGATAATTGCAGAACACAAGACTGACTTGAAGCTGGAGCTCAATTTCATCATGCAGAAACAGCAGCTCAGGAGCTATCTGGGGAGATAGCTGGGAATATATTGTGCCACATGGAATGAAGAGATGAACTGGTGGGTGTGAGGAGAAGACACAGAGATGGGTGTGAGGCACTGGGAGGGAGCACTGTTTGTGCAGGGAGGAAGATTTGCTCTGTGCCTGCATCCAGGCGCGATAGGGGATGAACTGCCAGCGAGGTCTGTGGAAGGAACAAATCACAGGTGCCAAAACAAGCTGGACTCTCTGCTCACTGAAGGACCTGGTTGAAAGAAAAACAACCCTTCTCCTGCCCAGCAAGCGCAATGGGGTTGAGCAGAAGAAGAGAAGCAGTGGAGGGAAAATTTGAAGTCCTTCACCACCAGGACCTCATCCCTAAAGTACCAGCCTGAGTACTTTTCATGGCAGGAGTCCGGGTCTGTTTCCTGTGCAGAGGAGATTGGCTCAGAGAAAAGGACCAGGGAGCCATGTGGGAAATATTTCCCTAGCAAGTGGAGGGAAGAAATACAACAAGTGAATGGTTTGCTGAAATAAGAAGTCCTTCCATTTAAATAAATTTCCACCAAAGCTCATGTTTTTTTATCTCTCTCTTAGTATTCTTACTTGTCCTGTGGGAGCCTTGATGCCTTGGCTTTCAGAAACTTTCTTATGTTCAAGATGTTGTGAGAAGCTACATGAATTTTTACTGAAAACCTCTTTGCTATATGTCATTAAACTATCCTGAATTTCCTTTCTTCTGATGTTCATATTGCCTTGAAAATTTCCACTCCCACGTTCTGCTCTGTCCCACTCTGCTTCAGATCTTCTGGCTTCTTCACTGCCCTGACCCTCAAGGCATTGCTGAAAAGAAGAGTGTGAGTTTGTCAGCCTGGTGTTACAGAGAGCAAAAAGTGGATAAACTCAGTATTGTTCACTTACTCTCTCATATACACAACTTCCCCATCTCTTTAGAAGGTGTAGGAACTCCTTCCTGGCAAAAATAACCCCGAAAGAGCTCACTGGGAGCATGCCGGCGGCAATCAACAAAAAGTCTTAAGAAGCTGTTGATAACATGAAGCACAGTTTGGATTTGTTTGTATAAACAAACTTACAGGAAAAAAAGTGTTTTGGTCAATATGCTGTAAACTGAAAACACAGCACAAAATTTTAAACTCTCTAAGTTTCCAGTGAAACATGCAGTATGCACTAAAAATACCAATGCGCTTGTTTACATACAGCAATATCCTGTACACAGCATCCAGCAAAGTAGGGCTGGCCCTTCCCTGCGTCTCTCTACAAACCCTGCACAAGTCTCTCTGTATCTCCAGCACCATCAAGCATGTACTGCTATTGTGACTCCTGTGACAATCTTCTTCCTTCTCATTAGCTACAATTTAGAGATGGGAAAAGAAAAAAACTGCAAAGTTTGATCTGAGATGACAAGGCTAATTTTGGAAAAAATGTCCTTCTACTTCTCCAGTTGTCGGGTCTAATCTAAAGCAAGCACAGTGTGCAGATAGTAAACATAATATCCTCCTAATTATATTAAATTACCTCTCAGGAGCTGCTCTGCCCTCTTGTCAAAGGCCAGGAACTGGCTTTTAATGATGAATGTGAACCTCAGTGGGACATTCTATATCATCATTTAGTTCAGCAAATGTAGCCCAAATCAGTTGTATAGGTGTAATTAGATACTGAAAAATAATTACTTTGGCCTTACCATTAAAAATTTCTTGCTCGTATCCCCTTGTGATCTATGAACAAATTACTTTATTAGGAAATCATTAGAGCTCAATTTGTCTCTATATACTACAGACATCAATATTCATTTCTCATAATGGAACCACACATTCTTGCCATAAATGTGTAAAACTACATAGCAGATACCAGTTTGGAGTCATTACTGACCTTAACAAAAAGACCGCTTTTACATAGTAAGATGTTTTTCTTATGTACCATCTTCCAGCAGAAAACTGAGCAATGTGAGCTTTATTGTTAGGCCATTAGCTCAGACAATCTTTGTGTTTTTATGCACCACTGCACAGGGAGAGTTTTTGTGTGGCTGATCCCTTTGTGCTACTGCAATATCCAAGTTTGGGTCATTAGGAACAAAATAGCTCCCCAAACAAACTGTACTGTTATAAGAACATTGCTCTTATCAAAGCCCTCAGAGCATCCCAGGTGATTGGTTCCAGCTGTCAGCCTGTGCAAGGCAGCTTGGAGGCATCCCCAGATGCCCTATGGGCAGTCCCTGGCTATGGCTGACCCACCTCGCAGGAGCCACTGGAGCTTGCTCTACCACGACAGTGAGCTCAGGCCCCCTTGCAACTTCAGTTTTGTACCTATTTCTCTGCAGATTTCTCTGAGCAATGCGAAAGCAGGTAACTCCAATGTCCTTAGTGTGGGGACATGGTATAGTTTCAGGTCATATCTATCAGTTAAATGATTTATTGACCATTAGGATTTACAAAGCAGATGTGAGGAGGAAAGTCAGACCCCACGTCACCTCCTGTTACAAATTACCTTCACATAGTTCAGCCTTTAGCTTTCACACAAGTTGAAGATATCACCGAAATTTATCATTGCAGGACAGAGCTAAAAAGCTTCAGGGAGTTCTCTGCAGTGGTGGTTGGATAGTCACTTGCTGTTGAAACAGGTCAATATAAAGCAGTTGCCATCTCAGTACTTCTCTGAACATCACAGATCTCGTCACACATGCAAGTTGTCCTTACATTTGGGCTTCTAAATTTGCGTTTTGATGTCTGCAAACAGTCCTTCATTTTATAACATGACAAAACTTTTCCAGATTTGGTATGCCACGAACATTTGCGAAAAATATTAATAAGAACTAAGTCTATATCCAAAAGTATGAGCACAGCATTCATAATCACTTCAGAAAAAAGGCAGTAGTGGGTTTTTAAAAATATTGCTTAGAACCTGATAAAGACTGAGAACAGTCTCAGACTATTTAGTTTATCTTCCATTTCAAAAGGTACATATAGGCATCTGTTTCCAGTTATAAAGTTGTCAGCCTAGAATCGTATCTGTCACATTGTCCATACTCTTGTGGTCACTGCACAAGTTCCCTCTGCCATGGCTCTGGTTCAGAAGCCACCAGAGTCCCACCTTCTCCACTCATGACCCTTTTGAATCCCTCTCACAGTGGCCATGCCATAGGTATCAAGGCTGTTAAAGCTGCTGAGAAAATGCAACACAGGTTGTAGCACTCAGCTAAGAGGAAATTAAATGCCAGACTCTCTGTGCTCCCTTGCAAGTAGTTAATCTATGGCACTAAAGTTCTTAAAACAGTGAGTAGACAATAAACATTTCAGGTCAAATCCTCACACAAAAGGAACACAGAGCCTAAGTCATCAATACGAGTAGTATACATCATCTGAATAGGCAGCTGGAAAATGATGGCTGCCTGTACTGTGAGACTTAAAAAGGGAAGACAAAATATAGGTGGATTTTTATCTTTTGGGTTTATAAGGCTGCGTCTGATGGACCATAAGGTCTTGCTAGACTAAATGGGCCAAATTCCTCCCTGGGGTAACAGTTAAGTTTGATTGCCTCCCATCAGAATGGTTTGAACCAAGAGAATTACGTATGCTACCACAGTACTTTGAGGTGCTCCTCTATTAAAGGCTGCCATGCCTCAAATGGTATGTTAATTCCAAAGCCAGGAAGCATTTATTCAGAATTACAGAAAGGAGTAGAAAGAACAATATAGTACAGAAACAAGCAGAGAATGAGTGCTCTCAGCCAGCACAAACTGAATGGTGACTAAACAGCTCAGTTCTTGGCTTGCTGCAAAAGGCATCTTCCAATTATACTAATTCTTTTATCTTTACCTTGCTTCTCTGACACCCCCAGCTTCCAGTCAAATCCCTCCAGCATGTCTGGAACAGCACTCAGGAAAGGACTTTGCTTTGCTCAGGGGCAAGTGTCTTTAAACATTATTCTGTCTCTCTTTAAGTTACACAAATTTCTCTTGTTTTATGATAACCTCCAGCTCCAAGTTCAGTCTGATGGACTGACATCTATTCTTGAAGCTGGTTATTACTCAACAGTTGCACTCAAGGACCCCAAATGAAAAGAAACAATCCTCCCTTTCAACCTTGGAGAGAGTAATTCCCAAACCAAGGTACCCTAAAAGCATTCCAGTGGAGGTGAGAACATTCCTGTAAAGTGATTTAAGCCTCTGCTAACAGAAGGCTTTCCTGGGCTTAGAATACAGGTCAGAAAACATTGGTCTAGAAGGTTCACTGCCTTAAATTTACCTTTTCCTTTTTTTGACTCGAAGCTAGCAACCAAGAATACACAGTTACAAAAGCATTAAATAACACATGGTATATTCAGGATGACAAACATGGAATATGTCACTGAAGTTCTTTCTGCAGTTTTACTTTGTTA
The DNA here is from genome assembly GCA_013399875.1 of Gymnorhina tibicen. Taxonomy (NCBI): domain Eukaryota; kingdom Metazoa; phylum Chordata; class Aves; order Passeriformes; family Artamidae; genus Gymnorhina; species Gymnorhina tibicen. The sequence continues at coordinate 495,641 of VXAZ01005123.1, forward strand.
TTGACCTTTCTAAGAGGACAGGAAGAGGTTTTGATTGTGGAACAAAAGATTTTGCAAGTGATGGTTAAAATACAACTTTCTGAGGTCCACGCTTCCCTCTGGATTCACTTGTCTTTCTTATCTTGTCTGTTTCAGCTTGAACCAATCTGGTCCTAGCAGTGAGCACAAGCAGATACTAAGAGAAGAAAAAACAATTTGTGCCCACATGACACCCACCAGTGCACTACGAGTGGGTAAAGAACCACTTTTGTGACAAACCTGACTCTGAAAAGTGCCACTTGTTGCCTGACAGTACAGAATACTGGAAAAGACAGTGAAGAGTCAAAGCCATCTGTTTCAGGATGTTGTGGGTTTCTTTTATCTGTTTTCCTAGGCTGCTCAGTCATTCTTTGCCACTTATTACCCATTTTTAGGTACAAGGACCATTTAGCTGTTTTTTTCATGGATTTAACCTGTTCCCAAAATCTTGCTTTACACATACTACTGGGAGTGGCTCCCTCTTCTCCTAGTGCACTGCTATATGGTTATATAAACTGAATTTCAGCTCCATTTTGTTGTCTTGTATATTAGCGAGTGGTACAGCTCAGTAAAAACAGATTTTAAAGTGACCCAATTTTAGAGCGAACCAGAGGATCTGGGAATCCAATATTCACAGTATATACATTTTATGTATTGTTGGGGGAGGTTACTTGGGACTAGCCAGAGCTCATGGATTGAAAAGTATTTTGTATTCAGAGTATATCATCCAGCTTAGTTTTCCCCAGACTGCAATGTAGATTGTGCACTCTAAGACTTTTTGACAATGGGAAATAAAGTGCAGTCATTGAGAATCAAGACATTTGCTTCAAAAGCACATTCCCAATAAAACCTAAAATGCTAAAGTGGACACTCCCCCCAGTACCTTGTCTCCCTATTACACTGATCAACCACTTAGAATCAGCAAATTTTATACTTCGCTGCTCACTGTATTTTCCATGTTATTCGTAAATACATTGAATTTGAAAATGCACTCTCAAATTCATGTCAAGATAACACATAGCTCCTCCTGAAAAGCCACCCTTTTGATGGATGAGTCAGCTTTATCTCCTAATCGTCTTGGAATTAAAAATGTTGGGCCATGAGTCATATCTGAAAGTGACAGTTTTAGCTGTTAGCCTGGAAACTTTACATTAACTCTCTTGGGCTGGTCTCTTTTTCTCTCACAGCACGTGAAATCCACATCACCGAGGGCAAATTGTGTTAGTACCTTAAACCTGTCCTACCTTAAACCTCCTGTTTAGCCCTGTTTGGTATCTGCCAACACCCCCAGGCCCTGTCCATCAGAGCTGCTCCCCAGCTGGCTGGTCCCCAGTCCCTACTGCTGCAGGGGATTAGTCTGTCCAAGGTGCAGGGCCTTGCATTTGTTGAATTACATGAGAGCCATTCCTTCAGCCTGCCTAGGTCCCTCTGAAAGGCAGCTCTGCCCTTTGCACACCCCAATTTGGCGTCATCTGCAAACTTGTTGAGGGTGCGCTCGATCTCCTCCGCCAGGTCATTGATAAAGGCATTGATCAGGACAGGTTCCAGCACAGAACCGTGAGACCCCCAAGGTACTCATAACCAGCGTGGAGCTGCAGCTCCAACCATGTAGCACTGTGTACTCTAACTCTGTGTATTTTAGTATAACGCTCTGCTATAAAAAAAAAAGGGTTTTTTTTCATCTCCAAATAGATTTATTGGTAATCATGTCAATATTTATGCAAAAAATTTAATGTTTTTGGTATCTGAATTTATGGCTGTAATAAATAAGATGCATCCTACAATGACTTTTGTTTAACAGAAAAGGTCATTCAAAAATGCCGTCATAAAGCTCACTCAGGGGAGCACTAAATTAACAATAGTTATTTGTCTTTGTGCCTTTGTATGAAGTCTTATGATGTGAACTATTAAATGGGAAATGCGATAAGAAGGTGATAAATGTATAACAGCATCAACATCAGTATTAATGGAGCAGCAATAATGCAGAAAATCAAGGTATTTTTATTTCAAAAAACATTTAACAATTGGAAAGGAAAAACAGAGAGGGGAAAAGAAGATGGCCATTTCAGGCTGCTGATTTTCAGGAAACATTAACAGTGCAATTATGTAAAATTTTATAAAATTACTTATAAATGTGCATGTACACTTTTGGGTTAGGGTTTTTTTTTTTTTGTTATACAGTATAAAGAGACAGAGATGAACTAGTCTGGAAAAGAAAACAAGTTGAAAGCTGTATGATCAATTTGGATCTTCAGACATTCAAGAACAGTTGTTTTTTGCTGTTGGTCTTTCATCTTATGTTCTAGCCTTGGGGTGAGGGCAGAAAAAATATAAATACTGTATGAAAGCTTTGGTTGTTCTTGAGCTCATTTTATGACCAGCAAAAGTAAGAAACAACAGTCTACAGAGGGAAAGACGTTATAGAAATTCGTGCTCAGTGATAATTTTAAATGTTGCTTGGTGAGGTATTAAAGCATGTTTCTAACAGGCTCTGACAGATAACTCTTGACAATTTTGTTGCACTGTGTACCTCCTGATTGTCTGTGTCACCTTTCTGATGAAGGATACCACCGGAGGGCAGAGTCTGGAAGAACAGAACTGCTGCCAACCTCTTAGTTGCTCCCAAAACTACATCTTAGCCAAAATAAACAGTTAAGTAGATAGTCTTAAGTATAAGCTGAAATGACAGATTGCAAACTGGAGCAGTGAACAGTGTTGTTCAAGAAGGTATTTGCTTTGGTGTCTTTGACCATCAGATTAAGATGGTTCTGCTTGTCTGCTTTGGCCTAATGACTTATTTCTGTCTGTGCTTCTGCAACTGGTGCTCTAGAATGGTCCTTGCAAGATACAGATGCTTCAAACTATAAGCCAGCTCTCTAGTAATTCTGATTCTATACAAGATGAACAGAAGTAATGGATGCATAGCAGAAAATATACATACATCTGCATGTGTATATACTATATACATATATCACCTTTATAAGGATGCAGCTGATAACACATAAAAATACTACACTACATTACTTGCTAGAAATTTCATTGTGAAGGTAGGCTGATTTGAGCTGCATTCTTTGCATGAGAGTTCAGTAGAGTTGTGGAGAGGACTTTCTCATGCCGTTAAGGATCTCAGAAATAAGCCTTATTTTGTAGCTGCGTTGAAGAAAAATAATGACAGTTCACCATTAAAGAGATGTTATGGAATTTTATTTCTGCATGTGAAATACTTCATATAGTTTTAACATTATTCTGTAACAGAAGAATTGTTTTGAAAGTAAAATATTGAAATCCATGAAAAGACGACATTTTGCCTTTGCTGCAATTTACTTCTGTGTTGTAGTTTTGGGAGATTTTTTCTATATGTATTACTTCCAGAATTGGCCTAACTTCAAGAAGTGTTTGGTTTTTATGCATAGCCTCTTAAGAACTGCTCAAATCACCCATTTCTGCAGTAGCATTGACATATAGCCAGATACAATCCAAAGATAGAAACTTGCAAATACATGTATACTGACTCAAAGTACAGGACAGGGAGTGATGTAACTTGGAATCTCTTCTTAGAACTAAATTCACGTACACAAGACGTCTGACAGACCATAACTCTGGACTCGATGATCTCAGAGGTCTTTTCCAACTTTATTGATTCTGTGAATCTGTGTTCTCTTGATGAGCAATTTGAAGCAGCTCTTAGAGAAAACATAGTGAAATACTCTTTCTCAACCATGATGTGTTAATAATAAAAGTACAATGGTCTATCTGGTCCTGACTGGTTTTAATGTGTTATGACTACTTCACACGGAACATATGATATTAAGCTTGCTCAGAATATTTGGTTTCCTCAGGGTTTCAAGTGGTCTTACAGTGTTTCAACAGCTCTCTACTAATTAGGGAAATAAATCCCATTGGATGAGAATGGTTAAGATTTGAGAAGTAATTTCTTCTAAACACATTATAGCACGATTTTTTTGCCAAGCCCTCGACTAGAACACTTTATCCAATCTGAATACCACAATTATGAAGGACAGTAAAGATGCTTGATGAGAGAATAGAAGACTGAGAAACATGATGTATTTGTAAAAGATTTGGATTTGGCTAATCTACAGAAGAGAAAAAGAAGGATGTGTAACCAAAAAGAATGGTAATAATCGTCCTCTGTGTCCACTAAAAGTTGGATAAGATGTAATAAGTTTTATTTGCAGAAATTTAATTGCAGTCACTTAATTGAAGAGATTTAGTTTAGACATTAGGAAATACATTTTGATTAGGGAAGTAAAGGTCTAAAGGAATATGAAGATTGAAATACATTGTTGGTTGCAGAATGTCTAGCACTATCTGAAGAGCAGGACAGATGAATATCTCTCTGAAGTAGTTTAGTTTTTGAAATGAAGAGCTGGAGATAAAAAGCTTCTGAGGTTCCTTCTGGAATGTATTCTATGGTTTATAAGTCTGTCTACAGAATATACTAGAACTGAAGAGACATTGGAAATGCAGATGGACAATTCTCACTCCACATCCCCAACCATCCGCAAAGTAATTCCCTCCCCAAACCTTGCTGCGTATACGTGTACATTTATAAAACATTGCTGTGTTGACACTCTCTTCCGTGTTTGATTTGATTTTTACAGATTGCTGCGAACAAATTCTATTAACCACAAGTGCTGAGAAAACACTTTAAAGCTGTTAGACAGAAATACACCTTGAAAGTGAATAGAAAAAAAATCACAAGAAATGCTATTTATACTAGAAGACTGAATTATATGACAAGCTCAGCTATTCAAAGAATAAAAAGTCTAGGGGGTGAGACTGCTACTTTTGATTGCAAGGCATAAACAAGCTCCATGAACAGTTTCTGGGAAGAAAGCAGGGAAGGAAGCTAGTCTTCTCATGGACTGTTTGCACACAAAACCAAACCTGATGGATAGATTTTTAAGGGCTTAATGAGTTAAATTTGTTCACTATTTTGTCTTTTGGTTTCTCAGCTATTCCTCAGTGTTAGTGTCCACTTTAAGTCTAAGAAACAGCAGATTAGAGAATGGTTTTTGAGAGGGTAAATCTGACAGAGGAGACACAGTTTTATTGTGACTGGATAAGAGAGTCCATGGGAAGGAGGGCAAAGAAGAGATCTTTCACTAAGTCCTGACTCCAGTAAAACCCTCTTTCTTTCTGGTTACCTGTAATGAAACCTGAAAGCAATGACTTCAGTTATCATGCACTGGGAAACCCAGCTTGAAAAAATGTGGATGATGATGTGGTGGAGGTGATGGGGCCCATATCTGTTAAAAAAACAAATCTAAAAAGAGCAACAAAGCACCCTGAGTCCAGAAAGCAGTAATCCTGCTGTGGCTGTGGCTACTGCCTGTAGTTTGATGGGGTGGGTGGCTCCTCTCCCGCTCTCCCCCATCTGCTCCCCCATCTGTTGGATGGTTTTCCTTTCTTGCCCTTGCCCCAGAACTGATTGGCAGGCATTTGGCAACAGGCATCAAAATGAAAGAGACTGATGAAAATTCACTGCTTTGCTATTTCTCACTCCCTTTGACAACAGGGAGAGGAGAACGTGCATTTATGAGTATGCATTATTATTTGTAGAACAGAAAGCCTCCACTGGCAACTGCTATGCCTATGAGCAGGTGCTGATCACAATCCTACTGACAAAGATTTGTAATTCAGCTGCTATTCCAGAGAGCCCTTTATGAACCAGAACTAATTTACAGTTGGGACAATGCTTGCATAATGCTTCAAATATTGGGCTTGGTGTGCTTTTTACCAAACTGAGGGTTTTAGCCTTAATTGTGACTTACTCTAACATAAATCAAAATGTATTCTAACATAAATCAAAAAGTAATTGAGAATCAGGTTTGTTAACAGATACTGATCTGAAGGCTTGAACCTTCAGTTAGAGAAGTCGCTTTATTCAGTGACCTAGAACAGTCAAAAAAAGTAGTCTAGTATGAAAAGGCCATCCCATCATGACCTCAGCAAAAAGAGTAAGCAGACTTATGCCTGCTGAGAATGGGGAAAATAATTACTCGCCCGCTTCAGGTTTCTTGCTGCTATTGAAGAGAAATGCTGCCAGGAGACATGTTTTCCTGGGCACCACTTGTACTAGAACACATTTGCTAGGTTTCTCTGGCTGCAGCCATTGCTTTTTGGAGAACATTGATCACTGCCTTTGGTGAGCAGCAGGAAGAGCACAGCTACCTGAGCCAAGGAGAGTTCTGTAGTGAGGAAATGTCATAAAATCATAGAATGGTTTTATTTGGAAGGAACCCTAAAGATCATCTAGTTCCAACCCCCTGCCATGGACAGAGACAACTTCTGCTACACCAGGTTGCTCAGAGCCTCATCCAACCTGTCCTTGAACACTTCAAGGGACAGGGCATCCACAACTAGTTAGCCTGTTCAAGGAAGTGGGTGGTTTCATGAGTGCCCCCTAAGAAGTAGATGGGAGAAATTTTTATTTTAAATCTCACAGTATTCATACACTCAATCACTTCAAAAAAGATCCTTTTCTTTGTAAAGTATTTGAAATTTCCTGCTTTCAGAAAAAAACCCCACATTTTCAAAATTGTTGTGGAGTGAAATGTATGTCCTAGACATTGGTCTAATATGGAATATGGAATGAAGGATATGTACTTTCATGCTTTCTCATCTCTCTCTGACCACATGCATTTTCACCAGGGATGTTCCCAGGTTGTCTTGTCTGGTACACTGTGTGTTACCCTTCCTATCAATAGTAACTAATTTTGTTATTATTATGTTAAAAGGAAAGGGGGAAAAAAAGAGAAAAGGCTTCCCAGGAAGAGACAAGATGTTTTGGAAGGACAGTGTGATCCCAGCTCCCAAAGACACATGCATGTCTTGCTGATTGTTCTTAAAAACAGAATGTGTATGCATGAGCCTAAGAGAAAGGTATAGGGAAATAAATACCTTTTAGTGCTCTAACTTGAGAGTTTTGGTTGGCCTCCAGAGTCCTCAGTGGTAATGGATCTGTCAGACAGAGATGCTTAAAATTCAGCCTACATCACAACCTCAAAAGTCTTAGAGGAGCCTTTCCCTGTTGCTCATTTTATGGCATACAGTTGCCATGTGTGATTCTGGGCAGGATGGATGCAGACTTTTGGAAGGGGGCAGCCCTTAGCACAGAACTTCATGGCTTTCAGGAGACCATTTTAAAGCAAGACTTGGTCTCCACATTAGATACCTATACAATAAAGATTTTTATGTACATAACAGTCCCAGAGGCAGTTCAAAATCTGTGTGGAGACCACAGTTGGTGCAAACTCTGAATTATTATTCTGCTTGTTTTGCTTATTAAGACTATACCTTAGTGACTAAGCTCATTATTATACAGGGCAGGCAAAACAGCTTATGCTATGTCAAAGCAGCGAGCACTTCCCTCTATATAAAAAGAAAATTAGTTTTGCAACACTGACCAAGACAACTAATGAACCACTCTTCTGCAATATTTGCAATTTGCAGAACCACAAGCTAGCACTGTTCCATGTAATGATCATTTTCTATACAGTATACATTAGGAAAAAAATTGCAAGAGCACAAAAGCATTAAGTCTTCACTTTCTCCATAGGTGATGAAAGATGGAAAAAGAAATCAGGTGAATTCTTGATGGTCCTTATGTTGTTCATGTTTGTTCAGAATGACACTGGTGAATAATGAGTTGTTAGCATTGCCTATAAAGACACAGCTAAGATGCAGCATTTGTTTGAATCTTCTGATAAAACAAAGCACCTTCTCTGCTTTTAGAGCTGCCATCAAAATATCTCCTCTGGACATGATTACTCCAGTTTTTGTTCCCTATGCTCTTACCTGAAGTACTGATGGGTGCCATAGAAGGCATAAAAAAGCATACCACACAGCATCGTAACAAGCTGACAAAAGATAGACAAGAGTTAGATGAAGGACCTTTTCAAACCTGATGCTTCCCAAGGCACCCATTAACAGCTGAGACAGCAGAGATTTAACCTGATGTAAAGCAATTGGACAGGAATTGACTTGTGTCTGTGTGTCTGTGTGTGGATGTGCAGAACTATGAGATGCCACAAACTTCTATTTTATAACTCAGCCATAAACATTTGCTCCAGGCAAAACTCAGCACACAGTGTTTCATCTAGGGAGCAATTTTTGTTTAAACAAATTGAAAAATATAAGTTTGCTCTTTTTAGCTTCATGAAAGCCAATATTTCCTGCTGCCTTTCTTACCATACAACCACACCACTCTGCATGTGACTCAGTAACGATTTGATTTATTGGAATTAATTTGCCAAATTATTAGTCCAGAAAACAGAGTAATGTCTTTGCAATTATTTTTCTTTTTGGTGGAAGTTTAGTTGTTAGAACAGAGAAATACATAGTGTGAGGTCAGGGTACCTGCCTGTGACAGTGCAGAGTTTCCTAAGACTGAGGTGTGATCTCTTCTTTGCTTGTCCCTGTACTGATAGGCACAGCTTAATTACTGCTGTAGAAATTCTCCTCTGGTCCTAGAAATGTCATGGTAGCAAACTGACCCCAACGACATTTTCATTTCATCTCCTCACATTTACTAACTTTTCTGGATTTGCTATGCCAGCATATTTGGATTTGCTAACTCTGGATGAGCAGAATTACCTCAGGAAGCTTACTTTTTACTGCCTTTTCTTCAAATGTTGGATACAAAACAAATTGCATTCCAGCAAGAAAAGGAGGAATCTCTGTATTGCAAACCTGGAAACAGAATGATGACAGGAGCTCACTAAACACAGAAAACTAAACACAGAAAATACAGGCCTGGGAACCCCCTGATGCTGGTCCTTCCCCTGGTCCTTTTGGGTAGCTGAGGTGAGGTGGTAGAAAGCAGAAAGCCTCTGTCCTACAGAACTCCCCAGTCCTGACTTCCAAAAGGGGATGCTGAGGCTCCACTGGAGCCTCAATCCAGATCACTAATGCTTTGCCTCCTGTGTGAGGTGAGAAACAGTGGTAAGGACAAAAAGATGAGCAATTAGCAGTGTGCTGATGAGTAACTGACAATTCTGATTTGATTTGAATCAGACTGACATGAGGGTGGGAAGCTAGATGCAAAAATGGATGAAATTTTCTGACTTCAAAAGGAGAAAGAGGAGAGGAAGGCTCACTGACAGTATCGTCCTCTGCCCTGGAGAGGCCACTGAGGGCCATGTCCGTGGCTCATTGAGGGATGTGACTGTTTTCTGGGTTATTGTATTTGTGGGATATTCAGAATACTTCAGTGTCAGTTTTCATCTCAGGAAGGATGCTGGCTAATGAAGATTTCTGAACATACAGTTCTGTAAAGTTGATGATTGGAAATCCTTTGAATCTCAGTCACAGAGACACTAAAACATTTTCCCACTTACTTTTACTGTCTTCACTTTTCTAGTTTGGAATATCTTCAAAATGTGTGGGGTAAAATATGATTTGTGAGCCTCAGACATGTATTAAAGCCAGGGATGCTCCTTGAAGAGTTTGTGAAACTCCTTTGAAAGGCATCTCTTGTTGGGTGGTGAGACCTCCTTCCTGGGAGAGAACCTGGTTTCATCAGCAATAAACCCAGCTCAAGGAACAGCTCCTGTCTGCATGCACACCTTCACACCCCTGCCAGAGCCCTGCATGTGAAAGGGAACTTTCTGTGCCCTTCTCTTCATCTTATCCTTCTCTACCTTGTATTATGTGGGAAGGTGAGCATGGAGACATGTATTTCTGTTGGACCTCATGAACATAGCACTGCTAAAATAAACCTTAAATTGCTGTGAAGCCTGCAAATGCTGACACAGATGATGGACAGGAAACTTCAGTGAAATTTCCTTTGTTTGTTATAGTATTTGAATTTTTGCTGATCTTAATCAGTTTCATAGTCTGACTGCAACTAGAAAGGGATTATTTCTTTTGCTCTGGAATTTAAGGATGAGCATACTTGTTCAGAGGCTAGACAAGACCAAATTAGAACATGCTACTGGGGCGTAATAAATTCACAGTAATTGCAAGCTAGTGTTCCTTAATTCTTCAGACACCATAATCTGTAAATATTCTGATCCTTTTCATAGTTAGCTCATTTGTGCTTTTGTCCTTATTGAATCAACTGTTGTCTTTTCTTTCATGCTGTCTCCTGAGGGAAACCCCTTTTAAATCTTTTTGCTTTAATTCCATTAATTGGCATATTGTCTGGTCTTATGTTTCCCCTCCTGGGCCTTGAACTTATGCTCCTTCAGTTCTTAAACTCCTTAGCTGTATTTCTGCGGCTTTGACTGACAACTTGCTTGATCAGAGTACAAAGCATGTGCTTTCTTATCTTTTACTTCCAGGCTAATGTTTAACAATGTAGTCAGTTTATCAGTCAATTTATTAAGCCAGGGTGAGAGTTCCCTGTTCTGAAGTCATCACAAAAATCAATAATAATCAATTCATTTGTTCCAGGATACATTAAATTATTATTAACTATAATAATTAAAAATAAATAATTTAAAGGTCCTCAAGCCTTTACTGATTTATGGATAGTTCTTCTTTTGCCCTTTGCTGGAAACTTGAACATTTTGAATCCTTTTTCAGAGACATTAATGAAGACAGCAACTAAATCATACAGCCTTTTCAGTATGAAAGACCAGAAGTTGAATGTTTTGCTTTCAGCATCATAACTTCCCCCTGTTTTATTAGCAGAAGAATGAGTGTGCAGGAAGTATGCAACATGAGGGAGAACTAAATAGTTTTGTTGAAACATTGTTGCAGCAGCAAAAAAAAAAGGTTTAAAAAAAGGCCTAATATTACTCCTACTCAATACATTTTATGGTTAAAATACACTGAATTAATACACTGAATAATACACTGAATTAATGATACACTGGAAACCTTTGTTTTTTTTTTTTTACAGTACACATGAACCCCATGCAATATCTATACTGTAAGTTACTCACAGGAATTATATCAAGTTATAGTCTTGAGTAAATTTTCTATTCCATCAACCAAATTGACCTTTACCAGGATATAAGGTGCTGTTTTCAAGGGGGAGAAGAACTAGCTCCATAAAAGCTTTTCACAGGGCCCAGGAAGATCCTGATATGAAAATCAGAAGTGTTCTAAGCATCATAAAGTTTTGCTTTGTATCTACTCCTCTCTGTAGAGCAAGAGTGTGACTATATATATATGTGTGTGTGATATATATATGTGTATATATACATATGTATTTATATATATGCGTGTGTATATAAACATGTGATGAGGCAACAGTTGTGTAAGTTTTAAAGAAGTCAGCCCGGTGAGAAATGTTCATGACTCACAGCCATACTGACCCCTCACTTAATCGACAAAGACCATATTCAGGTTTTTTTCTCAAGCAAACTCTCATTCAGTCCAAAGCTTGAGGAAAGGATGACTTGAAATCCAAGAAAACTACTGACAATGTAAATTGCTGGACAGCTGAACAACTTCAAAGAGGATTTTGCTGTTATAAGAATTCAGAGTATGGCCCATGCATTCAAACTGAATGAAAAAGAAACCATGTTTCACTTCAGAGGTGTTTAGTTGCTAGAAGTGCCATAAGACCCACCTGACTTAGCTTGTGCATTTGTTTGTTCATAGTGCCCAGATGGTAAGAGCAAGATTAGAGAGAGCAGAATCCTTGGGAGCATATGAGCTGCTCAACTTTGTCAAAAGTTCTGCATTTAACTTGGATCCCATAATGACACAACCTAAATAAATGATCACAAGCAGTGTTGCTTAGCCTTACATGAAGAGGAAAGGACTATAACATGTTCTTTTCAGCTGCCACTCTTCTTACCTAATCTTCTGAAAATACTGATTCTTAAATTTTTATCTATGCCTCTGGCCAGTATTAAACGAGGGAGCCCACCAAGCTGCAGAAATTAAACTACTCTCTGCTCCAGAACTACTTCAAGGTGAAAGTACATACCAAAAATGTAGTTTGAAAATTTTAAGGATGTCCTTGTTAACAAGGACAGTATTTTCCTTAAATATTTCTGATGAGACTCATCATAAAACTTGTTCAATTGTTTGATCTGCACTGCCCCTCCTGAAGGCTGTCTGAATTTCAGTGCTCTGCTCTTTACAAACCTTCTCATTTCCAGTCTGAATACATTCCTTGTCAGTTTATTTGTGCTTGTGACAATGTATTAAGTTAAGCAGATTCTTTTCCATGTTGATTTTAAAGAGCTTTTCATATGAGTATTTGTATATGATGAACTGAAAGACCAGCTGAGTGAGAAACTTGAACTGAAGTTTACTGTGAACATTCCCATGAAACCTGCACTTATATAGACTCTTAAGGGAGAGTAAATGTTCCCTTACTGTCAAAGCCAGAATTTTGTTTTATACTAGGGCATCTGTGAATTTTCAGTTCTCAGCTTTGTGAGATAACCCTGCTCCATGAGAGCAAGTTTCAAATACCAGGCAACGCCGGACTCTTGCAAAGGGTTGTGTGATTTCAGTGTCTTAAGGTTTGAATTTTATTTTACCCAAAATTTCTGTGTTTTCTCCATGTTTTCCTTGCTGTGTTTTAAACCAGCAGGTGACCAGGGGAGACACAAGAGCTTAGCAGAGAATGGTGGGCAGGCAAGCAGTGACATTCCAGAGGGCGGATTTTCAGCACACCAAGAAAAACAGCACACAGCTTTCAACCATAGCCAAGCATAACACAATTTCACACATCTATTGGTATAGGCAATAGACAGCTCCTGCAACAAAACTTTTCAATATGGAGAGCCATTTCAAGACTTCTTACACTACTGTGCCCTGATTTTAGCATATGTGTGCTGCCAGGAAGGCCAATAGAGGTGTCATGCACATAAATCCCTTGATTTTCCTAAATGGCAGCCCTGTCCCCATAAATTACTCAGTCAGTTACGCTAATATAGTGGCATATTTCAGCAAACAAGAAATCCTCATATTGACATGATCTACTAGATTGTACCTGTCGTGGATTTGACTATCCCTAATTTTTTGGTCATCTCTAACACCATTGGTTTGGGGAAATATTCTCTTATTAAAGTAACCAGTAAGGACATAGCACCTTTGTATGGCCCAGCTGCGTTCCCTGGGACCTGGAGATTCCAGTCAGTTTGGTGGTGTCCATGAAACCAGATCCTTAAGTCAGTTAAACAAAATCAACCGTGCAATTTATACCTAAAGATCAAACAAGAATAGAGGCCATAGAAGATGCAGATATCAGACACAAGGCTGCATCTGCCCAAAAACAAAAATCAAAGTCTCTATTGTTCAGAAGTCAGCCTCTGCTACTCTGGCTTTATCTGTTTATTCACACACCTATTAGGACATCTTTAGTTTTATCTTTCTTTTCCATTGCTCAACTTCCCTTTGCAAGGTCCATGAGGACTGAACTTGATTAAGGCAATTCACGTAATTAGTTTAGTGTATACTTATGTTTCAAACACAGATGCCTGGAAAATATATGTAATAATATTTGGAAAAATGGATCCATTTCTTATCTAAACCTTAACAATTCTAATAACATTTCAAAATTTGGAACACTAGTTCCTATTTTGTGAGTTTGGAGTTATATACAGCTAACTTCTAAATGTGCAATGTAGCATGTTGTTGGAGAATACCCTCAGATTCTGAGGAAAAAAAATTGAAGGAGAGGAGAAATGGAGAAGAGGAATAATAAAAATAATCAAGTTTCGAAGGGGTGCTAAACCACAGTTCCTTACTTTTTAAACTTAACATCTGAAACAGGTGAAAGATACTGCAACCGATATGTTCTTTCCAGAGAAGAAATATTGGTGTTATTTAGAGGGTACCCAAAACTTCAATCAAACTGAAATCTTTTTCTCAGCTATTGTTGTTACTGCAGCTTTCATGCTCTTCTTTCAGCTGAAGGTGTTCATGAAAATTTTTAGGCTTCCTGTGTGGAACAGCTGTGGTATGAACAAATAAAAAATTTAAAGCCTTCTTGAGAAAGAGCTCAAAACTTAAAAGTCTGAACAGGCCAATTCATGATAGATTATAATTGCTTTTAAGTAGACAGTGTTATGGCCTCACATCAAGCAACAGCTAATTACCAAGGGCATGAAAAGGGTGCTCTAGCACTAATGTATATTAATCACATAAAGACTAATGTACACATTCCTAGATAAAAATGATATAACAATGAATTAGATTAATTCCCTTTTCATTGGCTGGTCAGGAAGTCTAATTCTATGAAACTCTAATATATATTTATCTGCTGGAACATAATGCTATTTTACTATTTTATTAGTTATTGCTGTTACTGCATAAAGTCATCCTCCCTTTTAAAATGCCAGGACATTACAGATAATGTGTGATGTTGATAATAAAACCAATGAATACAAATAGGGGGTTGAAATGAATCTATTCTAGAAGTGTTACATTTTTGCTGCCCATTTTGGTCATTAATGTTAAGGAAGTAAGAAGTATTGAATGAGAATGTCATAACCTTTACCAGTGTGTAGCAAAACATACCAAGGCAAAAAATGTTCTTTGATCATCCTGTGGGGGCTGACAGGCCCTGATGATGATAAATGATGATGATAAAGATGATGATAAATAACTATGAGACATTTAGAGGTAATTTTTCAAATTCTATCTAATTTAGCATAATCTATTATACATAAGATTTAGAGCTAGTTCAGGCTGGTGCTTTCAATCAAAGACAAAACTTTTAAAGAAAATATTTTAGATAAACTAGGATCAATGGCCTTTGGGTAGAACAAAGACTAATGAGTAGTTAGCAGCTGGGTGACCACCCATCGACCCAGGGACTGCTAATCATAGCAGGGCCAAAAGTGGTGTTGTTAGATATGAGGAGTGAACCGTCAGGAGTGAACACAAGCCCTGGCCACCAGGAGAACAAACCCCAGCCACCGTGTGTGGATGTTCACTAGAGGAGTGTCCATTTGAGCACAGAGGTGGCTCAGCAGGTGTTTGACTTCCTCCAAGCAACTGCTCACCCTTTCTAAAAAGGATAATGTTGTGCAGGGAGTCTGGGTGCAGACTGCAGTCCCAGCCATTTCTAACAGTGAAGTTCTCTAGGATGGTTACAGCATTTCACTCTGCATTTTTCTGATGAGAGTCTAAGGGCTTTGAAAATTCATGGCTTCCACAGCCCAAATTGGCAGCGACCATAAAAGCAGGACTACTTATGGTCATGGTTAAGTATCCCACCCGTAATAACTGTAGCATTAGTGATGCTTAAAGGTAAGATTAGTAGTGCTCAGGGAATTGAAATATAAGAGACCAATGCTGTAAGGTGCTGCAAACCTTGACAGTGTGGAATAGTTTGCATTTCCCTTGCTTAGAACACTGTGGGATCAGCCTTACTTCTTCCACAGACTTCAGGGAGAATCCACATTGCTCAGGGGATAATCCAAATTATGCACTGCAGTGAACCTGTGCCTGCTGGCCAGATCTGTTCCACAAACCAAAATAATCATGCCAGCAGAGCATTAGTAGAATAAAGCCAGTTCAAAGCCCAGGTGAGCATCTGCAGTACTGTTCTGCTTGTGCTGGGTGCTGGGACCAGTTCTTGTTGACAGTGATTTGAGAGTGCTGCAGCAATTCATTAGAGGTTTTCAGCATGCCTACAGGTGCTGAAACTGTGCAAAATAAAATCCTGTGGAAAGTAAAGAGAAATTATCTCAGTCCAGAAACTTGTGAGAATAATTACTCCCAATCTGATATTGTTCTGCTATGTGACAGGGCTCCATTTACTCCATCGTGAAAGAACTGGAGGCCCTTTCTTAATCTAGATTTAGAGCAATTTACACGAGCTGAGTTTTATAATGTCTTCCTCCACTTTACAACTAAGGAATATGTATGGAATAACACCCATTGTGAAGGTAAGCAAGTTAACCTCAGTTTTAATGATCTGGGGACAGAGTTCTCTGGGAAGATATATGCTCTAAAGAAAATGATGATTTATGTATTTCTCTTTAATCTTTCACTCTTTCCAAGCAATTTCAAATCACGCTATATAAAGAATCCTGGGTAAATGACCGCTTTTGAACAGGAAAGTTTAATAAATATTTTTTAAATAATGAAAGATGGTGAAAAAAACAGTGAATTAAACTCAGATCTTTCAAAAAAAGCCTTAGTACGGTTATATAAAGAAAAATATTGTAACTGTTGTCTCAATATGTAGGAACTTTGTCACTAAGATGGGGATTAAAAAAATTCCCCTATTTAATAACTGCCATTTATAATGCAGAGAGAATTGATTTACCGGTTTAAATCATTCTGCCAGTCTAGAAGTTCCTGTAACATCTAAATCAATGTCTTTCAAGTCTGTGCAAGTAGAACAAAGCCCTATCAGTTGAACAGCAAAACAACTTTTCATATTAATCAGTAGGAACTTGATAAATCCCACTGATGTAGAAAATTAGCACCTTTGCATGTTTCCCAGATTTTGATTTCATTTTGGACACTTGGTCATGCATTATAAGTGCTGCCTGGCTGGCTGCAACTATTTCAGTTGAAATCCATTATTTCTGGGAGAATTATGTGCCTTGTTAGTGAAATGCGAGCTATTTCCACTCCAGCATCTGCACTGCAGTTGATCTATTATTAACATTGAGCTCATTAAAAAAATGAAAGAATCTGATTTGTGTCTTTAGGGTGGGGGCTACGGAGGCTTCTGCTGAAGCAAATAAGCTGGCTGTGCTGCTTCCAGTTGACACAGCTGTCAGGAAAGCGTTGGCTGTCGCTGCACCGCGGAGGGACCCTCAGTTACGAGGGCCTTGTAGCCATATGTAAACAATACCAGGCCGATGACAGGTTTATGACACTGGAGACAACATGTGCAGCTGTTAGCCACTGGGTTTTATGGCGCAAAACAAATGTTTTTCAATGCGCGGGCGTTTGGCACGAAGCCGCCGTAGCAGCAGCGAGAAGGGGAGGATGGGTGGCTGACGGAAGATTTATCCCTACCCAGCACTGCTGCCCCACACTGTGCTGAGGAAGGGGCTGGTGGGCTCCTTATCCTCACCTCCTCTAGGGGGGTTCTTCAGAGGAAGCTGGGTTCCTGTCAGTCGCATGCATGGGTTTTGTGGTTTAAAACACTGAAGGGTTTCCCATGGGGAAAGAGTGAACCATCCCTCTAGGACACGGATGCTCTGGTAGGACCTGATTTGGGCCGTGTATCACATAAATAGATACACTGAAAAACAGGTGTGTTAGACCTTGAAAGTTCTGACCAAAAAGTCTTGAATGGGATGGTACACAGAGGCCTGAAAGAGAGACCTGAGTAGCAATGATGCCTTGGAATGAGTTTCATCCTGTCCCGCTTTTGTGTTATCAATCCGGAGCACTGATTGCTTTCTGATCCAGACTGTATGTTAGAACAGGTAGGGAAAATCAAGTGAAAGAATTTGGAAAAAATGTAATTTCCTTTAATAAGTATCAGTGACTCATCAGCTACATCCCCAAACAGTAACTATATTTTACAAGTCATTGTGTTGTCAAACCTTGGTACTTGTTATACTTTAGCCTTGGGCTCCTCAGCTAGACAAGCCATGTCAAGGTACAACTTTGTCAGAGACGTAATTTTGAAAATGTCCTTCAAAACCTGCCATCTCCCATGCCTTTTTGTGACAGAAGGATCCCAGGATAGCCTGGTTAGCATGTGGTTAGACACTAAGTCACGGTAAGTTAGTAGGGAGTGCTGGTAAAGGAAATGGTCTGGGACCTGTTCCCCAGCCTTGCAGGCAAGTGTCAGTCAGTAGTTAAATTCTCTTCCAGCACACTGCTTGGAACTCACTGACCTCCAAGAGAATGGTCCTTGGCCTATGCTGTTCTCTCACTCTTACCAGGAAAGTGCTGGTCATCATTGGTCAAAAATATGCATAAGGAATACACAAACAAATCAAGGGCTTCATGGGCCAGGGCTTGTAGTTATGTCCCTGTCTTATTTAATATACCAGTGTGGATGCAGCTTTAGCACAGATCATAGTGTCAAACACATTTTCATTAACTCTTAATTATATAGCACAAAGAGTTGCTACGGGATACTGGAGCTCCCCTTTTCAGTGAGGCACATACCCTCCCTTGAATCTCAAGATACTTCTTTCAAAAAGACTTTAATGAGAAATAGGAATGGTTACTTGTTCACAAAATAAGAAAACCTACAGAAAAAAAAGTATCCAGGGATATTTTATTGCAGGTTCCCATCTGCAAATATTCTGGGAATGTGAAAATTGATCACAGAAACTCGCGGAACTATTTGCGAAAATTTTCCCCTTCTTCTCAGGGTGTTGTCTTCCTCACTGATAATTTTTTCCTTCCCGTTTTTAGAAAGAAGCAATGTTTCTGAATGAAAGGCATAAAAAATCGAAGAAAGTTCAGGAAATGTGTTTTCCTTACTTAGAGTTTTCAACAGAGTGCTGAATTCAGAATATTTCCTCTTTTATTTGAAGTATCATCTTCTCTCAGCTACATTCAACATTCAGTCCATGTTTTTTGATAAAAACTATTTTTGTTTATGCTTCAGAAGCAAAGGAAAACAAACAATCTTACAAATTTATTTAAAAGTAATTTTTTTACTTCCTGAATTATTTTAAATAGAAGATTAAATCTCAGCATTTGACTTTAAATAGTTGCAGTGTGAGAATACAATATTCAGCAAGAAATGTTAATATAAGCAAAATAATTACATTGCTATATAGCTGGGGGAAAATCATAAAGGGAATGATCTTCATTTGAGAGCTAAAGATCAGTAATTGTGCTGTATTTTATACTTAACAACATGTCCAGATGACTGGGTAACACATTTGAGAGAATTATTCCATCATACAGCTTTTGGAAGAGCTGTTAGTTATTGCCTTCTAAGATCTTCATCATCTAACTTTAATTTTTGAAGTTGTTCATATCTTTGTCAATATTAGTATTTTTTTAGTGAATGCTGGAAGTAATGACTGTTTATGACACATCCTACTCACAAAATGCCCCTTTTTCTAACAAGATCATAGCATAGTCATCTATAAAAGTTTCATATTCTTGCCACAAAAAGCAGATGCAGCTGGAAAGAGAATTTCAATTTTGAGCAACTGTTTGTATGTGTGGTGCACAGTTCCATGAACAGCTTCCAGCCTTCCATAAGTGCTCTGCCTTTTAGCTCTGGGTGAAGTTTTATAGCCACCATAATCTTCATCCTCTAATAAAAAAAGCCCAGCAAACACAGATGGATGATGAAACTGATGATGGTGTTCTCCCATATCCTCCCTCTCTTCCTTCCCTCACAAATACTGGGAGAAGACACACCATGCCCACATCAAGGCATGTGAGAGGTTTTCTCCTGTTTTAAATCCATCTGCTACACAGATGGACTGAGTATCCATGGGCAGTCCTGGTGCTGGATGACATCGATAATGTGAGGTCAGAGTGATGGGACCTAAATGGTATAATTCCTGTAGTATTAGTGACTGATGATCACCAGAAACAACCAAAAAAAACAGCCGAGCAAAAGCATGAGTCAGGAACTATCAACATTCACATCCATCCGAAATCATAAATGGAAAGTCTGTGCCTAAATATATACAAAATATTATATAAGTCCCTTTTACTTCTCCCCTGCCTGTATGTTGACATTATCCATGATCTTAAGACTTTTTCTCATATGTCTTATGCTTGTGGATTTGTTCACAGCAGCACCGTTTCTGTCATATCACTTCTGAGAGTCACATCTTCCTATACCCTAAGCTGAAACGTCTCATCATGACTTTATCACTTCTCAACTATTATTTGTGTCTTTGCAACCTTCTTAGACCTGCCTCACCAAGGAAAACTGTAGCTCTTGGAGAGGGGGGCGACCAATGCCTCTGTTCACTGGAACATAAAAACCCAGCTATTCCAGCAAAACTTGCCAAATATTTTGGAAAGAAAAAAATGGAGCAACGCAATTAGTTACGCAGGATATACAAACTTGTGGTGGGTCACCTGTAAGGATGTAGAAGCCATCCAACAGTTGCAGGAGAGCTCAGCACAGTTCCTGCCAGCCTGGAGCAGACACTGCTGTAGCTGTCAGTGTTCCTGTCTTTCTCTTGGTTGTGGTTCAGAGCCCATTCCAAATGTTAGGTGGTGAAATTTAGTGCATGCCCAGCAGAATCCCAAAAGAAATTTCTGACACAGGAAGAGTACTCTGGGGGAAAATTTTTCGTGTTAGCTATACTTCAGCAAAACGGAAGAGAATACACATGAGATATGGGTGGGCATGAAAGGAATAGAAGACACACGGCTCTAGACAACCCCAAGACAAGCTAAGTTTCCTAATCAAAAAAGGACTGCTTGTTCTGCCTGTGTCCAGGATGGAAAGTCTGGATCAGGAAAATGAGTACTGCAAGCTTAGAAATTCTAGGAAGCCAGTGGTCTGAAATCTCCCTTTCTAATCCTCTCACAAGATGTGAGGAAAGTAAGAGAGCATTTGCACCTCTTTTGAAAGAGGAAAATAAACTCTTGAACTTCCAGAAATGAAAGTTAGTGTGAGTTTTCTGTCTTGTATATAATATGAAGATGGTTTTAATGACAGGGCCAACAAACAACTAAACAACCTTCTCCACAGTGTGATAAAAATCTATACAGTTTGCTGAAGACAATCAACAGTTTAGTAAAAGCCAACCTCAACTCATCAACATTCAGTGAATGCTTAATGTTATTTTTCTAGCAATTACCCTCACTTGGCACTGGCTTGATACTAGGGAGTAGAAATATTTCTGCAATTGCAGATTAGTGTTCCACCTCACCAGAAACTGGCTGTTTCTTCTACCAAATTGACAGAGAGACTTCCACTTCCCTCAGGATGGAAACCTATTTTTGTATGCCTTAGGAAATGTGAGGATATAAACCCATGATTCTCAAGACTGCCTATCTAATTTATAGCCTTATCTAACTTACAGATATGGCCTCCTTCATATATAGCAACAAGAGCTTTTATGCAATCATAGTGAGAAACTATATACAATTCATATTGTATTTTTGTTCTTATGTATCTGTGTCTGATTTTTTAATTTTTTTTTTCCCCAGAAAGAAAGGTTTTGCAAATTTTTTTATTAGCCTTATACAGAAGATTGTCTTTTCCCGTGGAAACATTGTATGTCTTTTAAATAAGATGTGCTGTCAATATAGTCGTATTATTGCTAGGTTCTTGAAATATAGAAAGCCTTTTTAATAGGGAGAAGAGACATCTTGAAATGAATTTAAGTCCAAAGTATTTGCAGAGCTTTGGTAATCTGCCAGTATTCCTCTAAAAGGTTTGATAGCTGAAGGTTATGAAATCAACAGTGCAGAGAAGGAGATTTCCACCATGGCCTGGCTTGCAATTTGCACTTCTGAAAAAACAATATTCTTTTTTTTCTTTTCTTGATTCCTTTTAATCAACATGTCTCATTTCCCTTCATGGCTGGCACTTCTGCAAGAATTTTCATTCAAATGCTAAGAGTAACATGACCTCCTAATGAACCTCTTCACACACACATACACACACACAGACACTTCTCTGGAAGAAATCAACAATCTCAAATTAATTTGTTCTCTGCTTGGGACAGGACTGGTTTGCTGACCTAAACATGAAGATGCACATAATATCTGACTACTGACATAGTTACTTGCTAGTGCATTGATTAAAGCAGAAAGATTTAAATATCATTATTTTAAACCAGCAAGCTGAAAGCCACATTTAAAATAACTGATTTTTATTTTTTTTTGCGTAAACCATTTTTGCAAAAAAAAAGTTGATTCCTTTTGCTACCATACATTGTAACCTACTCACATTTTTTAAAACAAGATATACAGACCAGGCCTCTGATCTTCTTCTAGTGTCAGAAGACCGGACAATTAATATGTGACCACACTGTGATGCACGGGCAGTAGAGAATCTCTGTCAGTTCCTTCAGTCCCTATTCTGTGCACCCACCTGGTGGCAGGATTCCTAGGAAAGCAAGGTACTTGGACAAGGTTACTGTTGGCAGAGTTGTTTCATTTCCTTTCAGGTTGCTCCCGAGAAACCAGTAGGAAACAGGGCAAAGAAGAATGGGCTGTGAGCCAGTGAAACTGTCCTGGCAGGCTACACAAAACCAGCAGATCATGAGTTGAACACTCCTGACTTAAACAATGAAACAATAAACAGTGTTTATTCTTATATTCTGTCTCCATTATTTCTATCATATATGCCCACACCTCACTGCTTAATTACCAGCTGCTAGATCCTTTCTTACTTATGATTTAGACCAAGCTGCATATGGATAGCAACTGGACACTTAGCATTCACATAAAGAAAGAAAAAAACTACCTAAAATGTGCTGAGAACATTTTTTAAATGGGAGAAAAGAGCCTTATATTAAAAACAGCTGACTTTTTTAAGGAAGGGGAACAATATCTAGAAGTGAATTGAACAGCAGTGGTTCTTTCTGGTCACGCTCTCACTAAGCTTTCAGAAGTGGTGGTAGATCTCCTCCTCCTCCCCTCCCATATTTTTTGAAAGATCTGAGAGGAATATCAGCCTCTCTGCTTTTTCGACTCCCAGCTGGTTTCTCAGGTTTGAATTAAATAATCACCGAATGGAACTAAGAGAATGCAGTGAAATGAAAAAAATCATCCTCTGTCCTGCAAGATGCTAGTGCTGTCAAAAGCCAGTTTAGCACTCCAGCACACTCTGGTTCCAGGTTCTTAGCTGTACAAGCCATGTGTGTAATGTTTGGACTGTTTTTGACAGCAAGTTGAGATTTCTGCAGGGTTTTATTTCCTGTAGATATTATCGGCTGAGACATTGTCATTTCTTGCCATGTTTTCACAGTTCATTGTACGTAGCCTTGCTTTTAACACAGGCAAAGCTAAACTTTCAAAAATATGAATTTTATTTCACATTGCTTCTCTTCTTTTCCAAAGCTGCCCTTCAAACTGTTGACACTTGCTAAACAAAAAGACTAGCATCCAAGTTGGAACTGCAGGGGACTGTAAAGCTGAGACACAAAAAGCTGCAGGCACACTGTTTGCATCTGAAAGCAAGACTGGTTGCATCTGTAGGCTGCTTTTCCTCACTTAATTAATGCCTTCACAGGCAGGACTAAGTAACTTGTGTACAGCTCCATGATAAAGTATCTATGTAATGCTGGATGGCTGTTAGAAAATCAGTATGATCTCTTACCACATTTTGCAGATTTAGTGACTTTAGTCCCTGCTCACTGCAGATAGGCAGTAAATATGCCCTCAGTCTGCTGCCAAGCATCTGTATAGACTTAAACATCTGTAGAGCAGGAGATTAAATGGATTGTCTAATATAGTGAACAGCAGGCTACATAATTACCCTTTATTTACTTGTAACAAATCAGTTAGTACAAAGAATTGTATTTTCTCCACTGGAAAAATGCTGCATCAATTAAATTGGAAACTGCACTTGTATTAATTCTGTCAATGAGCAGTATAATTTCAAAGTGGACAGGGTGACTATAAGGGCACAGAAAATAGATTTTTTTCTTTTGAAGGGTTGGCAGTAGTACACCAAGTCTTTGCAGTAATTCCAAAGAGTTATTGATTTTGGAGCCAAAAAGAACGTTTGCATTCATTTGGCTTGACCTCTCATACAACAGAGGGTTTTGCACAGCAAATTCTCCAATAAACCCCCTAGCTTTTTTACTCTGTTTTTAAAAGACCCTTAAAAAAAAAGTCCTGAAGTAATGAGGGAACTGAAATCTGTGAGTTCAACTCACGCTGTAAAATGGATCTGAGCAGAGTGAATTTAGTACTTCTGGCACAGATTTATCTGAGTCCCACATTTAGGGTCTGCCATATTTTCACACAGCTTCTGACCTTTATTCTGTCAGTCTGAAAAATACTTTCCCTTTCCATTAGAACCGGAGTAAAGAAACAGTGACACATTTAAGACTCATTTATTCTTGGGCGGTGTGTATGAGAAGTGCCAGATGAAGTATGCAGAATGTAACATCCACGCTAAGGCTCTGGAGTGATCTAGATTGATCCAACAATCCGCGTTTTTGTTTGAAAAGAGAACAAACGAGAACTAGAAAATGTGACTAATGCGCTGTAACACTGCCACTCACCTGAATGCACAGAGAACATGAAGCAATAGCTTTAAGGAATGAAATGTCTAGCATACAATTCAGTTTAAATATGTGACTTTTTACTCCTTTGTTTAGACTGGGCCTTCCAATTCAGTCCCTACCCTTGCCATTCAAGGTAGGAAAAGGACCCAGAGATATTTTGTGCCAAGGTGTGTCTGCCTTGCTTTCATTCACATCTGGATTTTTTTAAACTGAGGAAATGTGAAGCTTTATGAAGCAAAATTAACCAATGAAACATTATTCACAGGCTCTTTCACCCATCTGCTCAGCCCAGAAATGATCTTATTTCTCTGTGAAATATTAAAGTTTGGAGTGACTGAACTTGGCAGGAGGGAACTATCTAATGGGGCGGGATCCTGCTGCAACCTGTCCTGCCCTGAGGGACTCCAGGGTGGTGCTGAAGGTACTGCACCACCTGGGGTTTGCCCGAGCTTTCCTACTGCTGAAGAAAACCAAAAAGACCACCTGCTTTATCCCTTTGACATGTATCCCCAATGGTGTTCTAACAAACATCTAGAAACTCTAACAATAGAATGAAAAATCCTACATTGAAGCTCTGAAGGTGCTTTTAGGTATAATACTAAAAAATGTACTTTCTTGCTCATAACAGAAAACTGTATTATGTATACTATATATAATACAGCTCTGTAGAATACCCAACTCTCCAAGGACTTTTAAAAATCATTAAAAGGATTATCAGACAAAACAGCTTTTTATTTAAGTCTTACCTTTCAAGTAAAGTGGCTGTGTCAAATGAACTCATGTTGAGGCAAACAACTTCTTTTACAGGATATACATGGACCTCAAGAGAGTATTTACAGCACTGGAAACTACATGATGGTATTTCAGTGCCCTGCAACATTTGATATCTTTGCTCCTTTGATCTGTTTTGTATCTACTGCAGAAGAGATGCCAAATTATTGAAAGCATGAGATCTTAGGCGCATCTGTAAAATCTGTGTGCACCTGTCATACATAAAATGCATCTTTTTGGGTTCCACTTGGCATTTGAACATGAAAAATGGGCATCTTTGCATTCTGAGCAGCTTGTGAACCCAGTTGTAGTTATCAATTTTGCATGCACGTAGGCTCTTTAAGTACTAAATGAAACATGCTATTCAATAGGGATGAGCAGTTAAATGTCTATACTTCTGAGAAAACCTAATAAATAATGTGTCTTGTGTTCAGAAGAAGTCAGGAAAATGTTTAATTCCAGAAATATAATTCAGTTTTCAGCTACAATATTTTTATACTAAATTGCATATGTCTCAAAAATAGCGTTACTAAATCATAATTTAATTCCTATGTTCTAACTATGACTACTAAAGTGTCCATATGTCACCTGTCATACTGGATTTTTAATTCCTGTTCTTTTCTTGATCCTTAAATTATATGGCTTTTACATTCTCCAGCTCCCAAATGCAGTCCTTCTGTTCAAGCTACAGAGAATCATATTTTTAGGGCTGGAAATGGCTGGTTTACTTCTTCTCAGCAGTTAAGATGGCAGTTCCTATATATGCATATGTCTTAAACCAGTAAGTGCATGGTCATATCACTGCAACACTTACACCTCCTCAGCCACTGGTCCCAGCTGTCAAAAGTACATGTCATATTTTAAAATGTAAAGTGAGCGGGGGTGGCTATTAATGCTGCTGAACAACTACTGCATCATGCTTCTCTGCTGATGGGGGAAACTTTCTGTCACCAACAATTAGATTAGGAAAACGCAGCTCAGTTTTTAAATTTCAACTTTCTTCCTTCTTCTGGTCTTGTCAGAAGGCAGGTACGGAGTAAGAAGGACCTACTGCAATTGTTGTGATACAATGATTTTGAAAATTTTAGCAATTCCAAACAGACAAGCAAATAGACAAAAACTTCTTTACATTATTTTTAGGTGCCATTTTGAACAGAATATCAGCAATTTTGGTGACAATGATTCTGTGACATCTGATACCAATATCATGAGACATATTCTCCTGCTTTATGTGCCCCAAGTACAGGTTCATTCACTGACAATATTTCTATTCAAAACCAGTAGCAGCAGAATGTGACAAAAATCAAATGCTTTCATTATTAAAAATCTTTTAAAAAACAAAAATATTTCATTGTGATAGATGAATCTTTCTGGTATGGTGAAATAAGAGGAGAGATGAATGGACATGATACAAATAATATTTTCCACCATACATAATTTTTGGTAAGTAGGACACTCTGCCACCTAAGAGGAGGATAATTTATAGTAATCATCTCTGCAAACCTTGCTCATGTCTCTGCTGTTGCTCTGTGTTAGTAGATGGAGAAGCAGTAAAGAAAGAGTACTTTCATTTTAGCAGATGTGTACCTGTCTTGCAGGATGGGAGCACACTGCACACTAGAAAACGAGTAGCACACATATGCATGCATACCTAGATGCACACACACACACACACACACAAGTAATCCTTATTTACTGTATCAAGAAGTAGTTGTATGAAATGCAACATTCACAGCCATGCTGTGCATCCACCTCTTTAGCCAGAGGAATGGGCTACACCAGCTGCATGCATGCACTGGGCCAAGGTGAGCAGAGGCTACCAGCCGCAGAGACTCTGCACAAGCACAGAAGAGATATGGGCCAGGTAAATTCCTTACTAGTGTATCAGGAGACCTTCTGTTTAAATATACAGCTGTATTTTGTTTTATTGGAATGTTCCCTGTTTTTAACAGTTACTGTTTTATCAAACCCTGCGGTCCCGAGGGCTCCTGATGATGTCAACAAGAGTTTTGTGTAGATGGGGATTTTGGGACATGGCTCGTAATAGAAAAGATGATTGATGTAAGTAAGAATACAGAAGCATTGATTGGTTGATCTGTCCAAAAGCAGTCTGACACAGGTCCAGTTGGCAGAGACCAACATGAGGAAAAAAAATATGGGCATTTATGTCCTGGGACTTACAAGCTTGCCATTTGAACCAACAGACTGCATAACATCCTAATGCACTTGGCCAGCACAGCAGCCAGCAAGATTACCATGCATAGACTTTGAAATGAAAAACCCTTCACCCTGTTTATGCTTCATGCATGATTAAGTGCAGAGAAAGCAAGCCATATCGGTACGACAATCTGTCAGGGAGAGGAACCTCCTGCACAATGATAAAGCAAACATCTAAACACATTTTCAGTGTAAAACCACTTGTGTTGTTTATAGAGTATTACATGACACCTGTGTTAAAAGGACATTAAGGCTGAAAAGTCAAGCTTCTCAAAGTCAGGAAATGGAATTCAGACTGCTTGTGAAACAAACATTTTGTTCTTTTGGTAATCATTATTACCCAGTAATTAAGTATCTGCATGCAGTGTCTTTGCATTGGACCCAAGTCTTCCTCAGAGCAGAGCATCCATAGTACTCAGTGAGTTAGAGGCTATTCACTGAATAGTATACTGAATAGTATTTGGATTTAGACTCATTATTCAGTGAATTTTTATTTATTTACTCACATACCTAGGTATATGCTATTCAATGCCACTTCAGACTCTAGCATTCCTTATGTCATAAGCTGATGGAAAAAGCCAAATTGGAAGGGGCCTCAGAAAGTCTCCCACCCAACTGACAGAAGGGTCAGCTTGTCAGACAAGATGTGGTTGCTCACAACATCTCTGGGCAGCCTGGTCCACTGCCTCTTTTTTAAAAAAGGGTTTCCTTAAATCCAGTCTCAACCTTTCCCAATTCCGTTATCCCCACTGCCTTTTGCAACCTCCCCAGAGGTGCCTGGGAAGTGGGGGATTTTGTTAGGTGCCCCCAAAGTTGCCTCTTCTGCAGTCTGAGCCATTCCTGCTCCCTCAGCTCCTCCTCACAGGGTGAGTGCTCAAGTCCCAGGTGGTGACCCTCTGCTGAACTCCCTCCACTTTATCTTTTCTTCACTGGGCAGGGCAGGGCAGAGAAGGCCACAGCACTGTAAATGTAGTGCAAGGAGTGTTCAGTAGAAATGCGTAATCACTTTCCTGAATCTACTGCCTGTGCTCTTGTTAATACAACCCAAGATATTTTGGGACTTCTTTGCAGGCAGTGCACATTGCTGGCTCATCCTCAGCCTGCTGTTCCCCAAGATCCTCGGGTCCTTTCCTGAAGAGATGCTCCCCAGGCAGTCAGTCCCCAGACTATGTTTTTTCACAGGTTTTTTTCTTTACAGGTGCAGAGCTGTACATTTGTCCTTGCTGGATTTCATAAGATTCCCATCAGTTTATTTAGGTCCCTGTGGATGGCAACTCTGCCCTCAAGTGTATCAAGCAGTCTTTTCCAATCTTCTGTGACCTGCAAACTTGATAAGAGTACATGCAATCATCTAATCTAAAACATCAATAAAGATAACAGGATGGTCCCCAGGATAGATCCTTACTCCAGTGGGTAGTTACAGGTACACCAGTAGAGTGAATCTATTAGACCCTGCCTCATGTGACCCATCATCTAACCTTTTTTTATCCATCTACTTGTGAACCCAGCCAGACCATAATGCCCTGTGAATGCTGCCATCCTCACCTTCAAAGCAAATGGATTCTGGGTGAAGGCATTGGCCACTGCTGGAAGAGCCTCCCTCTGTTCTGCATCCCTTCTTACCAGACTACATGCCCACTAGAATGCCTCCTGCCTGTGGCTCACTTGTCTCATGAACACTGGTGCTGCTGCACACTCCTGCCCCAGGGCCTCTTTCATAGCAAATAAACAATAATCCTTGTTTTTTATTGTACAGTATGTGGTCCCATGACTCATGTACCATGTGCTCTTCAGTTCTTCTGATTAGAGACGTGGGTATTTCAGCACAGGCTTTTCTGTGGAGCTCACTTCTGCCACATGCAAGTAGCAATGCTTTAATCTCTGTAGCCCCCGGGAGAGGTAAGGCGGTGGATGTGGAATTGTTCCGATGTGGAGTTGTCTCTGCTGGTTCCAAGTTACATTTAAAATGTGTAAATCTGGTTATTCACAGGATTCAGCTTTCCGTAGCACATTATGCATTCTGACAACAACTCTCAGAAGTTTTTAGCTGGGCCCAGGAATAGCCTTAGAGGCTAAATTTGTGCACCCAGGAAGTGAGAAACACATACCGAGAATTATTCAAACATGCAGACATCTGTCTTTGGAGCTGTCTGTCAACCACCACCTCTCTCTGTGTGAATGCACAGAGAATTTGGGCTCCGAATTTCGGACGGTTTTTGGAAGTTTGACTCTAGAGCCCCTGGAAGAGTATAGCTCTCCAAGGGAGCACTGAAAGCTACATGACTGTGTTGCTGCAGTTCCATCCTCCCTCAAGGGAGGCCACCCTCTTTCTGCCATACATCAGCAGGCATCTTACAGGGAACAGCTCCTTTCAGTAGGTGTTCCTGCCTAATTGCCTGAACATAATTCACCCATTCATTGAACAGAGCAGAGAACTTGGATTATTAACTTTATCTATTACACATATCATCAGACAGTTGAAGACATACATGTATACAGAGATTTTCTGACTTTTCTTCAGATCTGATGTTTCCTGAAAGTATTTGACTTTGGAAACCTCAGTATAAATCCTTTCAGTAGACTCAAACATTTGTTCGTTTTCTTAGGTAATTATGTATGAAACACCAGTTAAACTGCTCTACAACACTTTTTCTCTTACTCTGGAGATGGGCTGTGCACATGTGTGTGTAGGGTGTGTGTGTGTGCAGATGTAACACAGTTTAGGCTCCTCTGCATGCTGAACTTAAAGTCAAATAACACTACTTCAAGTGGCTTTCAGCATAATAGTTCATTTGATGTGAGGCAGCTAGATGACAGAAGACTCAGATCTTTCTTGAAGCCTAAATTACACAACAACAAAAAGAGGCACACATCTGAGGTCAACAGAAAGGCTATCAATTACACAGAAAGCTAGAGGAGGGAGTTATGGGTGGGATAGAGAGAAATAAGGAAACATAAATTGATTCAGAGTTTTCAGATAAAGGGAAAATGAAAAAGCAGCGTAACTGAATTTAATTATATGCTTCGAAATTGAATAGGAAACATGGGTCTCAAATGAGCCAGATTCCAGGAGGACCTTCTATGTTCCTGAAGGTAGTAGGTTCAGAATTAAGTGCTTGCAATGCAAAATTCTGAGTGAAAATTCAGGCAGAATTCCTGAATTTCACCAATAATAAATATCCATCTCAATAACAGTGCTGTTCTGTACTCTTTTTAGAAATATTTTCACTGTCCTGGTTAACCTGTGTCCATCGCTGAAGAAAAATTTACATACTTAAAGCAGCTAGGAATTTATTGAGAAAGCCAGACAAGGATAAGCATGTTAGGGCAAAATTAAATTAGGACTGTGAAAGTGTAAGCTTCTTCTGACTACAGGCTAAAGAGTATTGCAGAAAAATTTTCATGCTTATAGATTTCATTTAAGAGTGGCTCGTGATCTTGTTTTGGAAAAAAAAAATTAAGCCAATCTACAACTCTCTAAAAGCTGGCACCATGGTTAGCTTAACATATCCCTACTCCTTTCTAAAATGAGCAGCTGTTAAGTTACAGAACAGATTTGAAAGCAGCCTATCTGTACTAGGCACTCCAGCTACCAGTGAAACAGGAGGAAAAACAAATCACACATTACTAACAGCAGACTAAATTAATTTAACTCTAGTGACAAGTGACTTATAACAAAAGGTTTATGAACTGAAGAGAGGCCAAGAATTCTCTGTTGGTGCAGATTGCTGCAGACTGGCCATGTCAGCAATGCTAACAGACAGAAACGTCAGCAGCATCAACCCATTAACAATACTGTATCTAGAAATGGTGGAGTGTACACTCATAATTTGGTTCTGTGCTCTGACTGCAGTACTACAAAGGCTGGAATGGTTTGGGTTTTCAGGCTTACAGTATCCTCAGATCACCTCTTCCACACAAATTACCATATTTATCAATGGTTCCATCCTGAGCAATAGCTTCCAGGACTCCTGTCACATTGCCTTTGAAAGAGCAGAAACACACTTTTGGGAATAGGACTGGCTGTGAAAATTCTGATGGCACATTTCTATCCCTGGAATTCTGGCAAAATAAAAGTGCTTGGTGGAAATGGTTCAAGTTTGACTATGATTGTGTGGCTAAGTAATTGTGAAAGTTTGAATTAAACTGGGAGGGTTGAAATAAAGAGGTTTCATTGAATCTTGATTATTACGTGAAATTCCAAATATGAAAGACCACTTTGGTGCCCAATGTGACTGGTGACAGTCTCTGTAGAGTACTCTCTGTACTTCCTCAGCCCTTCACCCTATGCAGGAGATGTCAGCTAAACACAGTCACTACCACATTTGGTAGGTATCACCAAAAGGTTAGTTTACCATGTCTAAACTTAATCTCTCTTTCTGGCCGGAATCATTCACACGATATATGTGAGAGCACCCTGGAGTCCTGTGAATGTGAAGAGAGAGAAAATCCTCCTGGAGAAACTGAAAAACAAGAAAGATTAAATTATGGTGGTTGCAGGAAAGCAGCAAACTTCTCTGTATTTCTTTCTCTTACTCTGGAGATGGGGGCTGGCTGTATGTGTGTGCCTGTGTATTTTTTTGCAGCTTTTTAGGCTCCCTTGCTTGCTGAAGGTAAAGAAAAGTTGATTTTCTACTCTGGTAAACATACCAAAAGGCTGACAGCACTGTGTATTATTCATTTGTACTCTGTGAGTCATTGTCTGCTCTGTTAGTCAAAGAAAATTATTGTGAGTAAGGGCAAAGGTGAAAAATAGTCCAAAACAGAATTATAGGCATCAGTGTACCATATTTTATTAACAAATTTACAAGCAGCCTTGTGCCAGGACAAACAAGGAGCTAACCCTTACAGCATAAAGCTGGAGACGGTGGTTTTGGCCCTCGGTTGCCTATATACTTGAGGTCTTAATCTCTTCTCTCCAGAGCCCTAAGCCTTGTACAGCAAAAGTTTCTAAGTCCAATGTAAAAATTTGCTTTCCTAAATATGTTGTACTACTAAAATCACTAAAAAATAGGACTAGTTTTGAACAAATTCACCATTCCTTTATAACATTTCATCAACAGGACTCAAAGCATTATTAGCCAGAAAAATGCCACGGAAATCCCATTTTCTCCTGGTCCTGTTCAAAGCCAGTACATGGCTAATCAGGGAGTAGAGCCCTGATGTCCAAATGACCAGAAATTCTCCCAAAACCTACAGCATCTCCATTTTATAGTCATTAATTTAGCTCTTATTGCATCAAAATGTGGATTGTTAAAATGCAGCCATATACAACTCTTACAGAAAATAAAACACTCTGTGCTAGGGCAGCTGTGTTACAGTCCTGAAATTTGGATTTTTATTCTAAATAATCTGTGTGATGCTTAAAGAAACCTCTGGGTTTTTTTCGTTTATGTATAATGGGACTATAAATATTTTTTTAGCTCTCAGACCTTCACAGCCTGTGAAGTACTGAGATGATTTGTGAACAAAAGCGTTGCTTAGAAACAAAAATAAAAAAACCAGGGGTCTCTAATTTTGCCTCTCAAGGGGACTTAGAAACCAAAATAAGTCTTTGAGACCATGTTTCTCCTGAAGTGCAAAAGCAAAATCAGCTCAGAGGCCGAAAAGGGTGCTGTATTTAAGAAGTCAGATGACCCAGCAGCGAGCACCATGTCCTGAGCTGCTGGCTGCCATCAGCTCTGCCACCTCCACACATCCCACTTCTCCTCACCTTCAAGGTGCTCAGAGCTCCAGAGGTGTCTCTGAACCCCCCAGCCCTCCCACAGCTTTGGCAAGCTGAATATGAAATAATTGTTACCCACAGCTGCTGCACTGAGTGGGACTCTGGTTTAAGTAATTCATTTTGATAACAATGGGGAGGTTAATTGATCAGTCATTAATTTTCTTGCTTCACAGTTTTTCCTAATTATCTCCATTACACAGAAGGTCCGCAAGGCATGTTCCTTGGTGAGCATGCCTACTTTTTATTGCTTTTTGTAAAAAGTACAACATATGTGTAATTATTCAATGCCATTCCGTCTCTCAGCACCCTCCTTGGCACAGAATATTCCACTGCTGAACTCCTCTAGACAATGGTTAACTTCTCGTCCCATGGAAAATGCTGGTCGTATATGCTGCAGCAGAAATTCAAGTGTTGACAGAAAATTCAAGAATCAAATATCTTTTTTCAGACTTGACTGCTTTTCCTGTGAAAATTCAGTTGTGGACTGGGGAGACAATCAGGAGCAACCCAAATGCTCCTGTTCCTTTTTTAAGTCTGAAGAAAAAGCTAGCGGAGACAATATTTTTCAGGCACAAACATTTATCACAAAACCAAGCAGTGCCAGCAGGGGTCAGATGACCCATCCAGGTATCATTCTGCTCTGATACTTTGCAAAATGGGCAAGCCTTCTTATGCCACTGCATATTTCTGTCATACATCCTGTGTGTAATCTCATTCTGGAGGCTGTCAGATGCAGGAGATTTGTCCGAGTCTCTAGGCAAGTTGAGGCTGAAGTGTATGGAGACAGAGGAGCTGTGTGCCTGACAGAGCAGGCTGCCAGGGGTGTGCATGCACACCTCTGTGCAGGCACAGGGCAATGATCACACATTACAAGAGGAGATTTCTGATTTAACCCTTGGAACATCTGCTCCAGCTGAACAAAATCAGGTTCCTGCAACACGACTCTGACAGGGAATTGAGCTTGGAAGGAAGGCAAGGCAGGCAGACACTAGGAGCGTATTCATCTTTAAATAGCAAAGCCGCATCAGCAGAAGTCTGAAATCTCACAAAGTCAAAGGGGCATAACTACAGTGCAGGGTTCATTCACTCCCTGTTATGTCTGTCCCACGAGATGTGTGATATATGCTGGCCACATGCTGTCCCTATGCCAGGAAGAATCTCAGGTGTGCATTGTTTTCTTTGTCCTGATTTCCCTGGGGAAGAACATAGCAGCTGGGAGGGACCTGCCTCGCACTCCCTTCTCATGCACTGCTGGGAGGCTGGGGCATATGGGACGAGCTGAATAAAACACCTGCTCTGCAATCCAGATGTAGGGGCAAGGTTTTCAATTTTAACAGCAGAAAATCTGTGCACATCAAGCTTCTTCTTAGAACCTGGAAAATATGACCCCACTGACCCCACTGAGCTGTGCAAGATTGCTTAGCAGAGAGGAAATGTAAGTAGTTCATGACTATTTTTAAATTTCATTGTAAGAAAGGCAGCTTCACCTTGAAACAAAATTCGTAAGACCCTAGGCACAATAGTCTATGATAGAAAGATTAAGACATACATGGGTTGTAAGGACATAAATATTTCTGTACTCCTCTTGTACCTTCCAGTAGGTCATTCAATGAGAAACAGTGAGAGGCAAAGAGCAACACCTCTCTGACCTTGTGTGCCATTTTTTAATTAAAAGGCAGGACATTGTTTTTGAGAATTAGATGTGGATACTCACCACAGTATAAACCCAAGTGCATATAACAAAAGATTGTGTTTTCCTTTATGTCTCTCTTAACTCTCCACCAAATTCCCGTGCCTCATCCATTGTGCTTCCATTCTAGTAACATTTGCAGCCTCTCCTCACTCTCCACTTCCCATGTAGCACTTTGTTTCTCTGCAGTACTCACACCAACCTGTTCTTCAAACCCATGCCCAAAAATTCTCGTGAAACTACTGCGGTTACCTCACAGGAAACCTCCACGTGAGATACTCTCCTGCACTTAACAGCTGGAGAAGTCAAGTCACTCCCTAAAAGACTTGGTGGGATCTGTGTGCCCAGACCCATTGCAAAGGCACTCTGCTGACTCCCCCGTCTGCAAAGGAAGGACCGAGGTAGTTCTCCAAAATGAGAAGACCATGAAAGTTAATTGTGTTAAGTTCTCTGAACTGAAAGGATGGAGGACTGATTTTCTTCCTTGGACGGATATTGTTATTTTTCTGTCATGCAAATACAAGAGCAAAATAGAGCTTTAAATGGTCTTATATTTGGAGACAGGAGCACAGAAAAGCAATTGCACTGCAACAGCACCCCAATATCAATGGCATCTCTCACTGTTGTTTTAGAGTTTGTTATCATCATTACCTTGTTTTTCTGTCCTTCGCCCTTAATTACTCATGGTTCATCTGAAGAAGAAGCTATGGAAATGCCAAAATGTGCTTAAAGACACCAAAAATGCATATTCTGAAAGATTCACACAGTGTGCTGTCTTACAGGTGAAGCATCTGAGATATTTCAGTTCTGTGATCTGCTCAGAAAACCCTGCTGCTCAGAATCCAGCTGATGGCCCTGCTCCTGCTGTCCCCATCCTCCTCATCCTTCTCTTAAATAATCTGCACCTTCTGTGCATCCCCTCCCTCAATTATATTAATTCTTATGGGAAATATTTCTCCACTAGCCATTGCCTTTTTCGGGAACAAATTCAGGAAGAACATATTATCTGTGACAGTTAGATGGGCCAGACCTGAAGCAATGATGCTGAACATCCATGCCTGTGGAGGAGCTCTAGGAATGAGTTTAGCTTGAGCTGACTGCTTAAATCTTTCTATTGGAACTACCAGAAACATGTCAAAGCTTTAGGAAAACATAGATAAGTTTTGTGCCTCTCTTCCAGTAAAATGGTGTTTGAATCTTAAAGGGAAACCAAATAATGTTTCAAACTTAGTTTGCAGGGATTGCTAAGAAAGGAAAATACTAGAATCTCACACATATGTGCATATTCAACTACCATTGTTATGTAACTGTGTTTGTAATACCATACTTCTATTTGATACTTTGAGTTTCTAATACTTCTTTGTTTGCACTGTCTTTAGCAAGTCCTTTCAAACACTATGTAAACTTCTGTCTCTATGGTTTTGAGGTATTTCAGGGTATCAGGCTGAACTACTTTTAATATAAAACATGATCTTATTCTTGCAGACAGACTAGTTGAGAGGAGAATTACCATCTACACTATGGCAAGATGAAAATTCAGTTCTACAGCAGCTGAACATTCTTCTGCCAGTAGTAGTTACAGCCCATTTAGTCACTTTTTTTTTTTAATTTATTTTGCATTTCCTAGAAGTGTAGAATAGTTTAGTTTCTGAACTAACTTCTGCTTTATAATTAAAACTGGCACATGCTCTGACACAAGTCAAAATTATAGGTCATCCTTCCTCTTCAGAAAAAGACTTTACCATACGGCTTCTAAAATTAGCAAAGGTAACTGGATATTAAATCAATGGCCCAGCAGATGGATAGATAAAATTTAAACAAGTTATATTCTATTAAATAAGGAAATATGAATGCTAGGACTGTAAACATGGTTAGATCCAAAGTAGTCCTTCAATGCCACAGGCAGGTGAATGAGTCAAGGGCAGTGGTCTCTTGCTGACTTTTCCATAAATTTTGTTCCTCCACTTCAGCTGTCCTTTATGGGTTTGTCTGCAGTTTGTTCCTGCCTTTTCTGTTTGATTTGAAAAACCTTTTCTAGCTTTTAGCGTAGCTCTCCCACGCACTGATGACCTTTTAAATAATTAAAATGCTAACAGTTCATTCAAGCTATTATGCAACTCACTCTTCAAAGTAGCAGGCAGAGGATCAAAACTGGGAGAAAGAAGACCTTTCTGTGCTGCTTGGTTTTGACTCGCTTTGTTTTCCTGACATGGTCTGTTTGAGGAGAACTGAGAAGTGTGCTTTGTTAGTGGTTCAATAATCAGAAATTCTCAGTGTTGTGGCATTATTCATCTTTTCTGCTTTGATCATTTAAGCAATCTTTTCATGTAGTTTTCCTCCTGGATATATTATCTGACATGCAACAACCAGAGTTTTCATAAAGGTCTTTGGTGCCTATGGATACACACGTAGCTGATACCTGTTTAAATGGCAGTTTCACACCTTTCGGAGTTGTGCTGCATCATCCAAAAAAACAATTGGTGCACCAGGAAGCTCGAGAAACTCTTAAAATCCTCTACTCAAAATAAGGACATAACATGGGAGGAGAGGTGGAATCTGGGCAAAGTACAATGTTAAATTAAATATCTTGGACTTACTTCTAAAAATGCACCATTTATTTGATTTTACACCAAATTAACAGGAGCCCAGAAAACAGAAAAGAATGCAATGAAGAAGTCTTGACTTAGAGAAAGAAAGTTGGTAGATTTAATAAACAAGAGTTCCAGAAACCTCTTCATCTGTGCTAAATAAATGAATGTGAAAAGAAGGCTAGGTTCCCACAGAAGTGGGACAAAATTTTAAAAATCCTAATACACCTGCTCCTTTAAAATTAATGGGAAGTGTCAGTGCTGGGATGCCACAGTTCTGCTACAGCGAGAAGTGGTATATGAGCCCTAAAAATGCACAGGATTGGACAAATAAACAAGGATTGTCTAAAGAATTATAAAAACAAAACAAAAATGTGTGTTGATGTGACTGGCACCCCCTGCTCCTGACTGTTACTTTTATAAATTTTGATAGGTGTACATGCATTTGTGTCTCTATAAAATCACACATATCAAGACAAAGACATTGGGATTACATATAGAATGAAATTCTTCTCAGAAGCAGGAATTCCTGCAGCAAAACTCCAGGGTCCCAGGTAAAAATCCCAGATAATAAAACCCAGACAGCAGTTTTGCATATTATATTTTTGGTAAGTATGTTTGAATAAGTTTCCAGCCATATTTCCACACTGATTTTTACATTTTAAATTCTGCTTTCACCTTGGATGTCTCAGCTGTGAGAATGCCAAGCCTTTGATATTTTTAAAGTATGTATGTACATCATCTTGCTCCAATTAGCATCAGCAGAAGAGGCAGACATCATTACCTGCATTTTGCAAGAGGAAAATCATATACAAAGCATTGAAGTTGTTTAACCAAGTATATTCACAAAACCATGCCAGCTTGGGATGGAATTGGGAGTATTGAAACATTTTTGAAAAGTCAACATTAAGTCATAATTGCATTATTAATTTAGTGGTTATCATTATGGGAAGTCAACATGAGAATATATGATACACACAAAGAAAAACAAACAATTTAATGATACCGATATAGAAATGCAGTATTTTGACATGGGAATGGTAAGAACTTAAACGAACAAAAGAAACAAATGAAACTTGGACTAATGACCATTTCCTCATCATTTTTCTTTCTTTGTAACAAGAAATTCGAGACCAAATGAGACATAAACATTTTTATAAACATGATGCAGGCCCCATCAGTATTTTCTTGAGTGAGAAGACTGACTGATCTTCAGGGCATTTAAGTGTAATATCAGAAGAGTCATTGCAATGTAGGGAAATGATAGAAAACGAATTCAAGAACCTCAGTGGACAAGGTCACAGCACATTCTGTTCTGCTTTGACTTTCTCCTGCTCCCTGAAAGGTTACCCAAGAAAAAGAGACGTGGCATCAAGGCCAAGCTTTTCTGTCAGATGCACTCCCTGAAATGGCTGTAAACATCTCTTGCTTTTCTTGAGTTGTGGCAAGGTTGTCATTCAAATTACAAGGGCACCTGTTTCTAGATGCCCAGCCTGCTTTCTGAAGGCTAGCACCACACTCTGGCTGTCATAAAATAAAATAAATTTTTTTTTAAGGTGATTGCATTTGAGAGATACACTCACTTTGTGCAATATATGAACTGTTGTAACTTTAAGACTGAAGACAACAAAACAAGAATAATTTCCTTCTGAGCTATACTCCTCAAAATTTATTCTAGCAAATCTAATTCATGTTCAGCTTCAGTTTCTGGTTCTCTTAGATCTCTGGGGAACAATGCCACCTGCTTTGTTTCAGAGTTTCCAGTTGAAAAAACCAGCCATAATTAAAATTTATCAAAATAGAGCATTCCCTCCTATGCCACAATGTTAATTGAAAGAAGGCAATAAACATTAATCTCTAAGTAAAAAATGAACCAAACAAGCTCCTAAACCTTTCTATCAAAGTTAGTCTGAATAGGTTGCTGGTATGCACCATGTCTTCTG
This sequence comes from Gymnorhina tibicen, assembly GCA_013399875.1. Classification (NCBI taxonomy): domain Eukaryota; kingdom Metazoa; phylum Chordata; class Aves; order Passeriformes; family Artamidae; genus Gymnorhina; species Gymnorhina tibicen. Next base: position 534,631 of record VXAZ01005123.1, read on the forward strand.
AATTTAGCTGATAATTCAGTATAAAAACACTACATCAACCTCTTATATCAGTAAAAGAACCAGTTTCCCAAATTACAACCATCCTATTCATTTTAATTCCAATGCATACTTTTGCATAACAACTCTGATTTTACTTTTTTTGCACTTAATAATCTACATTTTCAATATTTGAGGTTGTTAGATTCACATGGATTTTCACATCGTAGACCTATTTGAAAGCAATTAGCATGGATCCCTGAACCTCTGATAATACCATATTCTTCCACATAATTTTGTCCAGTCTGGTCTCAAAACCACAAGTTTTCATCACTTTGCTCTCCAGAAGATATTGCATTTCCTACAGTTCTGTACTAGTTATTCCAACTCAGGTTACAGCTACTTGACCTTTCCTGCAACTCCCTAAAAATTGCTTCCTGCCTGTCTTGAGGTTCTCCTAGCACTTCTCCATACTTTTTTCTCCAGTCATTCCTCCAAACACTCAATTATTCTCTAATTTAGCAACTGGTTTGATCCATAATTTTGTTTGCCACTTAATTGGGAATTTTGTAAATCTCAGCAGCCTGCTATTGGTTAGCATTTCTCCATGTATCGCATTTTGTCAGGCAAGGAAAAAGTGTCAGGACTGACAAAGGCCAGCCTGATCTGTGACAAGCATCAAATGCTTCATGGTTTCTCTTCTTGTTATTCTTTGCAGACCACAAAACCTAGAAATAGTCCAAAAGACACAAGCTTTGGTGGAAACTGAAAGAAATGAAGCGTTCTGGACAGGCTTAATTCCTGTAATTGGTAATGGCAGATGACTAATAGGCCTGTGTATTTGTTGCATTGTGTGGTGGATGGCTAAAAAAGAAATTCTAGAATACGTTTTTTCTTTTTTTTGAGGTAGAAAAGTAGAGAATAGTAATTTCAAGAGTAAGACTGTATAAGTAAATTCTTCAGGAAAAACCTAACTTTCATTTAGAAAACAAGTCAATAGACTGACAAACCAATACACTCTTTAAATCACTCAAGAACATACTTGAACTGTGTGCATACAAAAAGGGATTTGAAACCAATTTATCAAAGGTCTTCCTATGAAGACCCTTGCACTGATTAGGTGGGCTTCCAATTTTCCCCTGCAGCTCTATCATCTTTTTTGTGATAAGCCGCTGCTTTAATTCTTCCACAGAAAAACAGGTTTTTAAACCCCTAAGCCTATTTGCTGAGCTCTTCTCAAGTAGAAAAGTTTAAATTCAGGCTAGAATTTTGCATTTTGGAGGCAGCCTCTTCTGAAGCTCCCAGCCCCATAGCACTGACAGGTCTTATGATACAGACAGGAACAGCAATGTAATTGGTTTTGTTGCTGTCATTGCCTGACACCAGACCGAGCAGGAAGGATTGTAGAGACCAGCTGATTCCTTTTCCATACACAGCTTGTTAATTTTTTTTCTGGAGGAAAGGTAATTTACACTGGTTGTATTGTCAGTCGTCAATGGGTTGCTGCAGCGTGCAGTCAAGCTTCTAAGCAGCGTTTTGTTTTGTTTTCTCTTCTTGCCTGGATTCCCCCTTTAACCTTATCAAAGCAGTTAAATTTCTTCAACCTATCAAGCTGAGCCATGCCAGCGTCTTTAGATAGTCTCTGTTGACTAGGCTGAGCAAAGCTGAATTGATCTTACAGCCCTCAGGACATCCTGTACAGCATGCATGCTCTATACTACCGCCACACGCCTGATTTAAAGTCCAGACATTTCTAACTCATTGTTGGCAAGGTAAAATGGTTTGTATCACTAATGCTATTTAAGATCGTTCTGTTGCCACAAATGCTATCCCAGTAACCTTAGACTGTGCACTAGAGATGGAAAAAGAGGACAGTGATGACATGCTTGTTTGCACTAAAAGAAAAACCACAAAAAACCTCCAATCTGAAGCAACAACAACAAAAAAAACCATGATTGAAGTTGAGCTGTACCTGTCTGTCTGAGAAAGCAGCAATAAAACAAGGTTAGTTACATTAGAGAACAAAGTGTGGCTGACAAGGCTTCCAGCTACTCTCCATGAAGAACTTGACAAGTGAACGGCTGTTTTCCAAGCTGTTAGGCACCCAAGTTACTGCACATTTGCTTGTATCCTGTATGTTTTCCATTAGCAGGCATGCACTGTGACAGTAACCTGTGACTCATAAGGATCCTGTCCTTAGCACCGTGGGCACAAAATGCCTGGATTTTGAAAAATATGGAGATTCATAACCAGGTCACCAAGGTCACCAGGAGAGCTCAGGACAACAAACGATCTCAATTACTCATTCTGTTTACTTCACTCCTTAATTACACTCGTATCTCCTAACTTTAAGTAGAGAAAGAGAAGAAAATTCCCTTGGAGCAAAGAATCACTTTGTTTTTCAAAGGGTCTTTGTTTATGTATTTACATGCCTACCTGCTTGTGTGCATTTCAGTTAATGGCTGTTTACAGAGTGCTCCCCAGAGAGGTGACAGACACTTATCAGTGAGCTAATTTCAGTGCAACAACTAGATCAGTGAAAAATGAGTAAACTTGTATAGTGGTGGCCTATGAAGAAAGGGCCATTAATAACAGGGAAAAAAAAAAGTTACATTTAAAAAAAGAAGGACCAAATTCTGGGGCTCTGTGTGTAATGAACCATCTGTGGTGGGGTACAGAAAAAGCACTGACCACACCACTACATAAACAGCAAAAGCATGGCCACCTTGTGGACCCTAAAAAATTATTAAAGAAATGAAAAGCAGAAACTTTACAGCAAACTTCATGCACATTAAAATCCTCTTTGTATAACCACAGACAAAGGTCTCTCCATATGAGTTGTAACTCATGAGGTCCTTGGTGTTCTTCTTAATTCATTGTTAAAATGGAATATTGCAGAAATGGTGTTTATCAACAGAGATGTGTGCAAATTCTCCACACAGCAGTTAATTGCCTAGAGAAATAGTCCCCTAAAGTTCTTAAATTATATGGGAAATAAGTGTAAAAACCTTGGGGTTTTTTTTGTGCTAGAACAAACAAATTACTATGACTTGGGAAACAAAGACTTGAGAACCTGGAGAGCAGAAATCTCCCTGTTCTCTGACTCAGGGGAGATACGTCACCTAAACTCTCAAGAAAATGGAGTTATATAGCAGTGAAAATCTGTGCTTTAACTTAAACCAGAAAACAAATGATGATCAACAGAATAAGAATTAAGATAGATTTGAGGATTTCTTCTGAAATGGGAATTTTCAGCTTGTGGTAACAAGAGCATTGTAATACCAGAGCAAAACTGTGGGCAATAGGTACTATAATGTCAATAATCTCATTAGCAATAAATAGGCTGGTGATATGGAACAATTTTTTCATCTCTCAAATTATGACTTACTGGAGCATTCTGATTTCAGAACTTGATTTCAAAAGCATTTCAGACCTCATTTTTCTTAAGAGCAAGAGGGATTTTCATTTATATATTATTCTCTTTCATCTAAAAATCAGTGTTTAATCATCTTTCATTGTGCTTTTATTCAGAGTCAAGGAACACACTACTTCTTTCACAGAGCATTCACAAAAAGTCTTGACTAGAACTCAATTAACTTGTATGCATGCAGATGGTTTGGAAAGTAATTTCACTTGTATCTACATCATGATTCATAGATTGCGATTATTCCAGAATCCACTTGTTGGAAAATTTATACTAAATAAAAAACCACGTTGAGATGATATCTTGTTTTCCCTCCCTTACTTTACCAGAGCAAGAAGCCAGTTAAAAGTGATGATGGTTTGTAATTTTACCTCTAACTGAAAAGGCAGTGATTTCCTCAGGAGTCACTTTTTGGGTGTTCAGATTAGAGGCAATAATAATACATGCATTATCCCTCCTTCATTTGTTCAGCCAAAATGCTGAGCTATAAAATGCCCTACAATCTAAAATCACTGCCAATGCATTCTGTGCTGGGATTTTCTGTGTGATGCAGAAGTAAATCAAAACAACTGTAATGAACACTCTCACACACACACACACAAAATCGTAGTCATAGCATTAAAATTTTCAGCCCATAGTTTACCTATGATTTGTAGAAAATTAATAATGTGAGAAATTCTTGCATGTGACTAACTCACAAAAAAGATGTGCAAGTTTTGGGGTTTTTTTAAATCAATAATTACCGGAGTAACCAGTTGTGTACTTTTTCCTCAAGAAGGTAAAGGAAGCCTTGGGGCAGCTGAATGGTGTGTGACTTGCACAGAGGCAGCATTAATAATCAAAGGAATTTGGAGCAACAGCATCTCTCAGGTAGAACTGCTCATAGGTGTTTCCTGGGATTACAGTAAAACTCGTTTTGGAGACAACTTCTGGAGTAGAGGAAGGAAGAGTAACTAGACCAGCTGATACTCCCTGGCATTTTCTCGTATTAAACCATCGGTTTTGGTCAGCCACAGAGCTGATGTTTGCTGCCAGTAGTGGTGCTTCCTACCTGGGGATTTGAGCAGGAGGCAGGTCCTTGGAAGCACTAACATTGGCACAACTGCTAACAAAAGCCAAAACTGAATCTTGTTCCCTCCCAGCCTCTGTTGTACTCAGCTACTGAGAGCTGGTGAAAAGCAACACCTCAGCACGACTCTGTTCATTACGTATTTGATCTCTCATGGAGAAAAATATAAATGAGCTGCTGTGGTCTGAGCTAAATATGCTCTTCTCCTGAAGTATCAGCTCAGGTGTCTCCACATCAGCTTCTCAACAAGAGTTAAATGGGAGGATTTCTCAAACAGAAACAGTCTGTCACATATGACATTTTTACTGCTATCCCACATACAAATAATGGAAAATAGGCTTACATACCTTGAGGACTAGAAATAAAAACTATGTTGTGCACTTTTCTGTTAAAAGGGGTTAATAATAAGTGCTGCTTGTTGAAGGGCTTGGCTATTTTATAAGGTTTCACCAGTTTTCTTCTTGCATGTATTTAGAAAGTTTTATTATGATATTTTCCTAGCTTGCTGGAATGGGTGAAGAGATCAAAGGAGGACAGTATATAGTAGCCTTGTGTCCCGAAGTGAAATTATGATTCAGTTATTAGCTCTGCTACTCAGAAGCATACACGAACTAATGCAGCTTCTATCCACTTTGCCTTATCTATTGTGACAAGCCTCCGGGGGGCTGATCCACATGAAATTCATTTCACATCTCATTCATTGAGTGCCTGGGATTCGAAATACCTTTCTGCTCTTCTAGGTTTCAATAAGCTAGACCGCACAGACTCATTGCCAGCAAAAAGTAAGAAAGTAAATGTCTCTGTAGAGATGGTGCTTTCAAATTTCCTGTGATGACACTGGAGATGCGCTGACATTAATTTCAGGAGTTGAGCACATGTGTACCTAGGACAAGGATGACTTAGAGAATAATCATACTTTTCAGACCAATGGAAATATGTTTTCTTATATTACAGTTAATATTGAAGTTTATATCGCATTAAGTAAGAAATGTAAAAGATTATATTCAGTCTCTGATATATGACAATGAAAGCTTATCTTTTCCCCTAACATCAACTAAAAAGATGCTCATGCTTCGCTTTAAGAAAGTTGAACTATTAGGTGTTTGGCAGTTTGTACTCAGTTTCTGTAGAAATTTTACCGACAAAAACAGGGCAAACAACAGCCCACTGTTTGTCCAGGACATTGCTTTGCATATTTCTAAGCAAAAACCTAGGAGAGGAACAATATTGCTAGAAATATTACAGGAATCTCCTTCAATGTAAAGAAACATCATCAACAAAAACAATTCCCCTCCTCTTTTCATTGCTCCTCAAAATGACCAAAACTGTCACTGCTGGGACACACAAACCAACACCTCCAGCAGCCGGTAGGCCTAAAGGAAACAGGGAAATAATGGTGTTTCTTGATGCCCAAACTAACGATTATCGCAGATCAAAGTGTGAGCTCCTGTATTTTTTATGCAGTAATACTAAATCCTTGTGTCGACTAGGACAAGACTTAGTCCTAGGGACCTCACCTACGAAAGGATATGCACCCAGAAAAAGACTGAGATGGACATTAGTTGCCTTCATGCAAGAAGCCAATGTATTTTTCAGATTGCCCGTGTGTTTTCTCCACCAGAATTTTCATCAGGAGTGGGGGCAGAGCCCAAATCACCCCATGCTGGGGCTCACATTACAAGACTAAAGAAGCAGATTTACTCTTGGCTTTTCTAGCTCAATGAATCTTTCAAAATAAAGTCACTTATTGGGTCCAGTTATCTTACCAGAAACAAACACCTAAAATGCAAAGGGATTACTGACTGACTGTAGCCTACCATGCTAAGAGCACTAGCAAAACCTCAGTGTTTTCAGCTGAGGGACCTACACGATCCAGCTGAGTTACATGGGACAAGCAAGGGAATTTAACACATCTGGATCCTGAGATTGTTAAAGGATTGCAGTGGCAGTCAGCATGGAGAAGAAGGCAGACTTGATTCTCTGTTACCAGGTTTTCTTTTTATGTCCTCAGCCTGAATATTTGTTCATGGGATGAGAAGAGGAGGTTTCATGGTTCAGTGTGTAACTGCAACCCATGAGGAGGGCACCCACACACAAAAATGTGTGCAGCCAACCCTTGAACTGTGAATACTTCTCATATAAACTCTTCTGAGGCGATGCCCTCCTTCTTCCCTTGTCTGCTGGGCAAAGGAAAGCCCCTGCAGGGGCCAGGCTGTGAGTACATGTGCAGCAATGGGGAGAGGCAGCTCCTCAGGAAGAGCTGAGCCTGCTCTATGACCCTCACTTGGGTCCATCCCCTTGTCGCCTGAAATTATCCTGGGTGCTCAAATGCTACCTGAGAAGAGGTGTAGATGGAAATCAGGACCAGAGCCCTTCTTCCCCTAGTAAACCAGACCACAAGTAATCCTTAAGGCACCATGCAGTACGATAAGCAAAATCCTTTCAGTGAAGACACTTCCTTCAGCTGGATAATCAGTGCTCAGACTAAACCTGAAGATAATAGCACCACAGCTGGAGAAATGTGAATTCACTGATTAGGTATTCTAGAATCATAAAAATAAAACACATTCTGAGCATTTTCTAGATTCTCATGAAACAAAATTTGGAACCAAATTTTTCCTTAGTTCTTCCTTAATTTCAATACCAATAATTAATTAATTCCTTCTAGGCAACTCTTACATGCAATATGCTCTAATATAAAAAATTTTAGCATTCACAAGATCTCTAATAATGTGTTCTGATTTTAATACAACTTATCAAAATAATTTTACCAAATTATCAAAATAATATTAACAAAATGAAGCAGAAAACACCAATTTACAACTTCTGTCTAAATCGACATGCACACTCGAATTCTTGGCAGATTTTTCTCATTTGGTGGTGTGCAATTTCTTCACTGGTTCCTAAATTACAAAACACACAACACTGGGGAATCTGCAAATAAAGAAAAGAATTTAACAAAACCATGGGAATCCCTTTGGATAATGACCTCCCCACAAGTATCATTTTCTTCTTAAAGCAGATTTGCATTTCTCAGTCTCTGATGTTTGTTCACCCACACACATTTTGTGTGATTTTATAAATTAGTGGTAGGTCTTGACAACTCTCTCTTTCTTTTAGGCACTTGTACCAAGAGATTATACCCTATATCCCTATATCTTGCAGTTACTTTGTTTGAGGCGTTTCTTCTAGTTGCTATCATGCATACACAGGGTAATATGCAAATCATTACATGCAACATTTTTTCCTTTGATGCTGAGCTTATGAACTAATTTAGATATTGGTTTCCCTTGTAATAAAACACAGTCCTTGCTTCCAGTGCAGTCATTCTTTCTTCATGAAATGGAATTGAATGAGCATGAGAGTACACTGTAGTCTTTCAAAAAGCTACAGTTAGCGGATATAACTTTTTTTTGAGATGTTTCCTGACAAAATATGCATCCTCTAAGCAGTTGAAAGCAATTGAATTAACAGTTAAGCAAATTATTATTGTTATAAGTTCTATGTTGCTATTGAATTGTTTGATGCATGTACAACATAGATATGATTCTTAAAAACATTGTTCTGAAATACTGTGACATTTCTTTCAGTATGGGACACAAATAATACTCCCTTGTAACACTTTCAATCGGGGAATATGCAGTAACTGGTTCTTCAACTATCAGTACAAAAAAACTTATGCCAATACTGCTTCAAACATGTTGCTAAGAAGGTGTGCTGTATCACTTTGCTATAAATTTGGATTCTACATAGATTTTTATGCAAGCCAGATCAGCATGGTCATTTCTCTATATATTGCATATTTACCTTCTGAGATTGTGCTCTGCACCAAATTAGTGGGGTCCTATTTTGATAAAGATATGCAATATTAGGGAGCACTGTTTATTGTGTAAGCAGGTATAGTTTACAATATCCTGAACTTTTCAGTTCCATGCTTTTGTGCTTGTGATTTTCTTATGAAAAACCTCTCAGATAAGTCAGATCTGTTCTTAGGTTTATTTTCATCTGATAGTTTTGTATTTTAGTATTTTGGGGTGTGGGTGTGTGTGTTATCCTTTAAACTGTAGAATTTGATGAAATATAATTAACTTAAAACAATGTCATATTTATTTGGAAATACACTGCATGGGAATAAAAAGGAAAAAACAGTTGTCATACATCTGTAAGTTCAATATGGCATGCATCAGAGGTTATGCCAACCATAACCTCTGATTCACAATATCTTAAAGGCATGAACTTTTCCCTTAATGGAGGAGGGAAAGATACAGAGTTTTCTCCTCCATCTTGTTCAAAGTATGTTACCTGTCAATAAAGGAAGTAATGTTTATCCCTATTTTTCACCTAGGATAAACTGCTTTATTTAAGCCCTGAATAAAAAGAATACTTATTAAAAATGGAGGTAATCCACCATTTAAATCATAGAATGCGTGGTGAAACAGCACCTGTCTGGACTGCCAGAATTCTTCCAATGCCATACCTGCGGTGCAGGCACATCCTTAAGTCTGTCAATTTGACCAGAATAAACAGTGGAGAAGGAAACTCCCCACTGGAGAACGTGTTTGGAATCAATAACAGAACTGCCTCAATGTATTGTAAAGAGCTTGTTAGGGGACTAAAATCTAAATCTTTGTATACACAGAAAAAATGTGGATACATCAGGCATACAAAGGAAAATTAAGCTGAGATGAGCTCATCCCAAACACAAATAAAGTCTGGGCAGCAAATGGATAGAGACCAGCCCTGAGGAGAAGGACTTGAGGTGTTGGTTAATGAGAAGCTCAAAATGACCCGGCCATGGGTGTTTGTAGCCCAGAAAGCCAGCTATATCCTGGCCTGCATCAAGAGAAGCGTGGCTGGCAGGCTGAGGGAGGTGATTCTCCTCCTCTACTCTGCTGTTATAAGTCCACAACTGGAGTGCTGCATCCAGCTCTGGAACCTCCAGCTCAAGATCATGGACCTGTTGGAGTGAGTCCAGAGGAGGCCATGAGGATGATCACAGAGGTGGAGAACATCTCCTGTAAAGACAAGCTGAGTTAGGGCTGTTCAACCTGGAGAAGGCTCCAAGGAGACCTTAGAGCAGCCTTCCAGTATCTAGAGGGGGCCTGCCAGAGAGCTGGAGAGCGACTTTTTGCCATGGCATGTAGTAACAGGACAAGAGGGATTGGCTTTAAACTGCAAAATGGTAGGTTTAGATTAGACATTAGGAAGAAATTCTTCACTATGAGGGTGGTCAGATTCTGGAACAAGTGGCCCAGAGAGGTGATAGATCTCGCCTCCCTGGAAACATTCGGGATCAGGTTGAATTGGGCTGTGAGTAACCTGATTTAGTTAAAGCTGTGACTGCTTCTTGAAGGTAGGTTGGAGTAGATGATCTTCAAAGGTCTTTTCTAAGTGATCCTGTGATTCTATGATTTTGTCCCACACTATCAAGTACAGGTAAGGAATTTTCTGACCATGCACTTGAGAGTTCAAATCATGTTGCTGAGGTTGGCAAAGGAGGATCCTGCACCAACACAAGGTGAAATGCATGGTGAAACAGCACCTGTCTGGACTGCCAGAATTCTTCTAATGCCATACCTGCAGTACAGGCACACCTTTTAAGTCTGTCAATTCGACCAGAATACACAGTGGAGAAGGAAAGTCCCCACTGGGGAACATGTTCGGAATCAATAACAGAACTGCCTCAATGTATTGTAAAGAGCTTGTTAGGGGACTAAAAGGATGATTAGAGCTAGGGACCACCTTTTGTGTGGAGAGCCACACATGGTGACTGGGCTGTCATTCTCAGGGCCTTGCTTTGTACTCTGCAAGCTGCTGCATTGCCGACACAGCTGTAGCCGCCACCGGCCGACTGCGCTGAACACCGCGGTTCCCCTGCCTCGCTGTGGCAGCACACCGCTCTCAGCGTGGGCTCTGTGCACTGACCCGGTTCTCACACGGAGACTTGAAAGCAGGTAAAACAAGACACAGGACTCGTATTAGCAGAAGGAGACAGCGTGATCCAAATTATTGTAATACTTTAACACGTGCTGTCATCCCTAGTCTAAACAGCAAAGACAGAAAGGCAGACACTCCTGAACCAAACCGTATGTTCCCTGCTGTATTAGAGCTGCAGCAGAGATGTGGATGTGTTTGTCTTCAATTTAACAATACCCCAGAGGACAGTTTTGTATTCAACACTATGAAGTATCAGCATAACCAATGTTTTTCTCCTTTAGCATTATGGAATTCCTTCGAAGTCTGCTCTGGTTCCCAAATTTCCAGTGTGGTCAGCTGCTCAGAGTCAGTGCCTTGAAAAAACAGGTGCCATAATTATTGATATTCTGCCCTTTTATTCCTTTTTTGCAGATTTGAATACACTCAAGGCATAGTTTGGCCAGGGAAGTTTAATTAGCTAAGACCACAAATTAACTGTACAGATTAAATTGCTTGTATATATATAGCACTGTGATATTTATTTATAGAGTAATTATTATTGAATTTCTGAGATAAAAGCATTTAGACTAAAAGCAGTATTATCCCTCAAATGCATATTTATGTATTTCAAACCCCAAACCCCAAACCTCCAACTATGCTGAGAAAATGTTTAAAGTCACAGTAAGACTCAAAACAAAGGAAATAAATAAAACATTAAGGTTGAATATGCAGTCATGAGATTGTAAGCTTCTTGCAGCTAAGGCTTTCCTCCATGTGAAGTATTTACTGAAGTGTCTAGCAGACAGTGGGTATTACTAAACATAATTATTATCCTCTTAATGTAAAACTTTCACACCACCTTTTCTGTGGGTTTGTTTCTTATATTTCTTACTGAATCACACCTTTGGAAAGATCTCTGTCAGGTCCTGAGGGCTGTAAGGGAACCCAGGAGCAATTTGAACTTTTAAATATTTTGGGAGGTCTTGGTGCAAAGCCTCTGAAATACATGGATAGAAAATGCTAAACAAGGTTTTATTTTGATCTATATAACTTATGGCATAAACATCACTGGCCTTTGCTCATATAATAATACTTCTTGGAATTTTCTTATTGCACTTCACATTTTCTGAACTCTTGCTCAATATGCCTTGAGGATTCCCTGTATTTTTTTTCCTGACTCCTACAAAAATATGAAAAGTTTTCATCTGCATGGATTAGTGCTGTACAGGTCTTCTCCTTCTCAAAAATGTGACTGTATAAGGACTAAGTATTTGGGAATCTATCGCCCAAAGAACTAAGGACAAGTTAGGCACTTAGCTATTTTGATAATCTTGGCCCAAATCGTGGTGATTTCCAAGGTGTTGCTGCATGCTGACTTCTCGTAAAGGCTGAGGAGAACATACTGGTTCAGTAGGAGGGGAAACTCTCAAAGGGAAAGCACAACTCAGGAAATTCCCAAGATATTGTAGATTATGAGATTTTTTTTTCTTGGTGTATAACTCTCCACATTCATAGTTGCAGAACCTTCTGAGTTGAGCTGGCCTTGAGTTTCAGCAGATGTCTCTGTCTTTCTGATCTTTCTTGATCACCTCTCATTTAATGCAATCTTCTCTTTGTGCTCCCAACTCCAACTGGGTGACACAAATCCATATATTCAGTTACATATTTCAGTATACCTAAAAAAAGTCATGCCATTGATATTAGATTGGAAAGAAGCAATTTGCTTAATAGGCAATGCAGACAGTCAAGACTGTAATCTTTGCACTAGGCTTCATCCAGTGTCTGAGGCTGCTCTGTGGAAATGGCTGGAGACTGTCATCCCTCTGAATATTTGACCCAGATTTCACTTACATATCCACACATTTCATCATCTCAAGTGTGAGCCTTGCAAGAGCTGGAAACCAACTGGCTGCAAATCACATTGATGCTAAAGAGAAAGGAAAATCTCATTCACTGCCTTCACAGTAAGGTACAGGAAGAAAAACAAACAAAGTAAGTAAAAAATCGGCCATAGCTCTACATTTTTTTTAAAAAAACCCCTCCAGTGGCTATGCATTCTTCATTCTAGGTTTTCAAACTGAGGACATTTGCAATCAGTGTTGACACCCTGTCCAAGGAACCTTTAAAGGCCATAGAAAAAGAAGAGGCCAGGCTACAGATAATCTTGAACAGTCACTCGTGTTATTAACCTTTCCTTCACAGAAGGAAAGAAAAGTGCAAGCAATATTGTGCTCCTTGCAAACTCAAATGCTTTCCCCTAAAAGCAGGTGAAGGTATGCAAGAGGCAACTGTAAAAAAGAAAGCAAGACTCAGTTTTGCATAGACCATAGCTACATTTTAGATTTCTGGAAATCTGAATTTTGATAAAACATCTTGGCCATGACAGTTAGAATTATATTCTAAATTTCATTAAATGAAAATCTAATAGTAAACAAACGGAGAAGATGGAAGAGTGCACTGGGAATTTCTCCCAGTGCATTCACAGAAGTTATTTCATGAGAGTCCAGAATACCCCATTAACAAAATTAGGTAAGTGAGCATCAGTGTCCCCTGTAAGACATTTCTGACCAGAACCAACTTATGTTGTGGTAGACATGACTTTTGTATCTGACCTTTCAGGCCATGTAGAGGAAAATTGGTGGATGGATTGTACCACCAAATAGGAAATCCCGCTGAAAACCTGAAACAGGAAAAACTTAACACCTTTTCTCCTCAAAGAACTTGCACACATGCTGCCTTAAAGAATTTAGTTTCTCTTTTGAAAATGAGGATCCCACAGAGAAATCCCTATGTCATATGTGAACATGCCAATGTGATCAAAATATCAGTGACTTTACTAGAGTGCAGAAAGATGGGATATGCTGCATTATTAGCTCAAGCAATTTCTAGAACAATCGAGCATTACACATGATTTGCGGGGAAAGCATGAAAATTGCCAAAAAATAATGTAATTTTGACCTCCAGTCACTCTTACACTTCAGAAAAGCTTAGCATGATGATAAACACTCGAAGCCATTTATTGTAGTTCCACAGTTTTCTGAAGGCAGATTTCGAAGGGGTTAAACATGAGAATCAAACAGCAACAGCGGCAGCAGAAGCAGGCAAACAGCAAGCTGTGGCAGCTGTAAAAGTTCAAGATGGAGTTTGCCAAACTTACAGAAGCGTTCACTATATTTGCTAATTATCCAATAGAAAAGGTACATGATTCTAGCTTTTCTTTTTTAACCTATCCTGTTCTAATTCTAACAGTCACAATTATACATAAGCCTTACATAGGGATTACTCAGATTTACGTACTTTGCTTCTATCAATATTTTCTCTTTATGCAGACACTCTGTCTAAAAAATATGAACAGTATAGTTCCATCCATGTTTAGTCTAAAGTAGAGAAATTCTGTGAAAAACAACACTACTGCAGTAGAAACTGTATATAAGGTCTCTTTACTGCAGCTTTTTAAAACTTAAAGCACTTGGTATATTTTTCTACTAAAAGCTAAAATTTTATTTTTCTACTTCCCTTTGGTATGACTTCATGTATCTCAGTTTGCCCATAGGTTTTAATTCAATCCCTGTGCCTAAATTTTCCTCTGGGCCTGAATCCAGAGGAGTTCTCACTCCAACAAACACTCAAACTGAGAACTGCTGCACACAGTGTCTGCCTTAATCTGTTAATAATCTTGGATTACTTTGCAGATCTTCCCTGGTTTAGCAGCTTCTGTCAAGATGTAAATAAAGGAGATCATGTGAGATTCCTTCTATCAGTCATGGAGAAGTCACTTGTTCACTGACTAGCTGGCAGGTTTTCACGGCAGTCTGTTCAGTCACTGGAATCTGTGCCTGTTGCCTAAGTGACCAGTAATCCACTCAAAGAATGTAAAAGTTACACTGAGGTGCCAAGGGTCAGTGTCTAGGAATGAGAAATATTTGACAGGGGAAAAATATGTGTTTTTAGTGACGTTTGGTTCATTTTTCAAGGGAGAGCTGAAATTGCAGAAGGCAGAGTGAGATCACTAAAACTCTTTTGCACATGGATTAACTTGTAATTCACTTACTCATGCATGTGGGAATACAGCTTCTCAGACCAACTTCCTTCAGCAATAATGCGGTTTATGCTTCTGCTCTTGTGTTTTAGTAAAAGTCATGAGATTAAAAATCCTCCCTAGTGACTGCCATCCAGAGCTGAAATGTAAGATAATGGATCATATATGGTACCTAGAAGCCAGCAACTGTATTTTTGTAAAAAAAATAAGAAATCAGTTGTAATGTGACATGGCTTCTCATGGGATATACTAATCCTGCTCAGAAGAATTATCTCACTTGGCTCAATTCTCCTTTGGGACTTACAAATAATGCACATTCAAGTGAGACATATTTGCATGGTATCAAAAACAGTGTCATTTATGCTTTAAGGTGCCCCATAATGTAAGCTCTAGTTATGGAGAAAATTCTAATCACATTAACATAGCCTTATACTAAAGCAGTAAATGTTTTACAGGAGAAGCAGTAAACTTAATTTTGTTTAGTGTTTATACACATTCTGGTCCTGGACCATAAGAATAAATATGGGCATTGCAGTTAGATAAACAAGTCATGAGATACAAAGGTTACAGAAAATCCCTGCTCATCAAGGTGCTTAGGCTTTGTTCTCTCTGCCCTGATTAATCAAATTAATCATGTTAATTATGCAGGTCTTTGCCCTCTCACTTTAAGGGTGGCATCCTCCCCACGTCTCAGTGTCTCCACTGCTCCTACTCCTTGAGCAGTTCCTGCCAGGTGAGCAGTCCCATAATTCCCCATAACAAGAGAAACTAACCTGTGTGAGCAACAGTGGCAGAGCAGGCCCTGAGAAAAGGAAGAATATCGTCATCTCCCATTGGCCTGCTGCTGCTCTGACAGCTGCAGATCTGAGCATTACTATGGGAGGCCATGTGAAAAACAGATTGAGGGACACACACACAGAGTGTATTTCATGAGAGACTGGGAAGAATAAGACAGAGGAGATAATCTCATTCTTTAGGGAAGATAAGACAGGCTGTTTGAAACAATGTAGTCTTATCTGCTTTAAGTAACGTGTACTAACACACAATTTAACAAGCATTACTTACTGTAGGAAGCTTAATTACTCTTCAAAATGCATTCAATACAAAATTTCTCAAGCTGATTGCTTCTGCTGAATGTCAACGCATTATGTCCTAGCCATTTCAGCAGAAACTGCTATGTAACAGCCAAATTTTCTCCTGCTCCATAAGTGACATGTCATGAAAAATAATTTAATGAGCTGCTGCATTCTGCATCTGTGTAAATAATGTTCATGTAAATAACTTTCATGTAAACATGCATTACAGATGATCAATGTGGCTTCCCCAGTGCTGAGAACAGTCAGCAGTTATGACTGCGTGAAGAGCTTCAGGGTGTTGTGGGAAGACTGAGATTTAGAGCGGATTCTGCAGCATTTTCTATTGATTAAAACTTGGCCTGCTACAGACCTGCTCTCCCTATCCTTCAAGATGTCCTTTATTATCTCCTCCTCTCTTCAGCCACCAGTGAGGCTTTGATCCCTCTCCCACCTTTCATGATAACATTGCTCCTGGCACCAGTGGTTCAGGGACCTGCAGCTTCCGAGTAACTCGCACCACAGGGGAGACATCACCAGGTGTAGGGATGGGCAGGGAAGCACAGTAGGGACAAGGCAGAATCGGCAAAACCCAGGTAAAGAAATACAGAGAAATATTAAGATGATTCTAGGAGAGACGGCTGAGGCTGGTGGTACTGCCAGCAAAATGGCCCAGGTACCAGTGTAGAGCCATGGAGGATGTTTCTGTGAACCTCCTGGGGCACCCAGATGGGAGGATTTGTGTGGTACCTGAAGCAGGAGGCATGGTGTGGGAGGGAGATGGCACACAGGCACAGTGTGCACCTGCTACCAAGGGTGGCAAACGGGGCAGAAAGCAACATGGAAGAGAGAAGGTATTTCTGATCCCCTTCTGCCCTGTTTTAGCACAGTCCAATGTATGTTTTGCAAAGCTTACAATTGTTTCTAAGGAGAAGTCTTGCCATATAGCCATTTGCCATTTCTTGTTGGCCATATAGCTGACATATGTATTACTTATATATCATATGTACTAATATATTTTGCACAATGTATATTTCTATGCTTTTAGGTATGGAAATCCATCCTCAGATCTTACTTTGGCGTGATATGCAGGAACAGTTTGCCCATGCAAGACTGCATCCAACTTTCACAGTGTGTGTACTTTTGATGCTGCCGGTAAAACTTGAGTAAATTCAATTTATTCATGTCCAGTTTGGTCTTCTAAATTTACTTGCTTCTCAATACTTGAAAAACAAATCAACGGGGTTCATCTTGATTTTAAATCACTAAGTCCAAACAGATGTTGCAGAAAATTAGTGGTTCATACTTCTGACCACTGGTACTGTATCACTATGTTTACCAAAGTTATGCTTATGCATATTGCACCTAACTGTGTGTACCTTCAAGACATTTAGGATGTTGGATTATCAATACTACCATGAACTGAGCTGCCCCAGATTATGTTCCGATGGCTCTTGAGAGAAAAAAGAAGAGTAAAGAATTTTTGCAAGGCAGTGGATGTCTTTCAAGACATCAGCTGCTGAACACATACATTTTCACTGCAGACAGACACATTACAAATCTTGTAAAAGAGGCTTAATTGGCTTTTGAACTGTGGTATGACCACATTAAAAGCCCCGTATTTTAAAGAGGAATTTACAGCATGAACAGGAGGCTGCTAAAATGAAAATATTTTGGTTTTGCAGAGGTCATTGTCATAACTGCTTTCAGCTGGGACTCATGGTTTTTTGGGCATTAATCAGCAGTGAAAGCAAGCAAGACATAATATGCTGCTTCTTTGAGCTGCCTCAGCTAAATCATTGAAATAGAGAAATCTGGGTATGAGACACTTGGAAAATCTTTGCCTACTCTTGGGGAGAAAAGAAAAAACTAAAATAGTATCTTGAGTCATGCTACCATACCACTGATATTAAGAAGCAAAATTAATCCTGTTTGTGCCTGAAGTTTGCAGTGAGAGCATCTCACTTATGGCTAAGGTGACTGTCAAGATGTATTCTGAGGTGTGGGGTCTCAAAACTCTATATCCCCCACTTGTCTTCCCGCAAGAAATATATTTCAGTCTCTAAATTGCTAAAAAGCAAATGCATCTGGGAATCATCAGTACAAGAGGCAACATGTATGTCAGAAAAAGCAATAGGATGTTGGCTTTGGAGTCTGACCTCATCTTAATCTTCCCCAGAAAGAAGAAAACAGCCCAACAAATTGTCTTTGCTCAGGGCTCTGCTCCCAAGTTCCAGGTGATGCCCACTCAGAAGGGACTTGTCAAGTGATGAAAAACCCGTGTCAGAAGATAATGGTTGGCAGGCAGTTTGCTCCCCAGGTCTGTCATCTGCCCAGCAAAGTTTGCAGTAATTGCAAAATACATTTCTGAAAGGGTTTCTTCTATTGTGCTTGTCACAACTCCGACGTGTTAAGTAGGACAAAGACCAGGACAAACATGACGTATACCCTAAAGACAAATAGCTCTCCAATTTTCCTCCAGCTGGCGACAATCCCAAATTCTCAGCAGATGATACATGCACCACACATTCTCCAGTATCACAAACCCCAATGAGTCTGTCATTCTTGCAGCAATTACAATGTTAGGTTAAGCTAAAAGAAGGAATCTAGGGCTGTGAGGCACGAACAAATGACAAACTGAAGAAACTTGGAGTCGGATAACATGCCAAGCACTCAATTCTGAAATCAAAACAAAATTAATTTCTATATCTTCATTACTTGTGACAACAGCCTCGCTACAGCTCTACTCACTGGCTGAAAACCCGCTGCTGCCACCCGGTGTTACTCTGCCAGCATCGGCCTGCTTTTACTGGGAACAAGGACTCCACTTGGCCTGCAACACTAGGAGTCCCAAGACAGGTGTTTACGGCTTCTGGCAGAAGAGAATAGAGGAAAAGGCAAGGTACGTACACATTTGTGCGTGTACATATTGATCCCGGCTATCTAAGGCATCGTGTTGGCATGATCTCAAAAAAAAAAATTGTGGGAAACAAGAGGAAATAACTGTGGTTGTTCAGTTATTGTCTATAAGAAGCAATCAGTAGATAGACTGTTTTATTTGATTTGGAATCACATGCAAGTATATTAAATCCCCAGGAAACGAGTGATGAGCAGGTGACTAGCAATATCATACCCCTTTTCATTTAAATAATCCACTTTCTTTCAAGTTTCATTTCATGAATTTTCTTCAGTGGTGCTGCTTTGCTAAGCAAAACCTAATGCATTTGTTACAGCCCAGGGAATGAACTGCAGGTTGAAAGGTAGATTGAGAAGAAAAGCATACATTCATTGTGATTTTCCAGGTGATCAGTAATATTCAGGAGTCTAACTTGCCTTGCACTCCAAATTGATTGTTTTACCCAAGATAATTAAAACCTACATTCTCTGAGTGCAGCAGCTGCTTGTGAATGTCAATGTTTTGGCCAGAAGCCTTTTCTCAAGACAATTCACAATGCAGTATTGTTAATATGCTGTCCTGTGGGGAGCATGTTGTGATTGAGAGACTTCTGCTCATCAGACCATACTCATTGTATTTGGTTTTGCACTGAGTTATTCTTCTGTGACAGGTAGGGTTTCATTTTGTTCAGAGGAAATCGAGCTAAACATTGTATTGTATCCCATCCTCTGGAGAAGGAGCAATGTAAGAATGCAAAAATAGGGAGGGGAAATTTAGCTCTGTAGGGTTACTGGGCTTTTCTTGCATGAAATAATAGGGCTGTTTGATGGCTAGAACATAAGGCAGGTTCCAACCAAAACCACCATCATCCTTAGGAATGACACAATATGTAGATTGGGAAAAAAAATGTAAAAACAAATAGCAAAATAATTTATACTGTGTAAGATACCTCCAATTCCTGGACTTTCCCAAGCCTATCATGAAACTTGCCAAAACCACAGCCAAAAAAGTAAAAACAGCTAGGGTGAAATTCCTCCAGCTGGCTAAACCAAACTGTTACCTTCTAGCTCTTCCGTAAGAGTTGGTGAGTTGGTCTGCTTCCCTTGCACTGACTACAGTGACTGGTCCATCCTCTGCTGAGTCAATTCAGCCCACTGGAATGGCGAAAATCCACTCACTGCTCTGTTATGTTGTCTTTAGCCAGATTCAGTGGCTCACAGCAGGGCTAGATAAGCCTTGCAGATGGCAGAAAGAAAACAAGGGGAGTGGGAAGATTGGAGGCAAGGATCAAATTCCCCTTCTGTGGAACTCCAGCCATGCAACTCGTCATTAACAGTGCTTTGCTAATAAACAGCCTTATTAATTATTAGGCAGAATTTTTGAGACTGCATCTTTATTAAAGATGTCTTCATTAAACAGCAACAAGACCTTAATTCTGGGGAGAAAGTTAGAGAAGAGTAGGCTGTCAACACAAACTTACATTTGGCTCTGGAATCTGAGCAGAGATTGACAGCCACAGCAAAGAAATGGGGATATCCTCAGTGATGTTGGTGTGATTGGAGGTGATTATCGGCTCTCACAGCAGGGAGTGTGTTTAATTTTTCAGGAGGTATTTTGACCTTGCCAGCTAAGAAATAGCTCAAGGAAGATACCTGCTTATGAAATCTTACATAAGCATATCCACCCTTCCAGCTCCTGTATGGTAACCAGGCATTTCCAGCTGCACATCCTTCTCCTGTCTTGACAGGAAGTAAAGGATAAGCAGCCCTTGGTGAATACTGATTTGATCTTTTTTTAAGCTGTTGACTAGTGAATTCAAATCATCATCCTGAGACACAGAATCATAGAATGTCTCATACTTGACAGACACCTGGACTCATTTTCTCCAACCCTCTTCTCTCAGCAGAGCTAATATGAATCCTGAATTCCTAGGATAGTATTAGGTATGATGGAACAAAACAAGGAATAGGACCTAGGAAAAGAGATGCTGACACAGAAAGGTCCCAATACTTTGTAAAGCCAGCATCCAGGTCACCAGAGTAGCAACATCTGGACAAGGATGTCAAAGAGGACCCCAGGTTATTCAAGAACTCCCCTATGTGTCCTACTAGCCTAACAGAAGGGAGAGTTTCAACAGTGACTGAGAAGGAGGGTGGCCTTTCTCCGTCTTCATCTAATATTGTAGCCAACCCTGACATTGAGTCCTGTGTCCAGTTTTGGGCTCCTCACTTCAAGAAAGACATTGAGGGTCTGGAGCATGTCCAGAGAAGAGCAAAGGAGCTGGTGAAGGGTCTGGAGCACAAGTCCTGTGAGGAGCAGCTGAGGGAGCTGGGGTTGTTCTCTTTTGCTGGAGAAAAAGGAGCTCACGGGAGACCTTATCACTCTCTACAACTACCTGGAAGGAGAGTGTAGCCAGGTGAGGGGTGGCCTCTTCTCCCAAACAACCAGTGACAGGACATAGCCTCAAGCTGCACCAGGAGAGGTTTGGATTAGACATCAATTTCTTCATGGGAAGCATTATGCAACACTGGAAACAGGGAGGTGGTGGAGTCACCAAACCAGGAGGTGTTCAAGAAACAACTGAATATGACACAGTGCTATAGTTTAGTTGATATGATGGTGCTTGGTCAAAGGTTGTATTCAATGATCTTGGAGGTCTTTTTCAACCTTAATGATTCTATGATCAAATCCATTAATGGAATTCAAACAATGGCCTGTAGGACGTAAATCAGTGATCCCATATACCCAGGCAGCTCCTATGAAGAAAAGGCTGAGGCTCAATATTCCTGTTAAGCTTTCTGTGACAAGAAAGTCAAATCTTCCTTCGTGCTTCTCCTTCCTCTCAAAAGTCTGAAAAGTTAAGGTTTGAATTGAGGCTCCGGTATGTCTGTAGAGAAGGGAGGTTCGAAGCAACATGAATACAGCATGCAGGCAAGTCAATAAACACGCGTGACAGAAAGTGAAAACACTGACAACAGGGCAGCGGGAGAAGAATAGTAAGAAAAGACACTTTTAACTCAAAATGTAGATGGTAAAATATGGGTCAATTTCACGTAAAAATGATTGGAATTATGTTGGGATGCTATTCATAAATATCAAAATGTTTTACGAAGTACTGTTTATTATAAGTTCCGTGTTTTGTTTTACACAGGAGAAAACTGAAACTCAGATCTCTATATCTTTCCTGGTGCCCCAGTGACTAGTGCTAACAGATTGTGAGTTCTGAAATGTGAGCACTTGAAAGACCGAAGGAAATCTCTTAGAATACTCCCTTACTTCAACGAGTTCTGCAAGAGTAGATCCTGGAGCTAACAAGCTCCAGTTCTGTTTCCCTGTCTCACGTCCCAGCCTTCATTCATTTTGCAAGCCCTTTGGTAGTACCGTTTCTATAGAAGCTTTGGCTCTTCTGAAATGAAATGAAAAGCTGCTTCTTCATGGCAAGTTAGCTCTATCAGAGAAGAAAAAATCAACAGCTTATTTAAGCTTTCATTATTTAATTCAAATTCAATGCAGCTATTTAATTACAGTTACGACTGAACTTCTATTGCATTACAGAGGTACCTCTGTGAAGATATAGCAAATTGATTAGCAATGAAGGAGCAAATAATATTAGCAGAGTTTGCGCACAAGCAGTAACTTCCTCTTAAATGCCCATTAACTATTGCTTCATTGATAATAAATTATGATAGACCATGTAAAAACTATCTGAATATTAAATGATCTTATAAGGGATGCACAGGTAAGAAGTACAAAATTAATTCGTACTAACAGGACACAAAGTCTTTGCAATGAAAGAATGATTAATAGAACAGTCTGAAATATTCTTTTTGTTGCATTATCTCCATGATCCATCAAAAGGCATAAAAATTCAACAGGACAAATTATGGCATCCTCTGCTAAGCATGGCCATGTCAAATGTGATCAACTGTAATTGAAGGAGACTACTGCTTTTCTCACCAAAAGGAGAGAATGTATCCATTTGGCAAACTCCATATAAGTTGAGGAGAGGAAACCCCTTGGACTAAAAGTCATAATCTAATAGATCACTTCGTTTACCTTACAGCAGAAATAACAACCGGAACAGGACCCCAAACTAGCTGGTCAGTGAATATTAAACATCTCTTGTGATTATCCAGTGTTCAGAATTCTGAGAGGGCACAAATATCCATGTAACGTTTCCATACACCAGTAGAGGCCACCACACACTTCACAAAACTACCAGAACGCCTGGTCAATCAGTTCGCTCTCACCAAGTTGGGTGAGACATCCGGGCTGGATCCCACCAGGGCCAGGCTGCTGCTCTCTATTCCAGCTTGCTTCTTCAAAGGCTAATTTATTCTCAAGCACTTTTTCCCTAGTTTATCTCCTTTCTCCTCCAACCCAGAATTCAATCCCATACCAGTTCAAATTCATTCTCAAGATCCCATCTTTGGATATGCTCTGTACCAAATGCGCCACTGAGATTAGCTCCGTTGGTTAGAGCACGGTGTTAATAATGCTGAGTTTGTGGGTGTGATGCCCATAGGGGCCATTCACTTAAGAGCTGGACTCAATGATCCCTGTGGGTCCCCTCCAACTTAGAATATTCTGTGATTCTGTGAAATTCACTGAACAGTTTTGCTCAGCTTACAAAGCCTCTATGGGTGCAATGTGGCAAGGCTTATCTGTATGGAATAACAGTGTCCAGTGAGAAAGATGGCAACGCTTTCTCTTCAGAAAGTGATATACAACAAAAGCCCAGTGCCAAAACTATGGCTCGTCTTCTGCCTCACTCACCCTCTAGACACTAGCTGAAGTTTTTAAGGTTCAGTGATAGAAAACTGTTTTCTGTTTATGCTCATCACACAGCCTCCTAAGAGATAGTAACAGTTTTTCTTCATAACCAAGTTTTCCAAATATATGCACAGGCTATAAGTCATATTTGCACTCTGTTCATCAGTACATACCAAGGATTATTTTCATTCTTATTCACATTACAGAGATAAGTTTGCAACTTTAGAAAGACTCTCTTTTCAAGGTTTATACTGGTACTAAATAAAGAAGCATTAAAGGAAAGGAAATGGCATTTTCAGGACAAATATGACCGAGGTATTTTAAATTTTCACTCCCTGTTAAAATTCATGCATTGGACTGTAATAAAACAGCCAGTTAACAAACACACAAAATGGAAGGGTTTTTTCTGCTGTCTCTAAGGTTCATACCTCCTGGGCCATTGTCTAAATCCAGGACATATTTGGGATTTCTTACTGAAAAATATTGCACTGCCAACACACTCAGATGTTTCTGCTGGATGTAAAATGTAAAAATACAGATGTGTCCAAAAGTCTAGTAGACAGTGAGACAGGGCCCTTGAGTCATTAAAAGATGCTGTCAGGACCCTAATAACTTTGAAAGATTTTCTGTGATTCTATTAAAATGCTATTCAAGAGGAAAGTGTAAGTATCCTGTTATTTGAAGTACATAACACATATAAAGATGTGCAAGCAGTATTACAAAGAGGAAAATATGTCTGTGGTACTGAAATGCCAGACAGGTGAAGAACTGAGTGGGAGATGGATTAACAGTGAGTGATAAAGATGGCAGATAGTTCATTAATGCTGTTTCTGAATAGAATTATTCAGAAGATGAATCTAAGACCATTTTATAATGTACATCCCCACAGTGAAATGAGGAAAATGCATCTAGCATTAGGCTTTCTGAGCCAATGTACAAAACATGAGGAATGTCTTTTCAGTAGGCAAAGAGCAGCATTAGGGAGTCTTGTTCAGAATGTCATTTCAGTTATGCTTTGAGAAAAATACAAAACAGGAAGAATAAATTAGAATTTTTAAAGCTTACTTTAGCATTTAAAACTCTCTTGGTTTTCATGTAGTATGAATCCCACAAACCTATAGCAGAAGTCTGAATGGGCCTGAAATCTAAAAGCAAATATAGAGTGTGTGTACCCATAGATGTGGGATTTTTCCACTTGTTCTGTTTGGTAAATATTGTCTGCTCTCAAAAAAGAGGAAGAACTGGGAAGCTTCTGCTTCTGAAAACAAATCTTTAAACCATCTGTAACAATTCCTGAGGGTTAGCTCTGCAAAATAGTGATTACTGTGTGTAAAACATCTGTATCTTAATTTCAAGTACAATTACACTTTGCACTTAGTATGAGTGCAGATGTAAATGAGTCCACTGATTGTATTCAAGAACGAAAATAACTTGTATAAGTGTAAGGAACTTCTGTGGTTACAGAAAATGGGTTTGAACAGATGTAGTGTGTTAAGTCCAATACTCTGCTGTCCTAGAAAATATCATATATTTTTCTTAAAACTAACAAAAACTATTTTCAGAACAGTTCTGCTTTTTTTTTTCTAGTCCCTGTTCTTAATGGAAGATGATACCAGACCTCATTTCTCTTACCAGAAGTCAGTTAATTCTAATTTCTGTTCTGAATTCTTTCTCTGGAAACCATGCCAAAGTTCTCTGCTACCTTAAATAACTTTTCTTTCTTCTCAGAGTTTACTTCTGTGGTGCATGAATAGTGGCATGCCTTCTCAGCCTTGTCTGTGTCTGATGTCATCCTTGAGCAAAACAGGATCTTGTGAAACATGATCCAGATGTTAGATCATGCTCATAGCTCTTTTCTGGATGTGTCCCTGTTTTCACACTTCATGTAGGAAACCACTACCGTGTACAGCCTTTCTGACAAACTGTGCCAGTGTCTTGCACAACAATATTATGGGCTTTATTATCTTTGCCATAATAATGTGTCCAATCCATGTATCTTCCTGCATGTTTACTTCACTCCCTATAGCAGATCCTGATCTCACATCCCTAATTGATAAGGCTTCGAGCTTAGATGTTTCTGCAACAATTCATTGATGTATTCCTAACTGTTATCTATGATCTCACTCCTCTTACTTAATTCTCAAGTTCTTTTGGCTCTTGTGCATGTGATTCTGGTTCCCTCACCCAGTGCTGCTTATGCCTGTACCTCCCTGGTTTGTGTCATCCACACATGTACTCACTACCAATGCATTTACCTCTTCCTGCTTTGAGCTTCTAAAATTTAGCTTTGAGGTAGACCACAAATAGCTTCTCTGTGACAACCTCCCTTTCAGACTGTCTACCAGTGTAACAGTGCAAGCTAAAATGCTGTCACACATCTGGTTACCCTGATGGCTGCTCCTGTACAGAAAATGTGTCACCACATCAGTGTCAGGATGAACTGATCTGGATATCTACTTAAATTAAAAGAAAAATGAAGGGACTTCTAAATTGCTGGCAATGGCATCAGGTGGAAAGAATATGTATTCACTCAAACCCTTCTCTCAGCACCCCATTTAACCTTAAAATTTCAGTGGAGTTCACAGAAAACCAAGAAAAAAAAAGGCATTTGACACTTTCTATCTTTAATAAAAAAACATAATAGAAAAAACCCTTCACTCTTCTAAAATCAAATTCTAGCATATGAGGTGCAGAAGTTCAGGGATTTGGGAAGGAGATAAACACAAATAAACATGCTGTGAATCTCAGCAAAGCCAACTGTATGTGTTTATAAATCATTAGCAAGGTCTACAACACCCCTGGTCCCCTATGACTTGAGTTTAAAGGCCATTTTAATTCAGCCCCAAAAAACCTAGGAAAATAAGAGGTTATGAAAGGGGCAAAAATACAGTACTAACAGCATTCTTATGTGTTGCCTGACTATAAAAAAATACATCTAATATGAGCACTTCTGCTGGCCTGTCCTGCTGTTGGATCTTGCTGTGAATGATGTCTGTGGAATCACAGGAGCAGAGAAGGAGGCCAGGGAGGTCCAGCAAGCCAGCTGCAGTGCCAAATGGCTTTATATCCTACCTGCTGGGGTCCTCTATTTCTCCATTCCAAGAAATTCAGTTGATGGGCCCCTGGGAATGAGGGGAATTCCTGGGTTACTCAAGCACAAGCAGACTGTCTCTGTCACAGTCTGCACCCCAGGAAATACACAGAAGGCCTCTGATTGCCACCAAAAGCAGAAAGACAGTTCTACTTTGCACCTCTCCCTGCCTCAGGGCTAGTACCATTTCCATATCCAAGAAGAGTGAAACGGCAAATTTTTACATATAGAAATTGTGAACAATTCTGGAAACATTAATATGCTAGTGTGATATATATTATATAAATAATCCCAGAGATATAATTCAAGAATGCGCAGAGAGTAGAGAGTCGCTGCTGGAGACCAGACATAAAAATGGTCCCTCATAACTGCTTGGGATTGATCTGGGCTCGTACGTCAAAGGGCAAATAGAATGGAAGTAGCAATTTCATTACTGCGTCTGTCAAAATAATGTATTAATTGATCCAAATTCTTTACTGTCTTTAATGGATTGAGCTGCCAGAGAGAATTAATGTCTCACAAATTTGGGTGAATTATAGGTTAGGATGCTCACAAGCTTGTCAGAAGAAAAATAGTCTCTTTACAACGAAACTGATGGCTAAGATTAGCTTCTCCACGTGCTGAAAAGAAATTGTGCTAAATTAACACATTTAAAATATGTACTCAAGACAAAAGAAAACAGAGGGAGAAAATCAAAGAAGTTTTTGGCTATCCAATCTTACATTAAGTAACTTTATTTCAAATTTAGAAATCCCTTGCATAAAGATATGAAGAACAACACCACTGCAGATTAATATTTAAAAGAAAGGTGCCTTCAGGATGGGCTTGAAGACAAAACTTATCATTACTCACATGCAGGGAATTCTCACTATTTTTTTAAAAAATAAGAAAATTCTGTGCATAGAAATAGTATGCCTCCATGGACTAATTAGGTAGAAACTGAAAACAGTGTTCATAGTGATAAACAGCCCTGACAGATCCTGCACGTGGACACAGGACTTGCTTTCTGTGTGTAGTTTAAGGTCTGGGCTTCTGATAACTTTACATCACTCGGTGCTTGTGGACAGGCAGGGACTGTGGCTGATATAGCAAGGAATGCATGGCTGCAGTGTCTGAATCTTTCATGAGGTAGTCTACCACAGTTGTAGCCTGCCTCTGCAACTCTCTCCTTATAAAGGCTTTGTTTGATAACCTTTCTTCCTCTGTTGTCTCAGGTTTTGGGCAGTGATGCTTGTTTTTTCTCTATTTTGGACAGAGAGAAAGAGAGGAAAAAAAAAGCCAGAAAGAATGGGAACTGAAGTGAGAATAGTCTTTTGATGTGTAGTGCTATTTGTCACTCTTCACCCAAAACAGCAGAGGTCTGGAAAATGTTAATTGTCTGGAAAATGTTTTCCCACCTTTAACAAAAAAGTCCTTATGATGCATGTTCTGCCAGCGAGTGGGATTCTAGTATAAAAAAGGTCATAACAATATTTTTATTCAGAAGTCTTCCAATGTAGCTAGAGCCAGCCAGCTGCTTTCCTTTACACTACCAACTTCTTATGGGAACTACAGTGATGATCATAAGTCATCTTTTCCTCAGTGAAATCCCTGCCCATGGGGAGTAGTAACAGAGGATGTTCAGCTGGGATTTCCAAACCACAGAGAAAAATGCAAGCACACTATAATAGGAAAAAGAAAAAAAAAGTAAAAAAAAAAGATATCTGAATCTACTTTGGATTTGCAAAAAGCAAACATTTCAGCCAATTAATTACCAGTTTTTCAGGCTGCAGTCAGTATTTGCATGCATTCATTTCAATTAATTGCTATTACCACTACTAGAAATGTTATTAAAGGTGGTGCTGATGCAAAGCCTCTCTTGATCTCTCCATCTGACAGAGGAACCTGGTTTTATAAACATACGCTGGGCTGACAGGTTCTTGCCGTCACCCTGCAGTCTTTCTCAAGGCACAAGGACTTGAGAAGCAGTAGGGTAAGGAAGTACCATCAGTAGTTACCAGGCAAGAAAATCATGCTGTCTCCCTGTGGACCTGCAGTGCAGACTTCCCAGGATCCATCTCATATCTCCCCAGGATGGGGAGGGCTGGGAGGATGCAGGTGACCTGGTGATCATTAGTGGTTTGCCCCCTTCATAACTGGAAGTCTGCATTTTCCGGCAACTCCTGGACAAAACCAGCTTGTTTCTCGGCACAGAACAAGGCATACAGGCTGCATTTGAGCTGCTCAAGCATAACTCACAAACTGCCCACTCTTGCCCTAAATTTAGAAGCTCATTGAACTCCTCTTGTTATTTCATACTGCCTTTACATGGTGTTAAATTTTAATTTATAACCATTGACTTACATGTTGTCAATCTGTTAAGAGATGACATAAAGAGATGAATGCTACATCTTGCCTGTAGTGTTCACAGAGTCAACTTTAGCCTTTAAAGACAAACTCAGTTTTGCCCACAGACACTGAAAATCAGTAAATCTAGTCCATTTGCTGGTCACTGCCACCACAATCCACAGGCAAACAGATGGACACTGACATAGCCAGGACCTTTCTCTTCAAGGATTTCAAACTAAAGCCAAACACTTTCAGTCCGAGCAAAAACTGCAAATAGTTCCAAGAAAAGCAAAGGACAACTGGATTGATAGCTCTTTTAGCAGTCTGGTTTAGAAGATGTGCAGCTGCATCATAGACCATCTAAGCTTTCACAGAGACTGTTTTGGTACATCCAAGGAGAAAGGATTGCAATAATCCATATCATAGAAACCCAAGACTTGGATTACACAGACTTGGTTCCCCTCCAAAGCTGGATTTCCTTGCCATCCACAGGCATTCCTTTCAGTGACGGTCATAAGCACCCAAGAGTGGAGGAAAGCCTGAGTAACTGAATCCAGTGCTATAACCTAAACAAGGGATGGCAGCAGTCCACCTAGGAGGCTATTCCTCTCATCAAAGTGACGTCCCCTTTTTGAAAAGTTACAGCTCTCATTTCTTTGCCTTGAGCCTTGAGGTTCTTTTCATCTCAAATCCCATTTTTTGGTGAATTAGTATATTAGTCATGTTTAACATTTAAGACATTATAAACGGACGTTATCATCTGTGACACAGTATTACATGTAAGCTCACCAAAACTAAGAAAAGTGGCATTCAACAGATGTTTTCCAGGTGAGAGCCATTGTGGGAGGAGGTAGAGGACGGCCCTAATAAACAGTCTCAGACTTTTCAGAGAGGAAGGGAAAAAAGGTATTTTGAAAGGGATGAGAGTGGGGGATCCCACTCTCCCAGATTTCTCAGGGAAGCCAGCTCATCAAATACCAAGTAAGCTAAAACAGTAGTAGCAGCAAGGGCTCACTTGCTGGTAGCCCTAAATAGATCATCTATCAGTGGCAAAGGACTCTGTGTCTGCACACAGACCAGCATGAAACTTTCCTGGCGCTCAGTGAAGCCTGATGTTGCAAAACTTGGCCTGACACCATCCCCTCTGCGCTGATGTGAAACAGGACACGGCTGGGGCTGTGGAGGGCACTGGTGTCAAAGTGATGGCTTCTTAGCCAGAAGCAGGGGATAGCAGTTAAGAACTGGGCAAATCAACAAGGCAGAAAAGAAAACAAGAAAGCCAGTGGTTGGTTTCAAGGCCCCTATCTGATCTGCAGAACCCTAACTGCTGTTTCAACATCATTTTTCTGTGAAGCTGAGAAGGCCTGAGGCTAAATTCAAAACCTGAAAATCCTAAAAGGGTAGCAAAAAAAAAAAAAAAGCCAGTGAAGGAAGTTTTTGGCAGAGTAATAGATGTCCAGGTTTCCAAAGTCACAGTGATAGTTCATGAGCTCAATAAGAGAATGCATTCCCTGGACACTGAATTATGGTATCTTTACTTGACAGTATTTCTAATTATCATCTCTGTCCAGAGTCTGAAACTAAACCACAAAGCTTAAAGCAGTGGCTACATCTCAGTACATATCAGCCTCCATTTCTTGAAAACCCTTCATGTATTAGAACTGCAAGCATAAACATTTTTATTGAAAGAAAAAGCCTAGGTATCTTACCAGTGATTTTGTACATTTGACTCCTGAAAAAGTGGCAGGCCTGTGTCACAGTAGTTTTCAACTTTTGTACTTTGAAAAGTGCTAAAAACATAGTAGCACTAATGCTTTTCCAAGGTTTGTTAACCTTGCTGGCTAAACAGCTGCTCTCTGTCATCTTAGGGTTGAAAAGGAGTTAGAATGGCCTTGGAATTGCCAGAATTTGGGAAGCTGTGCTCTAAAAGCTTCAGACCAATTTCCCTCTTAGTGAAGGAAGATTGGTAAATGACAACAGGCTGTGGATGTTTACATCGTGTGATGATGAATGTCACAGACATTAAATAGGGCCACTGCAAAATTTAATGGCTGCTTTATTTGCCTCATTTCTTATTAGAAAAGGTCACTTATTGTCCTAGCTCACATGATTAATGTGAGCTCCTGTATCTTTATGGGGTATATCTACAGTATGTGCTTTGTTTGTTCTTCTTTTCAGACTTTACCAAGGTTTACTACTCAGTGTGAACTTAGATTTGTTGTTGAATACAGGCATTTTTCCAGCAAGCTTGTGTAAGCTGTCCTACTGGGAAGAGGCTTATGTCTGGGGCCTTAACAACACTTGTAGCCCACTTTAGTACAATTTACTCCAGTGGGATGGCTGAAATTCATGCCTGCAGTGCCATTTTAAATAAACAAATTACTAAATCCTTGCAGTACTTCTCTATCTGCGTTCTGTGCATTTGAAACAAGATTTTTTTTTTTTTAATCATTATTATTTTCCTGAGGTCTGGGCAGCTTAATGGCATTCATACAAAGGAAAAGCACTAACAAGTCATAGTTCCTCATTCCAGAGATTTTCACCTTATACCCATGAGTTTAGCTCCTTACAGTAAGTCTCATTGCTGGGATATTGAGCAAGGAAAAACACTTTTCTTCCAACAGGAAGGGACAAGTGACTTTGAACAAGACCTGGGACTGATTGGTAGGCAAGGTCACATTTGGTATAGGAAATTTAATTTTATTTAGGAACCCTCAGTTAACTACTGTAAAGTACAGTTCAAACTTAATCTCAAATATTTAGGCTCAATATCCTTTGCTCACAAGTCAATCACTGGACAGCCAAATGGAGCCGTACATCACCCAAACATGGAAGACAATAGTGAGACTAAAAGCCATGAGATCTTTAAACTGACTACACTTCCCAATTCAACCACATTACTTAATTATTCCACAGTCAATTTACATTTCAGGTAGGACCTATCCTACCTGCAGTCCCTCAGTCTGCACTTATTATCAGTATTTTCCACTTTGCTTCACAGGCTTTTACAGAGGCAAGGCGCTAAAAAAAGAAGTCTAAATAGCTGAGCTAAATATCTGCCACAGAAGTCAAACTCTGCATATGAGGTATAAGTAATACGGCCATATCCATAAGATAAAACGTAACAATTTTATGACAAGCTAATGTCACAGACAGGCTAGCCTTTCAAACACCTGAATTATTAATAGGTATGCCAAACCTGTGAGGAATTCTAAAAGGTAGGCATTTATACAACAATTTTTCAGGTTATTAGGAGATAGAAATAGGGATGAGATGTTTCATATACATTGTGTCTGAACCTAAAAACCTGCCGCTTGATTTTGCTTCTGAGTTTTGAGTCCCAAGCTTTGTTTAGCCTCCATTTATTGCTGTAGCTACCCCTAAACCCTGTCCAGCACAAGCTTTAAAGCAAAAGAAATGACTGAAGGCTTTTAACTGATATTCTTCAAGGTTTCACAGATTTGTCTCCCATTAAAGCAAGATCATCTTGTGTTGGTATCCTAAACTGCTGAATATGGATAGCAATTATTTACCACAATTTAAAGACATTAAGAACTTGTCAGAATCAAATCAATTCTTGGTTAAGTAAGGTACATTAATAATTGCCAGTTGATGAAACTAATATGGATTTTATTTTAAACTGAGAGAGAAAGAAAATATTCATCATCCTTGCCATTTTTATGGAGTTATTCAGAGAATGAATTATTGATTATAGGCACAGGACAAGTGAGTAGACTGTAGATATTTAGGTACTTGTCAGACTAAGAGGTATGATTACATTCAAATGCAGAATTGTGAAGAAATGGGTGCAGTGGCTGACTGGTCGTTGCCGGAGGAGAACAGATACACATGGCTTGAATTCATTGTACGGAATCAGGCAATATAAGAAAGAATTTGGTTCAGGGTCATGCACAATTCAGGAACAAAGGGCTAATGTCAAAACAACACAAAAAAGATAATCCCCCTCCCCTATCTTCCACATTTCTGGAAAGGCCCCATTCACAACTAGTGCCCAAAGTGGCAGTTCTCTGACAGTACAGAGGTTCTTGTGTTCCCACAGCAAGTCAGCAGGGGATGGGAGGAGAAGGCAGAGCTTGGGTGGGCACCTGCTCCAAAACTTTTGGCACTGCACTTGCTCCCATGAGTAGGTCAGATAAAATTGCGTAGGCATAGGCCAGTGTACACTGATTAGGGATCAACCATTAATTTTTGTGAAAATGCCTTCCTTGGATTTTTTATTATATTTGAGAGAATTATAGTATTAGAAATAATTTGCCTTCAACTGTTTCCCTTCTATCAAAGGTCATGCTCTGCATTTTGGGCTACATGAAGGCAATCATGATCTTTCTTTGTGAGATAACCTCTCCACTAATTTTATTTTTCAGCTGTGTTTATTAATAGTCACGAAATGATGTGATTTAGGCAACAGCATCATGATAAAATAAATTGTTACATTTGGTTAATGTTATAATTTGTTGGTGCAGCTATGCATGTGCGGCCCAGGTCACCATGTTCATAGAACTGTGTAGCAAGAATAACCTTTGATGCTAAAAGCGATCCCGCTGTTGACATTTTAACTGGAACGTTTTCATGGGGCTACTGAGAATGACATACAAACTGCTCTTTGAAAGGTCATACATATAGGTGTATTGATTTAATATTTAGAGATGCTTTCAGCAATCAAGGGGTACAGGTTTCTGCAAACATCTCTTAAAAGCTTTGCATGGGTTTCTTTTAGAACTGCAAGTATTGTGTTCACAAAGCTAAATTAAAACTGGGATTTAATTCTAATTATTTATTTGCCCTTTAAGAAATATTGAGCATTGGGAAGAGATTCAAGCTCATTTTTGTTTGGAAAACTGAATCTCAGTAGTTACACTGCAATTATAGTTCCTTTTGCAGTCACTGACCTCCTGCTAGAGTTAAGTGAATAATATTTTACTGTAAAGCATTTGCACCACCTGTAATGTGTTATATTCCAATATATTTCAGACCACTGAACTGAGATTTTTTAAAGCCGACTATACAGATATATAGCTGCATATATTTGAAAATTTAAGAAGCTGTTTTTATAGGAGTTTACCATATAATGGGGAAGACTTTAAATTTTCATTTGTACAAATACCATCAAAATGAGATAGTAGATGCTTGTCAGTTGTGAGTAAATAAATCCTAATCCTTGAGGGGAAAATGGGCATTGGATCACCCAGTGCAATAGCTCACTTGTCAGTCCTTTGGATAAACTGATGATTAAGGAAAAGCACTTTGTAATGCATGATTTAACCCTGCTGATTTCATTATAATGATCTGAATGAGACATGTATGATGAAGTCACTTAAGAGCCATGAATCTCTAGATTGTAAAAGGAGAAAGAAATCTGTAAAAGGAGTCACAGTGTGCCACCCACACATACAGTTTGAAAGCCTGAAGATCCTTCATAGGTTTGTTGTGGAGGAAAACACTAAGGTCTGGAGTTACGAGAGGACTTCATTGCCACAGTGGTGGTGTTACATTATTTAACTTTTGGTGCTCAGTCCTCCAAGCATGGCCCACAACGCTGCCTAGAGTGACAACATAAGTTGTAGGAAAACAAAAAGCCTCCCAGTCAGCTCAAACTCCCTGCACAAAATCCTCTCCCTAAAAAAAATCCAGGCGAAAAGCCATGTTATTACATTAATTTTGGTGAAGTAGCTGTTGCAAAAGTGCACCAGGCTCTGTCCAAGCTTCTCAGAGAAGGAAGAAAACATTGATCCTAATCAGGTTTATTCATTAACTGGGCTCTGGACTCACCACATCTTAACCACATCTTCTTTGTGTTCTGGTCATGCTCAAAAGCAGATCCTGGTTCAGGGAGAACCTACAGTAGCCCAAGTACTGTGGAGCTGGGCAGCAACTCAGCTGCAATCCTGAGGATCAAAATTTTTCACTGAGAACCATGAAATATACTTAAGTCACTTTTGGGATCTGTACCCGAGTTTCTGGCGTTTTCTCTCCAGCTTCCACACAACTGGAGTGTTTTTTAAGGGCCCTGTAAAAAGGACCTTATAGGGACTGGAAAGCAAAGTCTGATAGGGGATGGAAACATGGATGAAGTCAGTGGCATATCTGGTGGGGGCTTAGAGTGGACTGCACCCCAAGACTGCAGTGATATTGTTTCCAGTTGCCAGTGTTTCTACACTGGTTGCTCACCTGTCACAGTCTTTTTCTTTGTAAACTCTTTAGAGGCCAATATATAGAGCGTGTGAAGTAAATGTCTTTCCTGAGCTCAACCCATCCCCTGATCCCACAGTCCACTCCTATCTCTACAGCCATAGGTGCAAGCTATCATCTGCTATAGGGTGCTCATCTTCCTGAGACAGATTTTTCATGGCAGGAGAAGAGAATTTGCATGTGGATTGGTCTTTTTAGGCATATAACCTGTAGGGTAAAATTCAGTTCAAAAACATCTTACTCCTTTTCTTTATATGCCCTTTTAGTAATTTCAAAATGGTGGACCGTAACTACTTTTTATGGCTGTTTTTCATACAACTTTTAATTAACAATAACTTTTCACATTAAAATTTAATTAATTTTTCCCCCATAGTGAATCATTGGTCAACAATTCACAGCAAGTCTTATTAAAATCCGATGTAATTACTCTCTGCACGTACTGAGAATATTACAAACACTTGGTTCTTATGGTCACAATGATTAAGGAATTGAATTTGCAGAATATTATTGTTAGAGCTTACACGTCTACCAAATCAAATGTATTGGTCCTTTGTGTTAGACTTGTAAAAACTCCACTTCACCCAGCCAAGCTACTCAGCTAAATCCGTTCTATCAGATTGGAATTGGAAAGGACTGTGGAGTTTGTAGGAAAATTTGTAAGTGCCATTCTTCTTTTTGTTCTTATTGCTTGGATTGCTGATTGCATTCTCCCCTGTCTGCCTCACTGGATTTTCCACTAGGGATTTTCAACAGCTCACCATATAAAGAAGGAAAGAACAGAATAAGTAATGACCCATTGATGCCTGCCAATTCTGAAGAGGTTATTTACCTGGGGCTTTCAAGTATTTCATAATTATTTGACGCTACTGATGGTTTGTGCCAAGTCCACATATTTCGGGACTCCTGCTGCAGACTGCACAAATACATTCCAGGGTTCCAATTATGCACCGGCTCAGCCCAACATGTAGCTCTTCCACTCAATTTACTATGTTAACAGGTGTTCCTTAGGATTTAGTGTGCACTGTGCCACTCATCACATACCTGCCATCACTTCTTAGGTGTCAAAGGCTCCTTCTGCCTTCTCTGTCCCTCCTCACTCTCTACACTTGCATGAAAATCACCCCTATTCCAGCAAACTGCAAGATTCTTGCTGTGATGCTTCATGGAGGCCACTTCACAATGAGTGTAGAAAGTAAACAGGTAGAAAATTAATTATTTAAAATGCAGAAGACCTCTGATATACTTTTCTAAGACCTGGCCTACATTTTCAAAGTAAAAGTCCTAGTTAGCAGGACTGGTTTAAATGCACAAGAGAACTTTTTTTGGCATTCGATTTCTCAAAAGCTTTCAAGACAGAAAGATCCCCACACTGCTGAGTAAGAATCAGTACCCTCATGAGTCTGAAGGCAGAGTGCATTTCTCTTGCTTTCCTTATAAATCAAAAGTGTTGCAGACCCTTCACATCCATGCACAGCTCTGCAGGTATTGACATAAAACCCTGTTCCCATTCCAGGTGGGCTTGACTTTGACTGCGAACTCCTCTGTACTGGTAAAGCTGTCCCTTTGGGTGTCAGTGCAGGTGATGATGACATAAAAATCAGGACTAACAGAGATGCAGATATACAATCTGACTCCTCTCTCAAGCTAGTAGTGATTTTCAGATCTATTCACAATATTTCTACACTGATGAGAACAACATAGTGTATTTCAAAGAGTAATCTGTTAGGGAAAAAGCAAACACACCCAGTCTGTCATAACAAAAAGAAAGGGGAATTAGAAGATGTTTCTTTTGCAGGACTACTCACCAATTTCGAAATGCAACTCCAAGGCATTTAGGTGCAAAGATCTACTTGCTTGTTCAAATGCTTCAAATAACTGGTCAACAATAACAGTAGCCTTGAAATTTGTAGCCCTTTAGTTGATGAATCATACCAGAATGATGAGTCCGAACCCCTGTATGTGCACAGCTTCCTATGAGCTAGGTGTTCCTTTTAAAAAGAGAGAAGATAATTTCCCAGATTTTTGTCTAGCTGCCATTATCAACAGGCATGTTTCCTAGCACAAAATTACAGTGCATGTATGAAAAGATGATTAAGAGATGAGAGGAAAAAACCACAAAACACAAAAAGGAACTGCTAAGTCACACTGCTACCAAGCATTCTTCCAGTCAAGATGTTGCAGAGGAAAATGTATGAAACAAGCTATCAGGGGAAACCATTGCAGTGGGCCTGTCTGCTTTTAGCTGGTGTTGTTTTCCTTCACACCTGAGCCTTGGCTACCACTTATTAGACCATTCCTGACATAACAACATAACCAGGAGATGTATTTGGACAGAGGTAGAAATGCAACAGGGAAGGCCAGTAACAGTTCATGACACATGGACAATTTTGTGTATTGATTCTCTTCAGATCAAGTAAGTAAAGCCTGCAGGGAAGACAAGGGACTGAAAAGGGGGATTATATTAAATATCACATGAAAAATTAAGTTTCTACTAGAGGTTTAAAATTCCTAGCTTCTCTCTCCTTTTTTTATTACCTTCCGGTATTAAATATTTCCTCTGAATCTATAAATTTACTTACACGTTGAAAGGAATTTTTACTCACAAAAGGAAGAACAGGGTATTTTCAAAATCACAGTTAAGATCTAGCATGTACAGTTGCTGATTAAAAGAACCAAAACTTGCACTTTCTTTGATGACAGACAGAAAAGTGTGATGACAAAAGCTGTGTGAAACTTGGTAATAACAACAGGAGCAGTCTGCGTGGCTGAGGCAACGGTTTTAAACAACTTTGCTGTTTGTGTGAGCTCACAGCAATGTTCATTTTTAGTTTTGAAAGTTACAAAGAAATAATTACAGGCTTTATCTGGGAATGACAATGCAGAAAGGCACTGTGAGCCCACAGCAAACTTTCTGATGGAGGAATTCTACACTGACAAACTTGCAATGCTTAGACTTGCACACCATAAGCGAAGCGCATTCCAGCTGATTAGGTTCCCCATCATGTGCTTTATAGCACATGAATGATTGCTTCTTTAAAAATACTTCCATAGTTAATTTTAATGCCTGTCACATAAACTATTAGTACCAGGACTCCAAAGTGGTGCCAGCACAGGCATTTGTAAGCCACACTATTTTATGGCTAAATACTAAGTGTAAATATGAAAATGAGATTGGAACAGGTCTTGCTCAGCACTGTTTAATATTAAGACCCTTCTCTTTAGAGCACACATAACTTTCCACATCAGCCCTCCCTTAAGTGTGTTTGATAGGTGTTTGAGTGCATCCCTCAGCCCTGATGAAACAGGTGCTCCTGTAATACCCTCAGAAGAGTCACTTTTCATGGAGAAATAAATTATAGCAGTGGCAACTGCAGGACAAACACAAGTTGGCTACTGCATAGTCACAGCAAGGATTAGTCTTTCTGAGAACTTTATTACAGTTTGTCATATTTGTGACTAGGCAGCTGTGAAAACATGTAACAATCCTAAACAGATTTTCCATTTCCTGCCAGTTCACTAAAACAAAGCAGTGCGGCTGAGAGAAGCAGGGTACATGCAACATAAATGGTAAGGTAAAGCTTAGCAAGCCTGTTCAACTTCATGGCACGCTGCAGGACAGAGAAGCTATGAGGTTTGTAACTACCTGGCTCTCCAAGGCAGCTGGATTTAGCATCACTCACTGCTCTGCTGAGGGAGTTCTTGTTTTAGCATTTGTGAGCTGGGGAGCTCGAGTGATTTCAGCACACAAACTCCCCGGAGCATGCCATTCTCCACCTAAGAACTTGGCGACAGCAGCCACTTCTCATTCCAGATTCCAAACATGTCCCAGGCCCACCTCTCCCTCCTTGATTCTTGGGCTGGAAATGCTGGTTGTGTACAGCTGGTCAGAGAGTGCCTTAAGCACCTGGTTATTCTCATTTCCCATCTGCACCTTCCCTACTCTTCTCACTACTGCTCTGATTGCCTAGTATGGCTGCAGAAGAAGATTAGAAAATAGAGACAAGCTAAATGAGTCTACTTTAAGGAAGATTTGGATTCTTCACTGTTTTCAGCCCTGAGGTAGCAGCAACCTGAGAAGAAAAGCACAAGCAGTATTAGGAATAAGGGAGAAAATGGCCACTGCTGCACTATAAACTCCTTTCACATCCTAATCTCCACACAACTTTGTAATTCTCTCCCTTCAGTCCTATGCAATGGGTGTAGGAGATACCCACCTGCCCCCAAAAGCACAAGGCTTTTTTACTAATGCAGCTTGATAAAATAGCCAACAGCAATTCTTCGTGGTTTGGGGGGAGTGTGTGTGTGTGTTTGTGTTCCTCAATGAACAGAACTTTCTCAGAAGCTTATCTAAATAGGTTTTCCAGTGAACTACAGACAATCATGAATCCCAGCACTTTCATTCTCCCCTAGGAATTTTATAGCAGCTTGCATGTAAAAAATGAAACAAAAATCCCTTTGAAACCAAATATGAAGGAGAGACACCACTGTCCATGCTTCTCTGCAGAAGAACAAAAGAATTAGATGACAGATGGTAGACATGTTGTTTAGGCAATATGGGAAAATGCTCAGAGGTTATGATTGTGAATGAAAATAAGACTCTGTGGAACAGAAAATAGAAATAGAGGTTGGAGATTTATATGGGTTGATTGTTTTTTGGTGTTTTTATTTTTCAAGAAATTGGATTCATGTTCCCAGTATTGAATGTATTAAGTGGCTTCATTTTCACTTTAGTTCTGATGACTAGATATCTGAAACTCTGTTGTGATGACATTATTTTGAATTTCCTGATTTCAGGACAGGTGCCTGAAATCTAAATGAAATAGCCTGAGACGATTCTAACATGTCCTTAAGTAGCACTGGGCTGCTGTGCATTTGCCACTTTAATGAAGTCACTGCAACAAGACATTCTGTCACCCAGAGCAGCAAAAGCCTCACTGCATGCTGCAATAATTTAAGCTCAGCTATTTTTATTTTGGATTTAATATCTATCCTCATTTTTTGTTGCTCTGCTTCATCTCTTTGGTCATGGTGTCTACATTAGGAATTTAGTTCAGCTGTTTCACTCCACAGCTCTGTTCCTGTTGAGCTCCCTCTTCTGGTGTATCATCAGTACCCATTAACAGCTGTCCCAGCTGTTTTATGCAGCTTACCCTGATACATTGTGGCAAATTGTTATTTTACTGTGCGTTGTCTATTTATTTTTCCAATGTGTCATAGAACTTGCCTACCTTGCTCTTGTAGGAGACCCTATCAGTAGTGGTATTGCTTTACATATTCTTCCCGCATATGTTA
Source organism: Gymnorhina tibicen (assembly GCA_013399875.1). Classification (NCBI taxonomy): domain Eukaryota; kingdom Metazoa; phylum Chordata; class Aves; order Passeriformes; family Artamidae; genus Gymnorhina; species Gymnorhina tibicen. The sequence continues at coordinate 574,718 of VXAZ01005123.1, forward strand.
CAAACCATGAAGCAGTCACAACAAATATGCCAGTGAAAGCTGTTCTCTGATCAGCCTTTCTTTTTCTGCTAAAGAACTTTCTTTTTTGGACAAGAAAAATTCATTAAGAATGTTTTTACTCAAGTAAGAAAACAAATGAGCAAAAGGTTGGATCAGAAAAAACAAACATCAGATAAAGTGAGGGCATGGACTAGAGATAAATTGCAGAATAATTACTGTCAAAAACTTGTTATTCATTTTATTGTTGTCAATCTCCTGGTTTTTCATTGTATAATATTTAGATAAGAGATTACTGCTAGGAATTACAAGAAGGAAGACAGGAAAAATAACATCCAGCTATCCAGGCTGTAGATAATCTCACAGTCAGGCTGCATTTGCAAAAAACCTGACAGTGGCATTAGACTATACTAAGATTACCCTGAATCAATCCTATGTACCTGTCTGCCCAACTGGAGGCTAAACAATGACAGATGTAGGACAAGGACACATCAGTCTCCCTCCAGCATTTCCCAAGCTGCAAGCAGCCCTACCCCTACCACAGAGTGCAAACGAGGTATTTCCAAGCTGGAAAACTTCTAGGACAGGCTCTGCGTACCAATCCTCCATGCGCATGCTGTAAAACGGTGAGGTAGGGAGGAGTGAAGAAAGCTGTGTAAGCTCCCCGTGAGCGGAGGGAGGAGTGGGTTTCAGACAGGTCAGTCTCACAGGTGGCCATTGCCAGGGACTGACAGACCAACAGCCTTGCAGGTTTTGCTCAGTCTGTGACCCTTTGTGTTGTGTTAAGCCTAATAATGTGTCATGTGCATGCAAGAGCAGACCCCGAGCACTCTGGATTCAAGCAAGTCTTTCCAGCCTTCAGGGAGTACATGAACTTTAATGCAGCTCTGCCATGAAAAAATAAACAGAACCACTCTACTATCTCTTTTTTAAACTAGCAAGGGAGCACACAAACCTCTCTGTCCTTCACATCTGTGAAGTGGTTCTGTATATGTGTCGGGTTGAGATTTTTTTCTCCACCCGTGAGCAGGTAGAAATCCCAGTGGTGTCTCTCCCTTCACAGACTGTGGGACTTCTATGGAAGCTGAAACCTGTACCTAGCTGCGCCCCTCTTCCCAGAAGTGGTCACAAGCTACCCCAGGCATAGGAGGCAGGTTTCACATCACCTTCATTCAAAGATGTAGATACACACATGGAAAATTGTAACTGCAGGACCTTGGGATAGCAACAAAGACTGGATTAAAACTCCTTGATTAAACCTCAGACTTCCATGCAAACTACTAGTATTTGACTTCCTCTTGTGATGGATCTGTAACTGTTAATTAAGAACGGGTAGCTGGTGAGGTCTACCTGACTCCCCCAGTCCCTTTCCACATCAACTGGACTGCAGACTCTATTGTTGGCATCAACAGGTGGACTTGACGATCTGAGGAGTCTTTTCCAACCTTAATGATTCTCCGATTATAGTGCATACAGCCAGAGTAGCCATCCTGCCAGTCTGTGTAGGGGAGGTCCCAGCTGCAGACTGGGGCCCGTGTTGTACACCCACAGAAGATAACCAGCAGGTCGAGACATAGGTTCAAAGCTATTACGAGCAGATAAAGCTGCAAAAAAGACTGTGAGAACAAAACTGGCTAAACAAACTGAATGCAGGGGAGTTACTAATGGCACCAGTATGGTGTTCCATAAGGATCTGTCTTGTGTCCACTAGCTTTCCATGTTTTCGCTAATGAGCTGGGTGACGGAAAGGATAATGATTCCTAAATCTACAGGGTACACCAACACAGAAAGAGAGAAAGGGAAGAAAGAACAAAAATTCTGACAAATTGGAAACACAAACTGACAAAATAAGATCCGTGGTATTAGGGACAAGTAGAAGTTTCTAAACCAACCAGGCAGAAACAATGACTTGCATGAATACAGCTGGTGAATTTCGGGACGGATGGGAGTTTTGCAAAAAAGAACCTGGGCATATGTTTTGTTTGAGTGAATAATATCAGACTGCTGTCAAAAAAAAGCAAACAAAGGATAAAGCTTATTGCGCTGTATGAACAGGAGCAAAACCTGCAAGAAAATGACAATTTTCTTTCAGTTGTAAAGATTCTGATGAAACGCTCTATACATTTTTATGTAGTGTATAAGAAAAAGGGTGCAGGGTAGGAAAAAGAGTGAAAGTGAATATTAATAGACTCAGCTTGCAACACAAGAGATTTGGCATAGATGTCAGGGAAAAACTTTCTAGTGGTAAGTATAGCAAGGCACAGGAATAGATTTCCTGGGAAGCCTCCCAAAATAGATTGGCATCTGTCAGCTAATATATAGTTGATTCTGCTGAGGGTAAAAGGATAGATGGGATGATATCTTGATTCTCTAATTTTAGACAAAATATTTAGTTTACATTTAAGCAAAAGCAAAAAATGTTACTGAGTTCAAATTATCATGTTACATTGCACAGCTTAAAATGCAGCTAAAAGAAAAGCAGGAGTTTATGTTTTACTATTTTTATTTAAAAGAAAAAAAATGAATGAGTTATACATAAGTTCTTCATTATGAGAAGATACCATTTAAATTACTCCAACAGTGCACTAAAGCTCATATCTTCCAGGAAATAAGCAATGTCCCCTCTTTGACTAACCAATATTTGCATGGAGACAAATTATCTGTGCACATGGCTGTAGTCTCACAATGAAAGACAGTCAATTTAATATGAAGAATAATGGAGGCCAGAGTGCTGAAGGAATTTAAATTATTGCTTCCTTTTTTTTTCTCAAATAGAGGAAGGGTGTGTTTGTGCATGTGTGTATACATGCAGACACACACGTGTTGTGTTTCTATGAATATACATATTAATGTCTAAATTCACATTGTATCAAAGTAATGTTTTATTTCGTTGGGGTTTTTGGGGGGGGATGGATGCTGTTTGTTTCTTTATCCTTTAAATTATATTTAAGGACTCTGGCTTTACATCTTCATAGTGTTTATTCATTGCTAATGGCAATTTGAGCGTGGTGGTCTCAGTACCAGCCTCTTATCCACACAGGCAGAGGAAATTTTTATAGAGATGGCTGCAAATGGTGCTTTGCACTGCATTGCACATTGCAGCGAAGTGCAATGCTCATCGAGCACACACAGAGGTGGTCTTCTTTTAAACCTTCCTCCTTCATCTCCAGCCAAAGAAATCCTTAGCAATTGCTATATACAGGCCAAGCTTTTATCTTCAACCTGTTGTGCTATATTATTCTACTAGAAAAACACTGGGAGAATATTTGGATAATGGATTATACTTTTCAGCCTGAGGTAATTCAAAAAGTTGAGGGGATTTTTCTCAGTGTTATATCCAGTCAACAGAGTATCACCTTTCTGCACAGCCAAGAATGGAAATGTTCAGCTGAAAATGTAAACATGTCGGTAAGTTATGAATGTGAAGAAAGGAAATGATATTGTTTTGCTGCGAAGGTTCAAAATAACCACTGAAATGGCTTTAAGCAAACATCAAATCTTCTAGTCACATGCAATTCTCAACACTTCTTATTTACCTTGCTTTAAGGAATAAGAAAAAAGAAACAGATTTTTATATTAAACTCCTTTTTCTTTTAGAGAGAGATTCCAAAATGCTTTAAGGGCTCATATACAGAAATAAGGGTTTATATACAGCTGTGGAGCAACGCCACAGTTTTAGGAGTATACAAACTGCAATTTTTATAAATGCCTAAATAAAAAGTGAGGTTGCAAACCCACTAATGGCCCAGGTTATCACTGGGGTGCCTGGAAGAACACTCTGTTACTGTGACATGGAGCTAAGGGCTCCAGGGTCATGGCAGGTCAGGTTCTCAACTCATGCCAAGGATCCCTTGATTAGAAAAGTAGTCCAGCTAAGAGATGATTTAAATTTCCTTCGGCACTTCTGGAGTCTACAATTTCCCAAAAAACAAACCTGAGCTAGGGTGTAGGCCTTTCAAACCATGTTGCTGAAACTGCCTACAGTCACTAAATGATAAAAGCTTTAAAAATGGTGACACTCTAGTGCTCTTTTGGTGGAAGTTTACTTCACCCTATGCTGGCAGTCATGTCATGCACCTATCTCACTCACTGACACGTCTGTTCAGTTGGATTCCTCCCATGTGCTTGCAAGACCCAGGGATGTGTCAGCTGAAAGGACCTGCTAGAAATGATGTTGCTGCCTGCTCAAAACAGGTCCTTGTCCAGCCCTTTGTCAAGGTCAGCTGTAGGTGTTTAAAACATATGCCATAGTCTTCTTTTCTTCATCTCTCTCCCTCTTTGTCTTGGCTGGTCTTGTTAAGATTTTCAGAAATTCATAAACACCCAGACCCACAAAAACCTAGTTTTCTGTACCACACAATGCATTCTACATACAGATTTATTAGAGAGCTATTTGCATGGACAGCCAAAATAGTGATAATGCACCTTGTTACTAAATATGTATGAATGGCTGCTCAGGTATGCAGGAGAGAATGGAAACTCTCACATTTGGACTTCCAGGGCTGTCAAAGTGACCTCTTAATAGACTGGCAGGGTCTATAAATATCATTCACTCATTTTGTCATCTTATTTGTTAGAGCTTGAATTTTTTCCTGATATATTTGCCTACTCCCAATTTCAAAGGTCAGTTTGGCTAGTATGAATCGTATTCATGATTCACAGAATTACACTTTGTAATGCTGCCAAGAAAACAAGCTGAAACCCAGTAAAACAGCCCTAGGAATAACATTCACTCTTTACCAGGTATCCTGGGGGTTATCTCTTGTGCTGCAGGAAGAAACCACTTCTACTGCTACCACGAGTAGAAAGGACATTCAAATTCTGGTGAGCAAGCTCTCTTTAAGCTTGAATAGCTGCTGTTGTTCATCCATTAACTGTAGATCTTACTCATACTGTCCCTTCATGGTTGCTGAGTTTTGATTGCTTTGGCTGGGTGTAACAGAAAGACTGTGGTTGTTATCAACGAACACTGTCAATCAGCTTATTTGTTGACTTTGGTGCAGAAATTCACTGGCTTGGCTTCCGACATTGTACACAGCTCTGGTAGTGCATTGCCCTGTGAAAAAAATGTGTTCCTCCATAATCTTCCTTTTTGTTGCCAAATCTCATAGATACTGAAACAGTGTCCTGCTGTATGGTGATAGAAGGCAGCACACAGGCACCACGTTTAATCCACAGTATTTTGTTTCTTCATTTTCAGTTTGCAACTGGCTATTTCCAAATGATGGATCTATCAACGTTTACCTTCAAATTAAAAGATGCAACTGCCTGGAATTTCACCACTAGATATGAAAGCTCAATAGCAAACCTACTGCCTTTGGATAGGAAGCTTAATAAGGTTAGTGCTATCGCTCTGTACCAGTAGGGATTAACTTAAATTCCACCACATTTCTAGATACAGGAACGTTTGTCTATTAATTGCCTGTTTAACATTATGTATTGAAGACATTTACTGCAGCCTCATAGTAAGGTAAGTAAATACTATTTTGCCCTCTTCAATGCAGTTACAAAGTGGTGTTTCATTAGCCTGCTATGGACAGCCTGGCTGTGCCCCATGGCTGTCTGCCTGTGCCCCACAGCTGCCTGCCTGCCTGCTGGGCACCCCACAGACTCGTGTAAGTGGTAGGCACCACAGAGGTGGGGGTCTGATGCTGAGTGTCGGCCCTTTGCTGTGAAACTCAGCTCTCTGGTTCTCTCTGGATCACAGCAGTTCCTACTTGGGATTGCTTACTCTATTTAAACATTTCTATTTTTCCTTACTCTGTTACAAGGAAATGTTGCAGAATGCTGCAGAACTTCAGTTTCCTAAGCGTCTCTCCCTTTTCCAGGGATTTTGCCTGCCTGGCTGCCTGCAGATACCTTCCTCATGAGTGTGAAGTGCCAGAAAAATGTTCCTCAGAGAGGTTTTTTGTTCCTAATGGCCTTCTCAGACAGGCCACAGTGGAGTTAGGAATCAGTGTGGTGATTTAATTGGACAGCTTGCTTTATTTTCTACACATGGGAGATTTTCCTTCCATCTGCTTTCATGGGAATAAAAACTACTGTCCTTAAATGGAGAAATTGGACTGAAATTAGTGTATTTTACTAGCATGAGGGATGAGTAGAAATGAAAAAAAAACCCCATATTCTGAAGTAACATTATTTCAGATGATTCTCAGTGAATCAAAGCTGAATGCTGTTAACTGTCATTTTTCTCTTTCTTACCTTGATACAGGTCAGGGATGCCTCTTCTTTAGCCACATTACACAGTGGCATCTAAGCCTGGTTATGAAATACCCTCACCTGACTTTGGAGAAGCTCCTGAACTCTTTCACTCTACCATTATCACTCCCTCGGGCTCCCCTTCCACATTTGCAGTGCCCTGATGCCTCATGGTTTGCTGGCAATTTGCAGTACTAATATCTAGCGGTCACTTCAACAGTAAGAAAGTATATAATTATGCCAGATCTCTTCCCAGCTATGTTTAATGACAGGTTAGTCTGCCTTTCAATACTCAAAGTGCATTGTAACAACAAGCCATGTCAGGACTAAGGGCAGAAATTGGCTTAATTGAACACTTTATATGAGGTAAGGGCTAATTTTACTTTGACAAAGTTAAAATAGCATTAAATCAGAGATGCTATCTTCATAGAGAGCTACTCAGATCTATTAATATCTTGTTTTATATAAATTAACTTTTTCTAGAGGAAAATATCTGCTGTTAGACTACTTCTATTTTATTCTTCAGTCAGAAAAAAACCAAACCCCTGGACGGATCGAAAACATTTCCAGTTTGAACCACATTACTTAGCAGACATTGATTTTATTAGTCACATGGTGCTGTTCCTATTACCCAGCTGAGTGCATATTCAAGCTCCTTGAGCAACAGTGCTTGCCTTGGCAAAATATAGCATTTGGATTCCAAGGACACTTTTAAATAAATTGCTAAAATTGTTTTTCTACAAACATGGAGGACAAAATCCTTTTCACTTGAATATTCATAGAAAGAGAAAACAAAAGGAGTTCATGCAAACATTGTTGCTTTCAACCCGGCTCTATGTTACAGTGAGTAAACAGAAAATGTTTTTACTGTCTTCAATCAAAGGTTTAAAATATCTCCCATTTCTGGGTTAGGAAGCAAAGAAAATATTTAGAACTAGGATGAAAAAGAGGCCTCAATAACTGGCAGTGAGGGTCTCCAGTTATGGGGGATCAGGTTGAGTCTCAGTCACCATGCTAACTCTACAGAACAGAACTGCCGCAGGAGGAGCTGAGTCCATACTGTCACAGCACAGCTGGTGGCGGAGGTTTGTGTTACTGATTTGAATTGATAAGTGAAACCCTGAAAATTTAAATCCCTGGTCCTTGTTTTAGCATAGGGTTATTTCTTATCCAAGGATATGTGCCTTGTTCTTTCCTGAAACTCCTTCTTGTTCCCTTGAAAAATTTTGGTGTTGAAGAATCAAAAATTCCTGGGGAAAACCAGTTTTGTCAGACAGTTGCTATTTTAAAGGGAGGAGATGGTGAGCTATGTGAACATCGTCTCCTTATACCCAGACTGAAGTTTACCTGTGGATTTTGGCATCCAGTCCTGAATGGATGTAAGCATGGTGGGGATAGTTCCTTTTTGGAAGAAGATGAACAGCATTTTAAAATTGTATTGCATACAGTGGCTCACTATATCAGAATGGTTCTTTACCTTAGAGACTACAGAAACTCAGCTTCTAAGAGTCACACTTTTCACTCACCCCATGGCAAAAGATGCCTACTGCTATGCATTAGGAGTGGATTCCTCAACACATCAACCACACTAGAAATATTTTCTTGTTTAACTGAGCATTTCTAAGCTTTTCTAACTAGTAGATGAAACCTCTTCTGATGCAAAGCTTTATACACAAAACAGGCACCATTAATAAAATGTTCTGTGACATTTGGTAAATCGGGAAACTTCTGGCTACATTAATCAATGGGAAGCAATCACTTCAAAAAGCCTGTGTTTCTGAAGAAATGCATGCATGTTGAAATTAATGTAAATGGATAATAAAAAAATATTTTCAGACTTTACTGACAAGTAATGGTAAAAATCATTATCCTAATGGCTTATGAACTTTTTACGCTAGAGTGATGTACAGTGGAAACATAATGACTTTCTATTCGGCACCTGACATAATAAATTAATGGAAATTATTAATGCACAGCAATTCATTTGTGTATGTTTGTTGTTAACTGCAGAGAGAATACAAGTGATGTTCTGTCCCTCAGCATGTCTTAACCTCAAGTCTTCATCTACACTAGTATAACAGTCTCTTTAGTTATAATGGACTAAAACCAGCACAGCCTCTTCAGTCTGGATGCAGTTAAATCTTTCATACCAATAGAACAGTTCCCACAGGGGCAAGAGAGTAAATCGGTTTTATAGCTTATCCTTGTCTGCACCTGTGCCATTGACAACAGAAACCTCTTTCATTTATATATATTTCGTTTATTTATAATTGTAATGTGATTGCATACAGGAATAGCTTCTGTGTTTGGATCCAACTTCAGTTATAAATTGACATCAGTATTTCTCCATCTCCACTCCACATGCTCTCATTAACTTCATGCTGTGGTTGAGGTTATCATCACTGATATTTCAGGTAAGCATTGCTGTGCTCTTGGGAACAACCAATGGTGTCCACACGGACAGTGGAATCACTGCAGCATATCAAACCTGTCACTCTGCAATGCTTGGAGCTGCAACAGCCTTGAGGTCTGTATTTTGCTGGAGTTGCTCGAGGTGAGGCATGCTGCATCACCATAAGTTTTACATCCTGTACTTGAGGTAGTTCTGCTAGTAAAACTCCAACACAGACACTTACACCCTTGATATCCTTGCCCTGTCCACCACCACCAACTACTTAGCTATTATACAGGATTCACCTATAGTTAGAAATGCCACTAGAGATACATTCAAAAATTGTGTAGGACCTTTATCTCACATATCTGTGTCCACATTTTTGGGAAACGGGAGCTCTTATACCAGCAGAGTTAAAGCAGAGTAAAGAAATAAGGCTTTAGAATCTGTAAAACAAAAGGTTTGGGGCCAACTGCCTAAAAGAAAGAAAAAGAAGGGTGTTGAATTTTGTGCCAATGTCCTAATGTGACTGGAGAGTAAGAAGAATGCAACCAGCTTTCCCTCAAAGAAAAGAAAAAAAAGGAGAAGAGAAGCAAAGAAAAAGGATAAAAGGAAAAGAAAACAAAAAGAGAGAAAGAAGGAAAAAAGGAGAAAGAAAAACAAAAACAAGGAAAAAGAAAAAGGAAGTAAAGGGGAGAAATAAAAAAGAAGAAATTAAAAAGAAAAAAACCAAAAACAAAAAAATGTGCAACTTGTCACAAGTTCGGAAAAATTCAGTGATGTTTGCAAAATCTGGAATAATTACAGCTCTTCAGTTAGATCGAGCCATTACTAAAAAGAAGAAAAAGTTTGACACTCTGAATTTCTCTTCCAAAGAGCTTCCCTGTGAGCATGTCCTCCCAAGATGGTAACCAGCTTGACAGGTCAAGGAAGCTCTTGCACTTCTCGTGACGATGACGTGCTCTCAGCAGCCCGTGCATCCCAAGCCAGGAGCGGACAGAGGAGATGTCACCTCTGGGGATGGTGGCAGAAATAGCCATTTGCGTGTAGGCTTTTGTTCTTATCGGCAGGAGAAGACCTTTGAGGAATAAAGCCTAGGTTACACAAAAGCATAAAAGCAGAACTCCTTTTTTTTTTGTCTGCAGGTACTTCCATTATAAAAGCTAGGGCCTGCTGCTCACAGAGATTTCTGTGTAAATGAGAGTCTGCCCTAGCACCACTGCGGCAGAAGAAAGGAGCCTCAAAGCAGAAGCTGGCAGACGCTGGTGTTAAAGTTCCTCACAAAGGCCATGTGGATAGCAAAAGACATGTGCAAGGCCCTGGTTCCACCCGTGCATGTCCCCCCACATACACACGGGGTGCGGAGCTTTTCCCTGAAAAGCTCTGACCGCATTCCCATTCTGAAGGCGCGCAGCAGCGCCAGTCGTGTGATACCACAGCCAGAGTAACAAACGTGTGATGAATTGCATGGCTTTCACGTGACAGCTGACTGCACCCAGCTCACCCACAGCACAGTGCACTTCCTGCACTCAGCTTTGTCAATGCACCCCCAGGGACACTGCAGACTGCTATTGCAAACAAGTAAATACAGACACGGAACTTTCTTTTGTAAGCTTCTGTCTCTTCCCTCATTTCAGAGCTTTGTCACCCACCAAGCGTTGATGTCTTGCTGTGTATTTCTCAATAGCCAGGAAAGAGTAAATTTAGATTGTCTCAGGGATAGACTTAGAATGAGAACACTCCCAGTACTTCAGGGGAAAGAAGAAAAAAAGCTTTTTAGCTCACATAAAATTGGACTTTTCAGTTAAATACAAATTCTCTGCAGTTATTATTGTCTGTTATTTCGGTTGACTCAGCTACTGTGTATAAACACAACCGTTACCAAAGGATGCTCAGTCTCCAAAATAGTCAATTTTAAAAAAAAGTTTGATTCCTGCAGAACCCTAATCAGAAACATAGCAGCACTTACCAGAACCTAAGGGAGGAAGTAAAGCAGTGACTTACTGCTGAAAGATTTCACAGACGGACAGTAAGCTACCAAGTTCCTGCTTCATTCACTGACAGAAGGAAACCTAATGCATATCATACAATTTGAAGAACAGGACAATAGGCAAGTGTTCCTCAGCTAATACTGAGCAAACTCCAAGGTGTCTCTTCAGGGTACAAACCAAGAGGTAAAGGGCATCAATCTACATGAATTAGGGACACAGAGGAGAGGAACCCCCTTGGCTCCTGCTTTCTTCTTGTGCCAGAGCTGTTTGATGGTTGTGACACTAAGCTAGAACAAGCAGGAGGGAACTAAAAAATCCATCCATAACATTTGAAAATGAGCTCAGGAGTCTTCGAGCGAGTGGGTATAGTTCAATTCACGCCAAAGGATGAGGCGCACCTGCAAGGAAAAATTCTCTATGACTGCATGTCACCAGGATCTTTTTCAAGGTCATTTGAGAAATGAATCTGGTTTCTCAGGTGCAATTTTTTTCTTCTTCTTTAGCTGTAAAACAATATTGGACAGCTCAGTGATGTGATCGATATATTTCAGATGTTTCCTGAAGTTGAATCACCTGACTTATGTAGGACGGCAGTATATAATGATGCTGTTTTGCTTTACAGCTCAAAAAGACAGGCAAGGGTGATACAATGTCTTCAGGAATCTTGACATGATTGATATGCAGCCATATCCCCAAGTGCAATAGTACAAAATAAAACCACAGGGAAGCAAACTCTGATCAGGGTGTACCACAAGCACAGCAGTAGAGCCAGCTGCATCCCTGCTTTGTCAGTGCAGGAAAGATTGGCTAACACACTAGTGGGCACACTGCTACTTAGCTAACATAAATGAACCCTGCAAAGCTGCCATTAAATAAAGAAAAAAAAAAAACTCCACAACTAAACAGTCTGTCAAAGTACTCTCAAGAGAAGAGGAATACCGAGGCAATGTCAGCCTGGTTGCCATCAGGCACGGCTTGATGTTTGTGGAGAGTGACATTGTGAAATGCTCCTGAGAAATATCCCTTTGGCATGGGGGAGAGTTTTCACGTTTACCCTAGAACCACTTACTGAGCTATTTGCACTCATTGCCACAAGAGTTTCTGTCAAGAGGACAGCTGGGAACTCTGGCAGGAAAATGTTTCTTAGGGTGTCATTCGCTAAGAAATATATGATACAAGCAATCCAACTTTTCTGGGTTATTTCAACCATAACGCAAACATCACCCAGCTTGAAAACACAGAGATGCTCTGGATGAAAAAAGGAATGTTAATGAGACACCATAGAGGAGCCAAAAACAGTGAGTGTCAGGAGAAACATGTACTCCTTTTGCCCTGCGTGGCAAGGATAAGTAAGTGCTTCAAGGAGTTTTCTCTCTTCTGCAGTTCCAAATTGCAACAAAAAGGGAGATAGAAATATTTTGGTGATGTTGAGGGGGAAAAAATATTTTGTTGAGGATGAGGAGGAATGAGGTAGGTGGGTTGGTTGGTTGGTTGCTGTTGAAAAAGAATAAAATAACTTTTCAAATAAAAATCTTGGAAACAAGATAAAAGGTACACTTCCAGAAACATCAGCCTTTTAGAGGCAAATTATCTAAAGCTTGGTTTACACATAGTGCTCACAAAGTAGAACAACATTATTAATAATAAGTAGTCAAGGTAACTATTGAACGGTGCTTGACAAGATGAACTGATCAACTTTATCATACTGTTGCAAAGATACCTGTGCATTGCTTTCCTAGACTTGTAGGTAGCTCTTTTTTTGGAAATGGGTGCTTCTAATACCATATGTTTAAAAAATCATAGCCTAGCTGATGAGCTACTTAAATGTTTCTGCTCCACTAGGCCACATTGGATCATTACCTGACTGCACAAAGTTCCATTCTCCAAGTGGCAAAACTTCCCATGCCTTTGGATGCAGAGTTGGGCTTTCAGATCAAATTGCCTGTTTCCTGCAAAATTATGCTGCAGAAGGGGGAAGAATGTGGCTAGGCATGTTAGATAAAACCTTGCATTTTAATGCTCTCTCTCCTTCACAGTTCTTTTTCTTTAAGCAACAAAATCATCTACAAAATATGCTTTCTGTTAATTGAGACAAGGATTTTGGCCTTGCTGCCCTCCTTGCTTCATTTACATGATCTATTGAAAGTCGCTCTGCTAATACTAATCACATACTGCCTTGCTGACAATCTGATTTCTGCTCAATTAATGCATTTAGATTGTAAAAACCCTAGGTCTCAATTGTCCAGCACAAAATTCAACTCTACCTGCAAGTTATTCACTGACCAGAGTGCTCCATCAACACAAGGCATTAGTTAACTTCTTACTTATTGCCCTAATGCAGGAACATCAGGTGACTGCTATTTTGAAGCACTCATCCCAAACTCTGGCTGTACAAATCACATGCCCACTGCACATGCAGTCTGGATTTTAAAAGGTAAAAGCAATGGGGTATATTTGTAGCTCTATGATGGTGGGAATTAAAAGCATAAATCCTCTCAACATGTACAGGAGGTTTGTAGCTTAGTTGCTGTTAAGAGTGTGAAAAATTTGGACTAATCAGGCCATCACTAAGAGGTACAATTTGCAGGGGGTCCACTCAGTATAAAACATATTAGGACTTTTCAGGTTCATTCTCTCTTCTATACGCTTTAGAATTTTGCCTTACTTTGACCCTATCAAGCTATTTAAAGGATGTTAAGCACTTTGTTCACTGCAATTCACAAGCCATAGCTCCTATCCTCTCTTTTATCTCTGAAGAGAAGGACAAGAAAAAAGAAAAAAAGGTGGGGAAAAAAGCCTCTCTGTCCTCGTTACAGTCATATGGCAGATGCTAATGCTTTTTACAAAAGTGTCTCACCTGGGATGTTTTACTCATTCCCCTTCTACTGATTGTTATTAAAGGTCTTTGGAGATACTTTTGTTTCATCTTTCTGTTCTAGTTTAGCAAGGGTGATGACATACCAACTGAAATGTCTGGAGGCTTGTTAGCAAAAACCCTGTCACTGGGAGGGATCAAAGTGTTTTTGTGCTGAGTCCCTGGGGCACTGATCCTGGCAATACAGATGGACTCAGATGCAGCCTCCACATGGTTTAACATGACAAGCAGCTGGATCCTCAAGCCAACAGACAGAGAGTTGTTTTCTCAGGATGAATAGTGTTTCTCAAAACCAAGGAGTGAAATGAGCACCACTGCCAGAAAACCTTAATTTATTTTGGGAAATGAGGGGAAAAATACTACTTCTTTCATCTTACTGAGAAGAAGAAACTGATTCTTCTCTCTGCAAAAACCACAGAAAGAGGACCTGAGCAAACTCATCACTGCACATCAAATTTTTGAACAGCAGGGGAGTTCAGAACAATTCACTTCCATGAGGCCAGCCGTCTGTGTTAATAAGTAATGGTTTTAAGCTGAAAATAAGCCCAACATTGACTGTCAAATGTATATGTAATCCTTGCTGTCTAGCTGGAAGATGATCTACAAACACAAGCTGGCTGTACATCCATAATCAAATAATTGACTGGCTGACAACTGAGACCAGTATTTGGCTTGGTGCCCCTGACTAGACAGGAAATGGCACTTCCTGCATCTTGGCAAAGCAGATGTCACTCGGTCCCTCCAGCAAAATACATGGCACCACGGGCATCTTTAGTAAAGGTTTCTTCCAACACATGCAGTAGTGGTCAGTTAAAAAATATTCTCCTGCAGTTTTATTAGGCACTAGTTTTTAACAGGCTAATCATTCAGGGGGAAAATTATGCAACAGATATATCTTCATAGCTGGCTACATCTGTTGCAGTGCTGATTTCCCAAACTGGTGTTCCTACTCTCATTTAGGCTGTGCCTCTCCCTGAGGACACACTCCCTCCTGCACAGAAACACAGCACTTTCTCAGGAAAATGGGGATATGGCAAAGGCTCATGAGTTCAGGGTGACTTTTGAGTTAAGTACAGCTTGGTAGTTCTGAGCTAGTTGTTTTGCTGTCTGTCTTGGTTTCCATTAATTTAACCTACAAGGTTTCATTCTTTTTGTGGCTTGCCGGTACAGAAATAGTAACTGTGACTGCAGATAGTAAATAGCATATGATTTATGTTTTCCAGTTTGAATATGTGCCTTTCTTTGGCAGTTTACTGCACAGATGTGGATTAAGCTTAAATCCCTAAGTCACCTCGCATGCTGTTTATTTTTTTGCCCAGCACTTCAGAAAGTCTTGTGGAAGGAAGTCAGCTTCTCTGGGGGTAGCCAGAAATGTGGAGGAAGCAATGTGCAATACGGGCAAGCACCAGTCTCTTCTTTTCCTATGATTACTTTTCAGTTGGTTTAATTCCCTGGACCAGCTCACCTCAAAATCACACAAATATCATCAAAGAAGAAAGAGAGGAGATGAAGAAGGGACAGGGGGTCAACTGCAATCCCAGATGGCAGCTGCCTCTGTGAATGTGAGATCGGGATCCCAGCAGACCTCTATTTATAGTCTTTCCCAGAGGGGAGGTGAGGTAGTTTAGTTCTTGCCTTCTGGGAGAACTAACAGCATTGCCATCTTGCCAGAGATCAGTGCTGCCAGTCTGTTTTGCCAAGAAGCATTTGGGACTGCAGAGTAGATGCTCCCTTGATGAAATAGGAAGAATTTGCCTTACCGGATTACTCCACCAATTTAAGGCACGCTCTATCCCTAACAGCAACCAGCACAGGTTCTTCAGACACGGAAGTCCTTATAATAAACAATTTTACAGCCAATGGAATTGTAAAAGCCTGTATTCAGACAGATCCCTGCAGTTTTCACATTCAGTTTGCCCAGGTTAAAACTGGGAGCTGACCATAGGATTTGGCCTAGAAGAAAATGTCAAGCCCCTGTTACCCTCAGAGCTTATGCTACTAACAAACAGTGAAAACACAGAAGCTACCCTAGAGATATCTGCACAGTAACAAAGGACTGCCCTTAAAGGACACAGCCTTTAGTTTATATTTACAGGGAAGATGGTACATGTTCCTGTGACTGCTTTTTTTTCTTCCCACTCCAAAAGCTGATGTCTGAAAGCATCTCTCCAGGATGAATGCTGCAGGATTCCGGTTGTGAAAAGTAACCCCTGCGTGATCCATCAGGCTGGTTACGGCACTTGGTATGCTGCAAGGATAGCTGAGCTGAACTTAAGGAGGCAAAAATCGATTCATAAACAACGTTCAGATTTGAAAACTGTCCAAATGTTTACCGCTTGGGTGAAGATAATTGTACTTGCATGCATTTCTGAAATCTATGGCCAGGGTGAAAACAGGTGTCATTCAATAACTCATCTCTCAACAGTAGCTGTAAATATACTGGTTGATCTATAAAGATGGCTTGGATTATTTTTTTGTTTTCTTTCCTCCACTAGTTCTTCATTGCATCCTTTTTCTTTTACTCTTCCCACCTCCCTGGAATTAGTTTTAATTTACACATTCCCTGTAGTACAATCATGCCATACACTTATACCGCAGCCCCTTAGGACCCTGCATGAGGAATAGAAAAGGCTCAAAGTTGTTACAAGCATTAACATTTGCAAGCAACAACAAACACTGTGAAGGACTGCTTTGGAAGTTGGAGGCAAGATCTAAGGGGCTTTTCATTCTGGATCAATGGGAGTGATAGAGTTTTCTAGGCATGTCTTTGGACTAGACAATTATTTAGGCATAGGCTGTAATCAAGCGCTATATATAGCTCACTTCTGCCGGGCCTGAAACAACATTAGGCACTCAGAATATTTAACGAAGATGTGATTCCTTAGTAGATGAGGTTGATCCAAGTCAGCTGTGCCTCAGCCCAGCATTGCATCCAGCACCTCTGCCCCAAAAAGTGATCTTGCCCACTCCCTTGCACCAGGATTGATACCCACACAGCTGCCTGAAGAGCTTGTTTGGGAAGATGAAACTAACTGTATAAAACTAAAGAAAATAGCTTCAGAAGCATTCAGTTACTTCAGATGTCATGCTGTGACCTTACAAGCAGCAGCAAAAAAAGGAAGGGAGGGAATATACAATTGGGGTCAGAAGGGATGGCAGAATCAGAACAGCTCTGTTTGGGACTGGCTTATGTTGCATAACATTACATTCTTGCTCTTTTCAGGGCCTACACTTACACTGCTTTTGCGGGACAGAGAGACTTCAACATATATCAGAGTCCCCACACCTCAACATATTAGGGTCTCCTCCTGCCTCCAAATGCAAACAAATGTGCACTTTGAAGGAAGGGTCTGACTCAGACTCTAAAACCAGGCTTCTGATAACACTGAAAAGAGAGTAGGGTTTTGTGCTGATTTGTGCTCCCAGTCCTGGAGGAGAGGTATACTGGGAGATGCAGAAGAGCAACTGCTCTGTTTTTGCCTGTGCACCACTAATCCTGCAGTTCCCCTTACTTGCATTTACCTATCACCCTGGGGATATTTAATTAATATAGAAATTCATTTATAAAATCTCTTCATTCTCCTTCTGACCCATCCATTAGAACAATTTTCATCCCATGATCTGTAGAGACCTGGTGGTTTATATCACTTAATGATAGTCCACAAAGCAAATGTGGCTCTAGGACTTAAGTCATCATAAACTTGTCTTGCCACCAGCCAATTACTAGGGCAGCAGATCTGTCTGCCCATTTGGGCTTTTCATTCCCACCCCCACATCGTTCTAGCTTTTGATGGGATGACAGAAAGAAGGTGATGCAGAGGCAGGACCAGAAGGCTGAGCATGGCACAGCTTCATCTGGCTGTGGTACTGGTCTTACACTGCCTAAAAGCAAACATAAAATAATAGACTAAGAAAATGGGGATATTGCTGTAGGATAAAATTTGCCAAGGATCTCCCACTCCTCTAAAACATTTTCTGCGGGTTCACAGAACAGAGGAGGCTGTAACACCACAGCATTACGATATCCTGTGTGTATCAGGGCTGCTTCAGAGAGGAGAACAACTGCCATCTGACACAATGCAATCAGACCTCTGGCTTCTTCTCCATGCCTTTGGGATTTAAAGTCTTTCCTTTTTTTTTACCCTTCAGTTCTCCTGCAAACCTAATCTATCTCTTATTCTACACAAGCATGTAAAGGTTAAGCTTGAGTTACACAAAGTTCATAGTGAGGCAAGCATTTATTATTGCTTCTAAGAACAAAAAGTCAGCTTGTTTCTTTACTATCCTCATATTAACATTTCACCCTTGTCTAACACAAAAAAAAGTCCTGCAAGAGAGCACAAAGCACATGGTGGAAGTATATGCTGAAGTCAGTGTATTCTCTGCTTGCCTCTTGAACAGTGTGTTGAGGTAGAAGCAAAATGTTTCATCTTCATGTATTAACCTGATTTGCAGTGGCACAACTGGTACAATGTGGGCAACAAAACGTTTTGGGGAGGAAGGGAAATACAGGAATGCAGTCCTGAGCTGCTCCTATCTAATCTGCAAGCTGATGAACATCGATTACGCAGTGCTGTACTACTGCCTGCAGACTGCCCAAATCCCGGATTAAACAATCATGCACTGAACTGCTGACTCCACTACATTCCTGTGCAGTCCAGTGCCACAGATATCCATCCTGTTGTCACTTCTGTTTAATAATAAAAGCCCCTTCTGCTTTGTTTTGTGCTACATGCAAAACCAACAACAGTGAAAGAACACTGTGGGTGCAAAGTCAACTGTTCAAAGGTTAGGAAATGGCAGGTTTAAGATTTTCTGCTCCCCTTCCACTTACAATACAGCCTTTCATTATAAGGCCACATACTATTTGTTCTGATGAAACCCTGTGCCTCACTCAGTGCAATAGACGGTGCCAATGCACAGCTGTGCAGTGTATTGTTTCATTCCCTTCACCTACCATCTACTTCCAGCCTCCGCATTACTGTACAGTAACCAAATCCCTTCCCTCTGCATAAAATAATTTATCTCTTCATGGACTCTCCTGTGGTGCTTCTCAATATGCCACTTGAATGCTTCAGAAGCAAAAGTTAATTTATCTTTAAATT
Source organism: Gymnorhina tibicen (assembly GCA_013399875.1). Classification (NCBI taxonomy): domain Eukaryota; kingdom Metazoa; phylum Chordata; class Aves; order Passeriformes; family Artamidae; genus Gymnorhina; species Gymnorhina tibicen. Next base: position 593,279 of record VXAZ01005123.1, read on the forward strand.
AGAGAGGAGTTTATATTCCCTCCATTTTAAAGATGGGAAGCTGATGAAGGGAGGCTGCACTTACAAAGCACAGCAACCCACCAAAATGTACCTTCACACCCCATTTCCTCCACTCATATATTCATCCACGCCAGCTTGTGCATGCACCTCTCTCAGGGTGGGCAGGCAGGTGTGGGTGTCTGTCCTCAGAAATGGGGATGTGAGAAAGGAGGCAGGCACTCCACCCCTCTGACGTGGGTCTGCAACACAGCACATGCAGCCACCACTGCCATGCACCCCTGGCTTATACATTAACCAGTGAGATGAATTGGAAAAGCCAGCAGATATTTCTCAGGAATCAAGCAAACAAGCTCCAGATTTTTAGAGAACTTTTACTTCAGCACTGTCAAATTTGACCACCCTTGATCTTACGTACAACCATAGCTCAGCATTTTGATGCGGGGTTGCAAAAACTCCAAGATCTCCAGTCAGGGAATTAAGGAGCACAGTCCAAGACTCTCTGCTGCTATATTTAGTCCTGTATTTTTTCCAAATGGAGGAGTGTCTCCATACAAAATACAGGATCTTTAGAGTGGGTCAGACACTTCTCAGTGACTTGGAGCCTACAACACAGCCATTAAGAACAATAGGTCCCTTATTCCCACAATGGAGAAGAGAAGCACCTTGTGCAGAAAGGCCATGCAGCCATGTCACAGCAAGATGTAAATCCCCTCAAGCAGCTCCCTGGCCTCAGCAGCACAGGTTATTGATGCCCTGGAGTCTGAACCACTACCGCCAGCACCTCAGCTCACAGCAAGCAGGTCTCAGTAATGACTTGCCCATTTGGTAACTAAATCAGCAGCAAAAAACACACACTTCCTTTGGAGGAGGTGTCAGAGATGTTTCCTTGCCCCTGAGACACAGAACTGCGGATGCCCTCCCAAAAAAGGATGCCCTACCCATGTGTCCTGATGCCATGTGCACTCCTCTTTGCCCTCCCAGGGCTCACCCCTTTTAATGTTATCCTGTCCAACCAAGCCTGAGTCTGGATCTTCTCCATGCTGTCTGTTTTTTTCTTGCAGAGTATAAATAAAAACCACCTGTTTAGTTACTTGTAGTGGAACTTTTTTCACACTTTTCCCAGGCCTTTTATTAATATGCCTGTTTCACAATGACTACTTTGCTTCCAAGGACATGGAAGACCCTTCTTCCCTTTCAGATCTTTGATTATCTTTTATTCTTTTTTTGTTTTGTCTGCCTGCATCTTCTCCATGAAACTGCTGACCGGCTGCTTTGTCACATTAGTTTTTCCAGACCCAGTATTCTTCCGGCAACAGTCTTTTCTGTTTTACCCTCAGATCTCAGCACAGTCTCTGATAGCCTTACTGACTCCTTTGTATCATCGGAATTTTCCATTTTCAGTGAAGTTGTCTTCAACAACAGTGTAATTATTCTTGCATTTATAATCTAACCTGCTTTCACCTTCTGACATAGTAGTCTGGGCGCTGTATTTACTGGCCACAGGTATTCACTCCTGGAGTAGCTGACTTTATTGGAACATTTTGCTTCAGCCATCACATTGCTTCCTTGCAACAGTCAGAGAGAGACTTTAGGGAGAACGCCTTGCTCTGAACAACAGCCACCTTTCATTTTCAAGCCTCTGAGATTTCAGGGACTCCTGTACAGCCAGGAGGCATTGCTATACTTAAAGCAATCACCTCTTGAGCAGCACTGGATTAAAACAACTTGTGCTTGTTCTACCCATAGCCCTTTCCACTCTCAATCAAAAGGCAAAAAGTACTTTTTTAATATCTGCTCCTTTTCCTGAGAGCCTGTTGGGTGGTGTTTATGCTAGAGCACGGACTCACTAATAATCTTTCTTTGGCAGCATTTACTGCACAATTTGACGGGTTCCTATGCCAACAATGTGTGTGATTTGACAGCTCTTTCCTTTCTACTGTTCCTGCCCCATCTCTGATGAGCTTTGTCCTCTCAGTCCTTGCAATCTAATCTCAAGGTTTCCACTCATTTCCACTTCTTTGTTCCCAGGTTTCATTGCCTGGTTGTGAACAGCAAAGGTGTAAAGGGGCATCTGCCAACTCCCTCTCCATGGAAGTGGTGCTCCATAGGTCATTCTAGCACAAATGTTGGGGCATATTTTCATATTTCTCAATTTTGAATTTGTTTTCTTTTCCAAATGAAAAAACCCCCACTTCATGTACTGCTTAAGTGAGACTCTCCCGTGCACCGCATCACACTATAAATCACACAATAACAAAACATGCAGCTGTCAAGCTTCCCAAGATAAGCCAGAATCTCCAGTGAGGAAATTACCTTTCCTTTTGCTCGCAGTTCTTTTTTCACCCCATAAACCAGACTGTTCCCTCCCAGTGCCCAGCTGCTCCCAAGACAGCTGCAGCAGCGCATGGCAGGACCTGTGGTGCATTTCTGAGCATGTAGTTTGCCGTGCAGCCAGCAGCTGGGAATGAAGCTCGGTGCAGGTGGGACAACAGGGCCCTGCTTGCCTGCAGGCAAAGGGAGACGAGGACTAAATTTTGCTGATAAGGACATAAGAGGAGAGGAGAAGAGGGAGAGAAGGCAACCTCTGCACAGAGGAAAAGAGAGGAAGCACTGAAGAGCAAGGAGCAGTTTTGGAAGGAAATAAAAAAATAAAGCCCATTCTTAATTTCTGGAGGTGTCATTCCCATCCCTCTCCAATTATCACCCACCACAGCAACTAATAATTTCATCATATCTCTCAGAAGGGGGAAAAGATAGAAAACTAGGAAAGCAACAGCTTGAATCCTGAGAAAAATTTCTGCTTATAACCTGGCACTTCTCTCACGTTGCTGCTGCCTGACACTAGTGTTTTCAGAGAGTAATAACCTTCCCCACATCTGTTTATGTGGAAAATGTCTAATCCAGTCAATTCATCGCAAGGAACAGGCTCTGGCACCCCCACCCACTCCAGCAGGAGCCTTTCTTTCGCCTTTCTCATTCACGTGGCAGCAGAAGGATCTCAAAGTATTCACTTAGTCCTCAGTTCTCTACCCAGGTCTCAAAAGCCATATTTCACTGTATCAAATACTAAACATGGGATGACATTTAATTTTCAGCTCAGGTTTTATACCATTCCAGAGAAGCGATCTACAGATCTAATGCCCTGATGTGTGCTCTATATGTGTCTTTTCAGCTTATAACCACATGTTTAGAGAAATACCATTGACTCACCATTCAGCTATTTTAAATTAATTAAAAGGAGACTCAATTTTCACATCCAATCCCAAATCTCTTTGCAAATTTTCAACCGCCTCTTTCTTTAGGCTTTTTTTCTCTTTCTCACAGATATCACCTTTCTTGTACTATAAGAGATGCAAGATAAATTAAAACTGACTATTCAAGAAGGAGCTGTGTGAGTGATCATTCTCACACATACCTAGCTCAGGCTGGCCTCCCTTTTGACTCATTCCCACAGTATTGTTTGGAGCTCATCTCTCTGCATCTGGTGCTTTTTTAAGCCTTCGGAGTCCAAATAGAAACCAAACCTCAATTTAGATTAAAATATAACCCCATTCCAGGGATGCAGACATGTTCGAGTCTCTCAGTGAATATGCCCTCCCTTCCTTCCCCAGAAACTAATCCCTAATTCTAACTTTTCTGGAATTGGACTCCCAAACTCTGTCAATTTACACAGAGATGTCTGAGGAACTTGTGACATTCAGATCTTGCATGTTTTTTTTTCTCCTTCTCCTGAGTGGCTGCACTAATGGTTTGAGCCCTTACAAAGAGCACCAGAGCAGCTGTACTTGGGTCACATCAAAGGTCCAGCAAGTCCAATACCTCATCTTTAACAGGAGGCAATAGCAGATGCTCATTATAAGCTGCTATCAGTTTACATTAATATGCCAGGCTGCACAAATCACAGCTGAAGCCTCTGACTCATCATCTATCTTGGATTTAGCTGCCCTTGTTACAACCCTCACTCCTGCTTTTGGGAGTGGATGTGGTGGGGAGAAGGTAATCAGTTTAGCTGCAGCTATATGTAAGGAAAAGTGAACCAAAGCCTATAGACTTTTCCCAATGGTTTAAGTGTGACCTCTTTCTTTTCAGCCAGAAATTGAGCTGAGCCTTCAAATTGCTATAGCTATCTGCCTAGCTTCATTCTCCTGCCCTGACCCCCAAAACGAAAGTATTTCTTCTGAAGATTTATGTATGGTAGACTCACCTGAAAAAGAAAAGGTGTTTGAATGCTGTAAAATAAACAGTAGAATTAAAAAACAGGGTTGTTTTACTTTTGCTGTCTGAGCACATAGATACTACTTGCAGTAATGAAAACTAGAAAATTTTTAGATCAAGGTGATGTTTAAATTGGAAGATGTCCTTCTTTAGAATAGAGTTTTGCACATTTGACAAGTTGTTAAATCCCACAGAAATCCTCATGGATTGTCGCCACTGGGAAAGGCTGTGAGTGTTCAGCCTCTTGTAGAATGGTGATTGTCATTTGGAAATGTAACTAGAGAGAAAAAGTTTGGATTAGTGGTGCCTGGTAAATTAGATCACCTGGTAAATTTTCTTTGTTTAATGGGCTTGTATGTGCTTAAATAATTTACAAACTGCGCTGTTGCTTCATGAAGCATTGGCAAGTACTGAGTCACTGAAGTAACAGGAGTTACTTCTTCCATAGAGAAGGAATATGTAGGAAAAGAAAACGTACAAAGTCTGCAAGATTGGTATGGAGTTAGAATAGCTTGACTACTAGCAGGTGGCAGGACAGGTTAATATTTTGAATTTGAACTCACTAACTTTATGAACAAGCAGTGTAATTTTAGCACTAGGCCTGAAATCATCACTGCTTTAACGCCCCTCCCTGGACTTTGGAAGACTATAGGGAAACAACCTTAGCTAAATTTTGAGTACAGCACTAGGCTGAAAAAATAAGGTTTATGCTGAAAGGATGTTTTCACAGAAAGTACTCATCCTTTTGCAATTTTTTTCTCATTGTCAAAAAAACTAAATGCTTGGATAACAACAAAGCTCTCTCAATTTATCTCTGAAAAGTATTCCTTGTCCTTCCCTCTTCTAGACAGAAAGCCCTATACTTTTCTTTCCATGGAACTTAGTTTTCTAGCCAAAAACACTAGTAAATCAATATTTTTTACTGCTTTAGCATGTGTGTAAATAGCTATGCAAAGTGATGAAGGCTGTGGGATTTCCACGTACTCAGGGTTTTTTTCAAATCCATTATCCTCCATGGTTACAGCATTTTTCTTCTCTATACTTCTTATGCCTTCTTTTTGCTACACTGTAAACATAAAAAAACTTGAAGGGAAAATTCGTAACAACAGCAGGTTGGAACAACTGCCAGCTTTCAGAAACCATTGTTTAATTGAAAAGTTATAAAGTAAAAGCAAGTACATGAATTGCTGAAATTTTCTGCATGAAACATTTATAGTGAAAAACTCCATTTCATAAAGATAGATGGAAGGACATCTTTTATGCAAAAATAAAACAATTTATCTGCCTGCAAAGCTGACATCTTGCAAGCACACGTCTGAAGAACAAACTGGAGCACAGAGCTGCAGAAGAATGCAAACCCTACTTGCCAAAGCATTCCTGCATCCACATGAGTGACCTAGGGAGGGGATGGGGAGCCAAAGGTGGCACTGAGATGAAATGAATTAACCTGCCTCCTCCCATGTGAAGAAGTGTAAATAAAAATCAAAGGGATCTTTATCCCTCTGACAATATGGTATGCAAGGTCACATGGCCTAATATTTTAAGAGGATTAAAGCTAAATCTCTGCAAACTTTGAAATGGCCCAACCGAGCCTGTAAGCTTTTCAATTTAAATGGGTGCACAGCATGACTCCTACGATCAGCTAGAATCGGGTAGAATGAGATGTAGTGAAGTGGACTCTGAAACAATTCAATCCTACAGTGATAGGTTTTACACCTTATCTGTTAATTTAAAGCTGTGCGGGAGGTGGAAACAAAGTAGATCACCAAAAATAAAGCCCATTATGAACAAAGTTTGTGTGACAAGGAAAAAGATCCTTCATATTTATTATTCATCAAATTAGGAACATCATTTCTGTAGTTCTGCTTTATTTCTAGGAGAATTGCAAACACCAGAGTCTAACTGGAGCACACGAACCACTTAAACCACAATTCTATCACTCTTAAAACCATAGGTCTCTGAAAACATGAACAGTATATGGGAGAAAACCTTACAGTAGATACTGAAGAGCAGACCTTCACCAAAACATCTCTATTTGAACCTCAGATGTTATCACATGCAAGGTGCACGTGGAGTAAATCTATTCACCAGATGGGGAAAATTGCTAATTGTCCAGCAGAATGTAGCCACCAGCTGGCAGGCAGCTACCGACACGCAAACAAGAAGCAATCCCAATAACCACACATAAAAATAGCATAACAACATGCATTCAACCTGAACCATCAATTCTTGTGAGGGGCACAGCTGACAGGAAAAAAAGAAAAAAAGAGAAAGCATCTGCTCTGAAAGCAGCATGTGAATTTATGTGCTCGTGTTTAACTTGTATTTTGGGAGTATTGCAAAATGTTTCCACGTTAAAAGCAGTGGTAGTAAAGCAGCTGGGAGATACAGTCCCTATAATGCTGCTGGCTGCCCTTTGGAGCTCAGACCCGAACCCTCACATATGGAGAGATGTGAACATTTGCTTTCCAGAGTAGTGTCCCAAACAAGTAGGTTTGAAATAATTGTGCCAACATGGCACCTGCAATTACCTAGGCAATGAAACTGCTGCTGATCTCCTAGAAAGTCTGGGAAGATTCAACAATTTTGGTACGAGTGCAGAACCCTTTTAGATCTTAAGAAAATTGCTCTTTTCTGAAAAAATTAGAACAATTTAAATTATTTATGGAAAAGAAGTCGCTGATGAATTCTGGTTAGCTCTGTACCTTTTATCCTTCCATGTGGAAATGCTGATGTGGAGATGCAGCATTTCCTTTCCTTTGCCACAGCCAACGCTTTTTTTGCATCTCTTTCTTGTCCACATTCTTCCAGCCTTCCTGTGGCTTCTACTAAATAAATTCATGAGTTAGCCAAGAGACCCTTGGGTGAAATGGGAAACTACAAGAGAGACAGTCTATTTTCAGGAGAAAATGTAAGGGATATTTAACCAACCAAGCTTTTAACTCAGGCTTGCTCAGGAGGCAACGTTCAGAATGCATGGACTGAGACTCTCCCAGTGATCCTTAAGACAACAACAACAAAAAAGCTGTTTTCAAAGTATTTTTTTCATTTCAATGTTATTCAGTGCCAGAGTGTTCCCAAAGGCTTCCTCAGTAAAACACGTCGAAGGCAGCAGGACCAAGAAATTGCAGTGTGGGCTCAGCGTTCGCCAGCTGCAGTTCATTAGCTCAGAACTGCCCTGTACACCTCTGTGTCCCTGAAAGGTCAAAACAGAAGGGTTGGGCGGGGGCATTTAGTTAAAGAAAACAACAACAAAAATACTCAAGAAAGCAGCATTTTTAAAAGGCACATTCAAGTAAGCAACATTCTACATCATAACCCAGTTTTAAGCACCTATCTGAAGATCTTAATTAGCCCATTCTGCTGTTAATTTCACATATCCCCTCTTTGCCTTCAGTATCTTTATAGAATAATTTTCAGGCAACTGCATCTATGTTTAAACCCATATCCATCTAGGCAGGATATGATTATGATTATTTATGATTAGTCCTCCAAGCATTCCCACTTGATCAGTGTAAGAAGACTGAGAAATTAACCCGCTGCACTCCTGTCCCTAAATAACCCCTTGCCCCCCACAAAAATAATAAATGCTTTTTTCCCAACAAACTTTTTATGGGTTATTTTTTCCTTTCTGATATACTCCTGTTAGTTTTACAGAACAATCTCAACTATGCTTTCACTTGAAAGAAGATTATTATCTTTTTATTCATTGATATTCTTGGGAAAAAATGTCAGTTTGCAATTTGGGGCCAGCAGGTTCACCTGTAACTGTCCCAGGTAAGTTGACCAGGGACTGTCCCTGACAGCATTAGCTGTCTAAAGTGACAGCTACCAGTGCCCTTGAGACTGGAATGGGCATGGGCACAGGGACATTGGGATACCACTCTGGGTCACCTAGTCATCCCCCTGTGGGATCAGAAAAGCACACCGTCCCCCAGCCTGGAACTCACGGCCACAGCTTGGGCCCCTGTGATATGGTCAGAAGAACAGGTTTAGTTTATTGGAGCAGGGCTGGCCATCGAGCATCCCCCAGGCAGTTCACAGTGTCTGTGAGCTTATTATCCTGTCCCTCCTTTCTGCGACCCTCACAACTCCCCTTGCCTACTGCAGCCTCTTCCCAAATAAACAGCAGCCTTTTTATCTTCCCACGGCTGCCAGTTTTGTTACATCTATAGCCACATAAAGTATTACTGATACTGTTACCTAGGCACTGGTGGCCTTGCAGGACTATGGACAGGAGGGTCCCAGCACTCCTCAGCTCAGTTATGTGTGACAGCTGACCATTGGTCATGTATATCATTCTTAGCCACCCATAAAATCAATCCATCCATCCATCCATCCATCCATCCATCCATCCATCCCTCAAGGTGCTACCTCTAACTTGTGCCAGCTCCTCACATGGTTATCTGTCACATACAGCAGTCTCTCATGTCGTGTCCTGTCTTTTTCCACTCAACATCCCACTTGTTTGGATTAATGGCAGGGCAGGACCCAGCCAGAGGTGCAGAAAATTGCCTGCAGCCCTAAAAACCAGGTGAGGAGATCCAGCATCTGTGGTTTTTTTTCTCTTCCAAAGCTAATTGTTCTTTTGTGCCCAAATGATACTGTAAACTCGCGACCAGCATTTTCTGACCAATCCTTCACCAAAGACTGCAATTCAGACCTTTGGCAGTCTATTTTCAAACTTAACTATTTTCTTACACCTAGTGCTTGAGTTTTCTTCTGGCTTCTGGTTCATTGTTCCTTTTTTTGGGCCCTAACAGGGTCAATACACTGCACTCTTTGGAAGAGTAACTTTCTGCCCACAAGCCTAACAGCAACAAGCTTGTGTGCAACAGGACACATGAAAGTGGGAGGCCCTTCAGATCTTGGACATAACATGCCTGGCTGGAGTGGTCTGGCTGAAGTTTAGCTGCTGGGTGCGATGGATATAAAATGAAGCTTCATGTTACCAGTAAACTGATCGAACAGATACTGAAAATTCAATCCCTGGCTTTCTCTACCTTCTTGCAAACTCTTCCCTTTACATCAGCTCTGGCCGTTGATCCAACCCCACAGCAGATTGTCACAAGAGGCAAAATACAGCAGGAAGCTCTTCATCAGCATAGACAGCAGCTCACTAATGCAAGCTTAGTTTAGGCTGGAGGCTCCGTTCATTTGTGACTCAAATCAAAGTCAGAGATGCCTCTTCAAAGTAAATGCAAACTGGAAAACTCAGGCTTCTTGTGCCCACGCTAACAGCCATGTGCAAAGCCAGCTGTCCCAGATGTGGACATTGTGTTTCCTAACTTATTTTTGCTTTTTCATAGGCAAGGAAAAATAATTCATCTTTCTAAAAAAAATTGATTCCTTCCAGATATCTCTGGATAGTTACCTCAAAAATGAAAACATTGAGAAGGGAAAAAACAGTAAGTTTTGAAAGGTCTTGAGATAGATATTTAGCTTAGACCTGCATCTTTTTTGGACAGCACAAAAAAAAAAATAGCATCTGAAAGAAGCCAATATATTTTTCAATATTGAAGAGGAAGAATACTTTGTACTAAATTTATAATATTGACTTTGCTGCCATTGTCTCTTTCATTCACAAGCATTTGAAGTTTTTGCCTCTGCTGTGGACATCCAAACAGTACCTTTATAGAGCACAAATAATTTTCTTTTGTAAATTTACATGTTATCAACATAATCCCACTTTAAAAAAATGGAAGGGGATGAAAATAAAGGCTGCTAAATTAGCTTCTCTGGGGTCAGAATTGCATTATGGGTAGCAATTAGACAACGCTTGCACTAACCATCAACCAAGTGAGCAGATTTAGCACATCACAGAAATTAATGAGTCTCCATGTAAAAGATGATAGCAATCTTTCCTCAAAACTACCACCTTGCTTGCAGCACAGCAAATGCAATTTAACTTCTTGAGGCAATAGAGATGGTTCTCACTGAAATGTTGTGAGAGATGAATGCAGATGCTGTAGTCCCTGACTCAAGGAATGCAATAGGAACCTCTGACCTAACCTGCTCTGCCTTCCTGCAGCTTGACCTCGCTGGCCAAGAGGCTCCTAAGCTGTATTCCTGCAGGTTTTATATGCAGTGTGCCCAGCAAGATATCTGTTCACTGAAACACTTGGCCCTTTCATGCTGTGGTTCTCCCTCCCCATCTTCCTAGTGGAATTCCTAGGTAAGGTCTTTCTTTACCGAGAAAGAAAAAGAAGAAGAAGAAGAAGAAGAAAAAGAAGAAGAAGAAGAGGAAGAAGAAGAAGAAGAAGAAGAAAAAGAAAAAGAAGAAGAAGAAGAAAAAGAAGAAGAAGAAGAAAAAGAAAAAGAAGAAGAAAAAGAAGAAGAAAAAGAAGAAGAAAAAGAAAAAGAAGAAGAAAAAGAAAAAGAAAAAGAAAAAGAAAAAGAAAAAGAAAAAGAAAAAGAAAAAGAAAAAGAAAAAGAAAAAGAAAAAGAAAAAGAAAAAGAAAAAGAAAAAGAAAAAGAAAAAGAAAAACTTGTCTGAGAACTAGCAAAGGGAATGAAACCAGAAAGCTGAAAAATAAGATAAAGCACAGCCTGGTCTTGTGCAATTGAGATTCCCATGCTGGTTTACTTCTAGCCAATATCAAAGCTCCCCAGGCCAGATTCATATGCTAGAGATGGTCCATGTGAAATAAACAGCCCATCTTCTCACCGAGAAACTGCCACAGGCCTAGAAAACAATCAGCCACAAGGGAGGGAAAAAAATGATGAGGAGAGTGTAAGGATCATAACACTAATAGAAACAGTGAAGCAAGACAAAGCAGAGGAGTCTGGAGCATCCTCACCTCCTTGCGAGAAACCTGTAGGGAGAAGGCTAGCAGCTTCCGAGGGAACAGCTTCTCTTTGAATGTACTGCAGGGGCTGGGGCTTGAGATAGATCCCTGACACAAAGCAACTGCATTTCAAGCTGCTGTCCTCTAATTAGGCAGCTGGCCATCTTCCTCACAGTAAGTAAAGGAGTGGCAAAAAGGACTAATAGAGAGAAAATAAAGACAGAAATTAAACAACTGTAAGACTTTGATTTGCTATACTCCAAAAAGCACACATTTTTCTTTTTTACCTCCCATGAAAGATACAATTGTCTAGGGAATAAGAGAATTTCATCATAATTGTATTCAGATCCGGACTGAGTAGTTAAAAGGTCAGGATTTTGCCTTAAAAGCGATTAGTGGAGAACTGATCTAAACAGAAATATTTAAGTATATTTACAGATTAAGCTTCATTAACAGAAATTCCTCCATTGTTTCCTCATTCCATTATCTCTTATGTCACTGTAGTTCTGCCATGAGAGGACATGTTTCTAAGGGTCTTTTTTTTCCACAGGGACTCACTTTCTGTCCCAATGTGGTCTCTTCTCATCAATCACACCAAGCTTTTTCTTTCTGTCCCCTAAATATTGTGCTCCAACTGATTGGTTTCACCCTTCCTGAGCAGAGGGTCCCTCAGCTGATGCTATGTTCACACCTTTCCCCATCTCCTGCAGCCAGCACAGCTATGCCCTGCCACCCCAATCACTCACATTCTTCACACACACAGCGGTCGTCTTTCTACAGAGCGACACCCAACTCTATCATGTGGAACTGTGAAATCCAGGAATTACACATGATATACTGCAAGAGAGTGATTAGAAGAGGACTGCATGTTCATCCAAAACAGGACTGAGCGAAGCATTGTACCATTCAAACAAAGACAGGTGATGGCAGTGCTTCATGCACTAAACGTATTGTCATGGGGATTGGAGGCCCTGCTTGTTAAAAGCCCTGCTACTCAGTTTAAAGAACAGTCAAGTAGCTTTTTTCACCTCTGACAGAGTCTGATGCTTGTCTGCCAGCTGTCATTGTCCCTATCCAAGGGAGCTTTTATACTTGGAGATCATAAAACTCATCGGAAGTATTTCCGATGAGCTCTCTGCCTTCCTAACGAGATAGATTATATGATGCTGGAGATATTTTCAGACGTGTTCTCAAGGAAAAAATAAATCCAATACTCCAGAGGGAAGCTTCACCTTAAAAGTGAAGCTGCATAAATGCTGCAAATCCTTTCCCCAAAACCATATATTGTGGTTCTGCAGCAGAGTTCATTGTGGTATGTCTTTACCAGTTGTTTTTGCTTCCATAATTATGAATGACATATATGTGCTCAGCTTAAGAGAAGAAAAAGTGTCAGGCTTTTCCCTCAGTCTGTAGTACATAAATGCTTTATGCAGAACATTTACTTCCAGTGGATTAGAAAAAGTTTGTGGGTGCTCAGTATACAAGAATCTCATCACCGAAATACACAACCCACATGTCTTAGACAAGCCATGGAACGCATAATGCATTAAAAGTGTGCGTGATTTTACCAAAAAACAGTGGAGGCATGCTTTTCTACTCAGTATCTTCAGAGGGGCAACTACACCTGTCTTTAACACCTCCACAACTGGATGATCACTCAAGGTGGGAAAAAAGTATATTACAACATAAACAAGGACAAATATTATCTGTTTGAAAACCTACACAAACAGTAGCACTCACGTAGCTACATCTCACATAAGAGGAAAACTCATCCAAAAGTTGGTCCCAGGCTTGTAGGGTGCAGCATGCAGATGGCAAGATGGACATACAAAGCTATTGAGGTCTACAGAGGAAGAGGCCGCATCAAATCATGCACATCCATACGTGGCCACATGCATACATTCTTCCAAGCAACTCCAAAGGCAAAGCCTGAGTACTGCTGTACAAACTGATCATCAGGCAAGTCATGAAGACCACAGTGACACACTAAAAGAGAGTACAAGTATCTTCTGCTGCCTCTTACAATAGCGTAAACCATCTCCAAATCAGGTTAAAGTTAAAAATTAAGGAATTACCAAGAAAATGACAGTGTTACAATTATTTATGTCCATGCTGAGAAGAAAAGCAGAATGCCAGTACTATCTGTATTATTAAATCATTGCCTAAATCCTATCTACTGTCCTGGGTTACAATGTATTCTATTACCATGGGCTGTTGGAACCAGGTGTAGCGATGTTCCTTGCCTCCTCCCTCTGGACTATCTCCTGTTAATAGGCCCCTCACTGCCTTGCCCCATGACTCACCATCCCATTGTGAGATGCTCCGCCCAGGGGGAAGGAGCCAAGCATTCCCACCTGGATATAATCTGGGGTTTGCAACAGCACAAGCAGCCTTACCTGCTGGGATCCCAGAAGACAAGGGCTACACCATCACCACTGGACTTTTCTGAGGAGGACCAGACCTTTCTCCTGCAAGATCACCGCTTCAACAGAGCCACTTCAAAGAGAACTGCAGCTGTCACCTAATTGTACTGCTACCAACACCCTGCCTGGCAGGGTGCCAGGTTGTACCCCTGGCTCTGTCAGGTTTAAACCAGTGTTTCTGTACTATTGCTTTTTTATATATACATATATATGTGTGTGTACATACATATATTAGTAAAAACTGTTATTCCTATTCCTCATATCTTTGCCTGAAAGCCCCTTAATTTCAAATTTTTAATAATTCAGAGGGAAGGGGACTGCATTTTCCATTCCAAGGGGGGCTCCTGCCTTCCTTAGCAGACACCTGTCTTTCAAACCAAGACACTACTGTATTTGTATCATCAGGATGCAGGAAGCTCCTTTCCCAATCTTGTGCCTTGTTCTCTGTGTAAAGAGTCATATTTTCCAAAAAATCTTATTTCATTCTTTAACAAGAGATGCAGAATACTACCCCCAAACCAGTCTGTTTGTTGAGGTAGTCTTGTAGGAGGCAAACATTTGAAATTGCTAACTCTTCAAAATGTACTTCACCCAGGCATCTCATCTCCTGGGTGAATGACATCATAGCTATGCAACTCTGTTAAATGGAAGCAGGATTCAAATCTTCAGTTCTTTTTAGAAAGGTTTGCCAGAATCCCTGTGTTTTACACATAACACAACACTTCTGATGTGAAATGTAAAAAGCAGGTACATCAGGGAAGCTGGCCACAAAACTTCCACATTTTTGGCTTGTGATGAGGTTTAGGCAGGAGACTGCTGCTAAAATGGAGTGGTTAGTACAGCAGAAGGTCTGGGAGTTTTATCACTGAAGAAGCATTTGAATTTTCAAATTCCAGTTCAGGGAGCCTTCCAACCACAAGCCCAGAGTGCCTTCCAACCACAGAAACACACCAGCAAACAGCTGCAATAAAAATTATTTGTCTGGACAATCAGGGAACTGTCTCTTAAGGCTATGATGTTAAATTTGGATGCAGCAGTGGAGAATTTTGTACAAGAAAACAAAACTGGTTACAATTTTTCAGATGCAGAATAAGACAGGCTTTAGGCATGACTTTTTTTCTAGTCTTAGGAACAAAAGTCCTTTTGTGGGCTTGGGTTGTTGTCATTTAGTTATCTGGTCCTGTATAAAAGATTCCTTCACCTCTTCCAGTGCCTCAGAAAACATCCAGATGAATGATTACTTTGCATATGCTCAGCCAAGCCCACCTGGTTGGGCAGTGAAGGCAGATGAGTCTTCACCTTCTAAAAAAAGGCAGTACACTTTTAATAGCTGAGATTCCATTTACTGGTACTTGCTTCTTTGCATTGCTGTACTATTTTGTATTTTTAAGGGGTATTTGTGGACCTAAATGAAAAGGAAAGTGCTGGAATTCCCATTCCTGTGTGCTGGAAATGGGCAGTGTTCAGCAAACTAGTTCCATAGGAAAAGTTGGGAGAGGATCCATAGTCCTGCCAGATTGTAGCTGAAGCTCCCGATTTGATTTTTGTACACTCGATGGGTTGAGCTGAAGTTATCCGAAAAGTGGCCTCTGACACAGGCCAATCTTAGAAATATTGACTAACAGCCACAGTTTGGGCTTAATAAATGTTTAGATGACCTTCAAAGCTTTTAATTGTAATCCTTGCAGGCTAAGACCGGGAATAAGACATTTCACGGCTTCAAACCTTATGTTGTCACACCAGTTAATTGCTCTCATCACAGGGTAGACAGTGGAGGGTGGTTTATTTAAATCCCCTGGGGACCTTAGCTCCTTCATTGCCTACATTGTTTCATCACTTGCTCTTGAAAATCTTGTGGGAAACTGAAGGACTCCATAGAGAACCAAAAGAAATTGTACAGTGAGTGAAACAGGGAAGGTAGAGTGGAAATATCAGATAAGATACAGTCCCACTGTATTTTTGACCAAGAGTAAAGGAGCTTGTTACAGCCCATCATGACAGCGATTTCTTCCTTTGGCCCCAGCTCCCACTTTTTAAGTTCCTTTTTATTTATCTCATAGTAATTGACATTCATGCTTGGGTTTTTGTTAGTTTTCTCTTAGTATTTCCAAAGGCTTTACCATGAAGGGGTAAATCCTGTTGGAGAAAGCCCCATATTGTGGATAGTGCTGGTATTCTCTGTGAACCACTGGTCTGTAGGTACAAGGGGGCCACATGGATAAGGGAAGTTCAGTCATGTAGATATATAATCATCACAGAATGATTTGGGTTGAAAGAGACCTTAATGATTGTCTAGATCCAACTTCCCTGCCATGGACATCTTCCACTAGATCAGGTTGCTCAGTATGTAATGTATATAATATATAAATATATAAATACAAATATGTGCATGGTCCATAAATGTATTTGATTAAATCCCATGTCCATGTAAAGTGATAACCAGCCTGACACACTCTTTCCCTCCAGATAACCTGGCCTCCACATAAAAAAAGAGGTCATGTGTGAAGAGAAGAGGAGCCAGAGCTGGCTCCAAGAGGCAATACTAGATCCAACTTCCCTGCCATGGACATCTTCCACTAGATCAGGTTGCTCAGTATGTAATGTATATAATATATAAATATATAAATACAAATATGTGCATGGTCCATAAATGTATTTGATTAAATCCCATGTCCATGTAAAGTGATAACCAGCCTGACACACTCTTTCCCTCCAGATAACCTGGCCTCCACATAAAAAAAGAGGTCATGTGTGAAGAGAAGAGGAGCCAGAGCTGGCTCCAAGAGGCAATAAAGAATCAGCCATTGTATCTTTTTTTCTTCAAATCAAGTTTTAGAAGACTGTTCATAATCAGTTTATTCACATAAGTGTCTGCTTCCTCTCTCAGATTCAAGTCATCTGTGGTACAATTAAATGCATGAAATAAGAGAGCTTTCCCTGGACAATACTAAATTACTCTCTTCTGAAAAGGAAAGTTGTTTTGAAGAAATTCACAATAAAGGCGAAGCTGTTGATCTACATAGGCAGAAAGACATATCATGCCAAATTTCATTTATGTATGTTTTTGTTTTTTCAGTGTTTTGTCAAGCACCCTGCAGCACAGTTCAGTGATAGCGGGTAGTGTTTGAATGAGTGGGTAAAGGATGTCAAACTGAGTACAAGAATGAAAGCATTGGCTTTGGCTATGGAAGGTCTGGTTGATTTAAAAGCTAATTCAATGATACAAGCCTTCACTCAGCTGGTTTTTTCAAAGTATGCAAGCAGACTTTTTCTCTACTTCTTTTTTTTCCTCCTTGTCTTTTGAATGTGTGTTGCAGGCCTCAGGCATCTGTTCACAGGCTTTCTTTTTCTTACTGTGGAGAAAAAGCTTCTCACCTGTCTGAAAGATGGAGTTAGGACACCACACCACTCTCATTAGTTGTGAAAGAGTTATCTTGCTTCCTTTGGTTCTGGGCATGCCTTTTTTTGTGTCACTCATGCCTCCTAAACCTCCCCCAGCTATATCACCTCAGGACACTCACAGCCTGCTACAGCGAGTTGTGAGATGCTCAGCATTTGCCTCTGATCAGTGCTGGTCCTCTGTGAGCCAGCTGCTGTGCCACAAGGAGGATGGGGTGGGCATGAGGCAGGGGTGGGAACTCTGGCTGTTTGGGAATTAAGTCAATGAGCTCCTCCTTGACCTTGTTTCCAGCCCACTGGCCTGCAGAATGACAGTCTGGAGGTCACTTGCTGGTCTAGATCTCCAGCTGGGCTTGTCATGACACCTAGTTGAGAGCTGGGGCTGTCTCATCCTGTTATAATTGGATCAGTCTTCTGGCTTGCCTGGACAATGGAGGAGTTTTGTGACATTTGTGTGTATATCCAATATTGTATGGACTTGTCTTGTATGGACTTGTTTTGTCACAACTGAAATGACATAGTCATGTAAAAAAAAAAAGAAAAAGAATAAATCTTTCAGATCCTGCAGGATAAAAATGGCCTTCTTGAATCAATCTTCATTTGATGGTAGTGTAATTATGGATTACTTACCAAGATCCAGTCTTCTACTCATAGCATAGAAATCGTGAAGGTGCCTGGCACAAGTAAATTAGATAACAAAGAAGGTGATTTGTCATTACTACAGATCATTAGTTCTTTTCATGTTTAAACTTGCCCTTTTCAAAGACAGACTTCTTTTGTGTGTCTGGAGGATACAATGTGCTTCAGTTATGACTCAGCTGGTCTGTTGGTCATTGCACTGGATTGATTCTGCCCTTTCCCAGAAAACAGCATTAAAAGCTATATAAAGTGTGAGCAAAGAAAGCAAGGCACAACTGGACAAATAAGTCCTTGCCAGTAGAGAGATTGTAAGGTCAGGAAATTTGTCAGCAGCCAAAATGTGAAAAGTACAGTTCTTTCACCTGTTCCTGTGACTGACACATCTTCTGTTCTGCAACTCTTTAAGAAGAGAGGTCTCTTAATGGGGGATATGTAAAACTCCCGGAGGTCTGACAGAACTGTCTGAACTGGACCACTTGGAAGTGATGGCATCCTAAAATCCTTTTCCTTGAAGGTGGGAAAGTGTTACTGTGCTGCCCTCTAATGCTCACAGCCTTGCATTCACTCATGGGTGGAAAGGTTTGAGGTTAGTGTCGCTTAATAAGTAAACCACTGCTTTTTTGTCTGCTCTCATACCATAAAATTGGAAAAACAAGGCTTTATGCTAAATTCAGTGTCACTTTTCCTATGCAAGCGCACTTGTTATTATGCAGTGAAAGCATGAATTACGGAGTGCTTTGGGGTGGTAATCCAATTTGTGGATATTTCATTTAGAGTGTGCCATGAGTGAATTGTCCCACTGTGATGTATTGATAGGCCCTAGGCTCATACTGTCACTGAGAGGTAAAATAAGGCAACTCAACACAACTGGAAAAAATAGGGGAACCATCCTTTTACAAAATCATAATAGACATGTTAAGTTCCTGTGCCTTTAAATTTTAGAGCATGTAGAAATGATGCTTTGTGGTCTATTATATCTTGCAGAACCATTTCACAGGATCACTTAATCTTTTTCAGAAGCTTCCCTACCCTGAGTTTCTTATTGTTCTCCCTCTGCATCACCTAAAACCCTGTCAAAACTTAAAACTGCTATCCTAATCCAAGATTGAACACCTGAGCTTTGTGCTTTCATACCTCCTGTTTTGCACTTAAATAGATGCCAGCAGATCCCCCTCTTCTTCCTTGCAAAGAGATGCAGAAAAAGGGGAGGTAGAAGTGGTCAGGAGCTCCAATTTAAGGCTCAATAGCATTCAGGCCCCTTTTAGCTTCAAAACTTGACCTTGAAGTCTGAGAGCTACAGCTGCAGCCACACAATTATTACCAGGATGGGGACAGGAGGAGGAAGAGGAGGGAGGGTAGGGAAGCAAGCAAAGACACATCTCCACAGAAACACAGTGAGGGTCAGGATCTAAACTAGCTTATCAAGCTGCGTAAATATTAATCGTACCGTTTAAGACTATATTCTGCTCCATCTGCAGAGTTTCACTGTAAGAGGTGTCTCTAATAGGGCATGATGTCTCCAAGCGCCTTTTATTAATAATTAAAACACTATATCTTGAATTACAAACTGGTTCATGGAAGATAATGCTGTGTTGGCAGTGTCAGGCAGGGGAGATCCTAGTGCATAATACTGAGGTGAAGGGGTTAGGTATGCAGCCTTCTGCCTTTCTCTTCATTATTTACATTTCAGTGCTTCCTAAAAGCCATGAGAATGTGCCCTTCTTGTGCTAGGCTCCTGTTCCACACCTCTTTTGCTCATCTGCAAAATGACAATGTTTTCCTTTGTCAAGATCTTTGAGGCCTACCAATGAAAAGCATCACAGATGAGCTGCCCTCTTCTATGCCCAAGAGCTTGTTTGTTAGAATACAAAAATGGAGTTGTTAAGTGCTAGCACCAACAAATTTTGCTCTGCCTGTGGCCTTAGACTGTCACAGGCAAGCTCTCTCCAGGTTCTGGAAAAAGAAAATACACATTAAGGAAGGAAAATATACATTTAGGAATTCCTTTCTGCCAAGGAGGAATAGAAGAAAATGCAGCACAGTGATTCAGCAGAGCTTCAGCAAGGAGTGCTGAAAGGCACTAGCAAGACTCAAGTAGTGATGGTGGAAGAGTGTCAGTGCCATGGACTGGTAGGTGGAAAGGCAGAAGGATGAAACACCAGCTCATCGTACGGCTTGTAGCAAACAGGAATGTGCGTGTGACCAGCAACCACCCCACTTCAGGCGTCTCAGCCATAGGAAACAAGAGCAGAGTTGTAATAAAGGGAGAAGATGCAACCAATACAGATACAAAATATTTTAATTGTGACCTTGTGCTTCTTTTTCCACTGGAAGTGAATTTGCATTTGGCAACAGGCATTAAAGTATGTACAAAGGCAGGTCCGTGGCTACTGGTCTGCTACCACTATAAAGTGCAGGGAATGAAGTAGAAACAGACAGGATTGAGACCACACAATGCAAAAGGGACTCTGTAAGAAAGATGTCTAAGGAAATAATATCCAAGCATTATGGTTAACATGGTGTAATCCCTACTCTACCAAGATCGTTTTTAACTATGGATCTGGTGAAGCTGAAGCAACCAGGACTCTTCTGGAGTGTGGTATTAGAGCCCATCCATGCTTGAAATGACTTTTTTCTGGCCACTTGTGATGTCCTTGGATCACTCTCTGCTCTACTTCTCATCCAAAATGAGAACAGCAACTGAATTTGTGAGCACCTGAAGCTCAGACCGTACTTACATCAGTGCAAGCAGGTCTTGCATACAGCTGTGTTTGAAATTCCTTGTGTCGGAAATCTCTTTTTGTGTCTGGAATGGTGTAAAAGGATTTCAGAACTGAGCTCACATCATTTGGAAAACAATGTCACCCACATTTTTAATTCCTATGCAGATTAACTTTACGTGGGGGTGGGGAAAGAGAATCACTGATGAGAACAGTTGAAGTTGACAATGAAGCTGTTAGTTAGCTACCCGATTTTTCCAGACATGGGAAGTTACTTGCTCTCATCTACTCTAGCCATAAGATTAATTTCAAAAGGAACCCAGATGCCTGATTTATTAGTTAACAAATCTGGAAGAAGTAAAAGAAATCCCTAAGAAGCAGATGCTGATGAGATTGCTTAGAAAAAGGTTTGTATAGTACAACAAGGCACTCACACAAATGGAGATGAATCTTTTATTTCCTTTTTTTGTAACTATTTTAGCACCCATTACCTTCTTCACTTCCCTTTTGTGCTCCTTTTGTCATTGTTTTCTAATTCCATTTTCTCATGATAGCTGATTCACAGGAGGCTCTTAATCTTTTGGCTAGGTGCTGTAACTCTGTGAAAAAATATTAGACAGCTAAGCTGAGGGACAAGAGAATTAAGGGACATGTCTGAGGTCACACAATAGGTTAATGGCTAATCACAGTTTGAATCCAGGAACTTCTAGTTATTAGACTTTTTCTGCAATCGACTGTGTTGTCTCCTGGAACTCTGAAGTGCTATAATATCACTTAAAAATTGATGTAAGTGTTGCATAGGTGGAAATTAAAAATGTGGTCAAGAGAAAAAAATTGAGTTATTGGGAATCATTAACAAATATCCAACACTGATCACTTCTTAAACAAACAGACTGGACTCTGATAAGATGTATCCGACACCCTCAGAACAATTAATCAAGTCTCAGAAGTGGCAAGTGTCAGTAATGATATCTTACTTATAGATCACTGAATATTCACTGAAGACTGTGCTTGTAATAAAATCTTTCTTCCTTTTGTTTCTGTGGTGGAATATGTTGGCACTTACTGCTCTGCTGGGAATGTTATGTGGGAGAAATTCTGGAAGAAGGCAGAGTACTGCTCTCCTTTACCTGTCTCCTTCCAATTAAACCTCCATAGATTTATGTCTTAATAAAATAGCAGTTATACTTTCTTTTTTTCAGTTCAACTTTGCAGTTAAAAACCACTACTCCAAACATAATAGGTGCTGTCTGCAATTGCTTAAATTGGGCATAAACATTTATTGCCTCCTTAGCTAACAAATGCAACCTTGCTATTCAAAGGAATGAGGAAAATTCCACTCAAGGTCAAGTGACCTGATGTTTCCAGGCAGCCTCATTACCCACATTAGCGCTGTAGAAGATGAGGCAGAACATCTGGTAGTGTCATAAAAAAGATAGAAATTTATGCATATTTGCTTTAGCTCTTCATGTCAGCATTGAGCCTGTGCTTCCATTTTGGGTCAATTTCTGAAAAACTGCTAGTCTCAGTGTTTAAGATTAAGCTCAAAAGGTTTCTTGGTCTCTGCAATTCCTTATGTCCAAAACAAAACCAAGGGGATACTGAAATTGTCGTCTCTTGCTGCTTGGCAGCGCTATCAGATTTCAGGCAGAGATGGCCCAGCCAATCTGATATGGATTTTGTCTCATGCATCTGACACCTGCGAGGTAGCTCTTTATTGGAGAGCTAACGGCAATCCTCTGTCATCATGTCCATCAGCAAAGTTTGCTCACCATAATGAAAATAAGTTACAAACCTGGAAGAAAAGAGGATGGTTTTGCAGCATGCCAATTTCTGTGCTCCTCTCCTGCTGCCCTCTAATGAGTTTCTTCCCCAGTGGCTTTGCTTTCAGATTCTTTGGAGGGTGTGGAAGAGCAGCGGCATCTCACCAGTTCCTGCAGGAGCAACCCTCCTTAGCTCATTTGAGGTGCACAAGTGCCATTTACAGAGCTCCTTGTTTCTTTGCCTGACTCCCATCCTCATAAGAGTAGTTCTGGATCTTTTTTGCATCAGTAGGTTATGATCACATACTGACAGCTGAAAGATATTGCTCTCTGGCTTTGCATTTCTCCTGAAGTCTGACACATCTGAGGTGTGGAAGGAGGGAAGTGTAAGATCTGGCTCTACAATTCCTTGTCATGTGGGAACACTGCTGCTCAGAGTATCTTAGTATGGCACTTAGAAGAGCTTTCCCTCCCTTAAAGGCAGGGTAGCACTGCAGAAGAATGGTGCTGGGCTGAAAAGCTGCCTGAAATACATGTTCAGTACAGCCCTTCTACACGGTGTGACTGCTTTGTATCCTATTAGCACTCCTGTTCATTTCAGAACAGTGCAAATGTCTCTATTCAACGTTCAGGAACTCCTGCTGCAGGTGCTATGATCATCAAAACCTGGACCTTTTGTGATCAAAAGATCCCAGAAACTCACTCGCTCCCAGAAGGTCTAGAAATAAAGTTATGAAAACAGAAATTTATCCAAAGGGTTGCTGTGGGGTATGCTGTGTTGGTCTGGACCTTGATGTAGAAGGCAGCCAGGAAAATGGGAAGAAACCAGGTGGGGCAGTGTCAGACATGAAACTGGTCATCTCCCACTCCCTCCCATTCCCTCCCTACCCGTATGTTTTCAGCTAAAATATAGAAGTGACAGCAGGATCATCCTCCAGTGAAAATATTTCAGCTTCACTCATCATAACGCTGCAACCAGGGATAATAAACTCACACTTCTGGTGACTGGAAACTGCTGCAGACAGGAGCAAATGAACAGTACCCAGTGATTAACAATGGGCAATGCTGCCTTTTCCTAGGTGGCCTTAGTGGAGTTCCATGCAGAGATGTGAAACCAAGATAATCTAAACCCACCATTTCACTCCATATGTTGCACTGCCTTAGCACACTTCCTTGCCTGTATTTTAAAGTGCTTCAATTCAGAGTAATTTAAAACCTCATCAGTACTCACTAGAGGGTTGGGGTTTAGAACCTCAGTCAATTAAGTCCATGTGGATGAGTAATAGGAGTAAAAATCACCATTTTCAGTGCAGAAAAAAAGAGAAAGTAAAAGAAGAAAAAAGATTCTATAGCCTAGCTATTCAAAAGCAATTATATTTTTAGTTACACAGAGAGACATTTTCAGACTTCTAATTGCTCCAAATCTATCTGCTAAAGAGTCATTACATTCCATTTTAACCCCTCTCTGACACCAGGAACTAATGCTGTAATTGAACTGTGTCACCAGTGATCTCAGTTCAAAATCATTAGTGGATTGTTCTTTTTCATATTTGCTCTAACATTTCTGCTTATTGCTTACAGGCATGGGGCCAGATTTGCTGCCAGCATATGTGGGTACAACACCACTGAGATCGGTGCTGTTGTGTCCAATTAGGCCTGTGATGAGGTTGGCCCCATGTGCTATGAGCTTTCATTAACCAATATATTCCCATTACAGACTGTGATCTGTTCCCCCAAATACATCCTATTAAAACATGTGGAAATGCATTAGAATAAAACTCAGTAGGGTCATGCTTTTGAATTATCCCCATTTTTTTTTTTAATATCAGAACCCCATCTTTGGGCAATTTCATATCCACACACATGGTTTTGATTTCACATGCAGAAAATCAAGGAACAATATTTTTTAAAAACTTGGGTTCCAGTGTGCTCTCTGATTCCTTGTTTATAGCAATGTGTGTATGTAAAGTACCCTGGGTTCATCTCTTTTCTCTCCACAGACCTTAACTGAAGAATGAGAGAAACAGAATCAGAATATCATGGTAAACATGTTAATAAGGTTCCATGCAGTTTATGTGTTACAGGTTTTGTTGCACTTATGAAAAAAAACACATTAAATGTCAGGGATATTTCTAAATGCAGGCTTATAAGGTGATATTTAACTGTAAACAGTATGATAGTTATTGGCAACTGATAATGTGAGTCCTATAGCAATCTGTTAATTAAGATTCCACCCACATTTCTAGTTTAAACTCTGCCATAAAAATATGCTCTGTACTATAATCTGGAACACAGATTTTAGCACAGCAGTGCTTTTTGTTTGTTTTGTTTTTAATTCCAAAAAATCATTCAGCCATTTTATAGCTGAGGCAGGCAAAGAGTAAGCTAGAAGTTTCCAAGCCCTCAGTTACGATCTTACACAACTCATCCGAACTCAAGATTAATGCTCACAAATGCAATCACTCAATCTCATCCCCATGGCATTTGACAGATTAGAGCCCAGCATTTAGTCAGCAGGTACTGGAGGGGTTTGCTGGTGCCAGTGTCTATCAAACCAGTTGATTCATAACCTGCCTTACTCCTCTGAGCATGTGCAGGCCAGACAGATGTCATTATTTACGACCTAACCCTGCCTGTGTTCCCTGTGATGGAGTGTGCACCATTTGGCTGTGTTAGCACTAACTGCAAAGCTCTCCTCAGTATAACTCTGGTTTGAGCACAACCATGCAACTAGCATTCGCTGGCTCACTTCTGATTAATGCAGAGCACAGGAGAAGGTGGTTTGTGACCATCTATATGTGATTGTGTAGATAGCACTTGAGGAGAAAATGCTTTCTGGGCCAAATTGTGGCTCATGACCTGTTGGAAGGGTTACATTGAGATGAGCAACCCCATTTCTGTTTTTACCTGTCTGATATTAAAACCAGACTCCCTAGGGACAGAAAACTGAGCTTGTATCTGGGCCAAGATCCTGGCTAACTAGGTCACCACCGTGACTGTGCCACCTGCAGTCAGCTTAGCTCTCAGGGGAAGAGCAAACGCCATGCAGTGACACACACAATGTTGGACACACTTCCAACACTGCTGTCAAAGGAAACACAAGTTCTTTCCCCTGACTCAGTCAGCTGGTGGCTTCACAGCCCTTTCCTCTCTGAGAAGAGAGCATCAGTGGAGACACACAGTGGTACAGAGTGGAGAAAGGATCCTTGGTAAAAGCAACCCAGAGGTGAGGAAAAAAAAGGACAAAAAACCTCCCAAATAGTTTTAACCTCCTTGGTTTCCCAATCTTATTCCCTCCCAGCTGCATCAACATTTATGGCCTCATCCACCAGCAAGATCTGATGCCAGTCCAGTGGGGGAGTGAAGCAAGGAGAGTACAGAGTAATCTGCTGTAACAGCATTGCTGGCTGAAGGTAACTTAATGTGTACAGGGAACTGTGGCTCAAAAATTCAGGTGCGATGGTTTAGTGATGACCAGCACCACTCTGTAATCTGCTGTGTTTGCTTGAGAACTCAGTTTTTGACTCAGGGTATGACCAATACATAACAGCATAAGATCTGATTAACTTCATAAACCTTTGGACTGGTTCAACTCCAGCTTCTTTCTTTGAAGCTTAATAAGAGGTTTTATGTCTATTTTACACAATTGTATCTGAATTTACATTAGTTTTACTATTATTATATTACTGCCAAATCAATAGTATTATTTTTTTTCAGTATTTACTTAGCATAATAAAACCTGAAAAATTACCTAAAAAAGCGAAATGAAAAAAATTTCCCAAGCACAAACGGAATTAAAAGATTATAAAAACTCCTTACTCCCATCTCCTTTCACTTTATGTAGACATTAGCCTGAGCTTCTCTAAAGCACTCAGTATTGTTTTAGCTTAATTCTCCAAGCTCAGCACCTGTCCACATAAACACCGCTGGCCTTTTCATGGCAACTGGAGAGCAGCTGTGTGAAACTTTCCTAACAGCTCTACTCTACAGCAGGTCACAGACCTGCTTCCCCCCAAGTTCCTTTATTTATCCAGAAGGTACCTTCCCTTCAGCCATACTGAATGGGTCCAGATCATACAGGAGGCAAGACACCAGCATAAATGCCTATTATTCTTATTACCTGTTGGAAAATAATCATTATCATTACGTTTCCAAAATTAGGTTTCATATTAATGTCTTCCTGTGGTGCCCTTCATATTACACCATGGAGGTTTAATCTGCAACTAGTTTTTCTTGCTTCTTTGGGATTATTTTATCACCTTAATGTTCCTCTAATAGAGAGTATTTTTGGCATGTGAAATGATGAGTGTGTATTGTAAACCAATTAGGCTTTATTTTAAAAAGAAACTGTGATAGCTATGGAAGAACATAATGAAACACTGAGAAATGCTTGAATTTCTCGCTAGTTCCTGCCATCAAAAACTGTGTTTTTTAGCCAGTCTGCTAAACCATTGGAACTGTTTTATTTTTAGATTATATGGCTCCTCTGCTAACATTTTTCCTGTTCCGTAGAACTAATTACCATCCCGTATAATACCTTCAGTTTAAATCAAAAGTTAGATTTATTCAGTGATACTTTCTAAAAGAACAGGAAAGAAAGACATGCATGCCCTCTAACTAATGCTATTTGGTGGAAAATTTCATTTTACCCATCATCATATTTTAAAGAGTTAATTTCCATTTTGACTGTGTTTTATTAATAGGCCACTGGAAGCTTATAAACACTTCAAGGCTTTTAAGATTGTGTTTTTGCAAAAATGATTAATTATGCAGTGTTATGGATTATGATGCCCTCTTTTCCATGGTTTCCGGACTTCTTGCTTGTTGTCATGTAGCTCCGACAGTTCGATGAACACAAGAATATTTTTTTCCCTGTGTGTTCTAAAAGAAAGTGTGATTCTTTATAAAGGACATATTGCAATTTGAAAAGCTGCCATTCACACAGTCAAGTTGTCCTGTGGTTTATATCATATATAACGGCTCTACACTTCCTAAAGACTAGTTTAGTACTTGTGCAAGACCTCAGACTATCAGTTGCAGAGACTGACAGGCTTAAAGCCAGCAGAGACAGTGGTGATCATCAAGACTGATTTCCCACACAATACAGATCATGTACATTCTCTCACTATTTCTTCCAAAGGAGACCATTTTTCTTCCTGGTGCGTAAGAACTATTTTATCTCTTAGACAGCAAAGGGACAGTGTCACCTTCTACCGTGTCACCTCATTTTTTGACAAAACAATGTCTGAAAAGTTCCTTTACTAAGTAATTCTCAGATTCTTTATGGACCATGTGAACTGGAGCTGAGTAAATCTTGAAACAGGTATGTCTACTGGAGACTATCAATTTCAGTTCTTAATTAATATAGACTGTGCGTCCCAGCCCTCCAAACACAGACATAGCTTTCCTACTGTCTTCCTGAGAATATGACAGTGAGTGAGGGGATTTACTCCCAGGAATATTAGCGATTTTCTCAGTACACAGACACTGCAGAGACATTACACTTTTGACTTAATTGCAAATTCTCACATCAGAAATCTGATAAAACAGGCCTGCTCTACTCTGATGGGAGGGCATCCCTGCGTTGCAACAAAACAGTTTTACAAATGCAGGCAGAAGGCAACTGACATGCCAGGAATTGTGCATTGATGTTGCCTGTCTGGAGGGCAGTGTGATGGCCAAATGCATTCAGGAGCCCTGGGGCTTCTTCACTGATGAGGCACCAGCAGAAAGATGTGCTGATCATCAAGAATCACATTTTGACCTGGCCTATCCATCCACGTAGAGAAGCATGGTAGGGAGGTAGAGAAATCTCTTATTCCCTTGGGGATTTTTCTTGTTAGAGGAGACCAGCAATCTATGTCTTGTGCAGTGAACAGGCAGACAGGGGTGCCCATTCCTCTTGTCCCTGATGTAGTAGCAAGCTCAACTGAGCTTTCATGGACAAAAAAATAGAAGAGCCTAGAAGGCAGAAATGACCTATCTCCTGTCTAGTCTAGGGCTGGGGGTGAAGGAGGGTTGCCGTGACCTATAGTCTGGCATGCACTTTTCACGCAGAGCTGGACAGACACTGAAGCCTTTCCTCCAGGGACACTGGGAGATGAAATTCTTATCTGCCATGAATAGTTAGCTTGGAAACAAACCGTTTACTTTGTTTCATGGCTAAAACGCAGCAGCTATGCCTGCCACCACTGTGTTAGAATCTGACATAGCAATTCTTAATCATGCTTTGGCTTTTCTCTGTGCTTTCCATCCTTAATTTTGGAGGAGTTGGCACAGCTGATGAATTCTACCTTGCATGAAATTCAGAGAACGGCATCAAGCCCATGTTACAGACAGGAGAGACAGAGCATGCTGACCAAAAGTGTGAGCACCTTTTACCTACACCTAAGGTACAGAAGGAGCTGCTGCAGCTCTCCCAGTGCTGTGGGGAATCACTGCTCTCCCAGCAGAATCTACTGCTACTTCAGGCTCCTTCAGCTGCTCATGGAAAAGCTCTCCAGCCCATTTCAGCCCAAACAAGTGGGCCCTGCTTGAGAGGGCGATGAGTAAATCTCTGCTACTCCATCTGGATTCAAGTACATTCCTGAAAGCAGATCAGGCTGTTTTGCCTCTGGCAAGGATGGGTAGCTAGGAGGCAGGGTCGGGCCTGATAACCTCTTCAGCTGGCACTGCTGCTGCAGCTAGAAAAAAGATGAGTGCTCACACAGTGACTTGCCCAGGGTCAGACTGCAGCATAAAGAGACAGAGTTGCTTTAGTTAATAAGCAGAAGACAAGCACAGGATAGGCAGGAAAAGTTCACAGCAGACATTCTATGGAGCAGTGAAAAGAGAAGAGACAAGAGAAGCAAAGAGGAATAATAGTTTATTAGAATAAAGTCCTTTACTCAGTATTAGAAGAAAGCACATCTTCTGTCATTCTTCACTTTTTGCAACAAAGTCTGTATACAAACAAGTCCTAGTTTTATGAGGCAACAACAAAAAAATACTTCTCCAAAACTGTTAAGACAGTGATAATTAAAGCTGCTTTTGAAGAGACTGGATTTGAACCACTCTTGACAGAGAGACAGCATTATGCAGTACCCTGCACTCCCTCTGCATCATACAGGCTTTCCATTGCAATGAGCTCACTAAAAATGAAAGTTAAATCACATCAGACAAACACATAATGAGCTTGTGCTGCAATGTTTAATAAGTTAATCAAGTATGTTAATGATACATATTTACAAGAAAGGACTTTGACTCAAAATCAAGT
Source organism: Gymnorhina tibicen (assembly GCA_013399875.1). Lineage (NCBI taxonomy): Eukaryota > Metazoa > Chordata > Aves > Passeriformes > Artamidae > Gymnorhina > Gymnorhina tibicen. Next base: position 622,481 of record VXAZ01005123.1, read on the forward strand.
CAGGAAACAACAAAGGCTAGTAATAAGAACAGCTTTGCATTGACAAAGTCCAGATGAATATGAGATAATTTGGGCATCAAAAAGAGAACAGAGAAACTGGTAATAGATGAAGCTATGAAGAAGAGCTGAATTTCACAGAATATCCAATTACAGAAGTCATTACTAATGGGAATAGCAAAACAACTTGTCTATACAGGATATGAATGGAACTCAGTGGATTAAATTGTCTAAATCTGTACCACATTTCATATTTATTTTTAAAGGTGGCTTGATATGTGGAATCTGAATCCCAAACTCTTGGAATATCTGGAATGTCTCAGGTTTTTGGTTTGTTCACTAGAAATTAAGGCGGTTGAGAGTTTAGAGTTTCAAACATTATATGCCCCTTTACAACATAAAGCATGCTTGGAGTCATTTGGATTGAGGTTTCTGTTTTACGAGTCAATTCTCATGTCTTTAAAAATAAAATGACTAGAGTAGAATCAGCTAATTGTGAAAGCCCCCATTTTAGATAATGTGATGGGTTGACCCTGGCTGAATGCTAGATGCTCACTCACCAAGGCCACCCTATCACTCCCCTCCTCAGCTGGGAGAGGGAGAGAAAATATAATGAGAGGCTCATGGCTCAAGATAAGGACAGGGAGAGATCACTTACCAATTATCATCACTGGTAAGAGACATTCAGCTTGGGGAAATTAAGTGAATTTACTACCAATCAAAGCAGAGTAAGATAATGAGAGGTAAAACCAAATCTTGAAACACCAAGAGTCACTACCATCGTTGCTAATGAGCTCAGCCTCAGCCAGCAGTGGATTTATCTTGGAGCCAGTTCTGTTGGGCACTGGAAAATTCCTAGCAGCTTCTCAGAGAAGGCCCCATAGTAGACCTCCCACTACCTACAACTGGCCATGCAGACCCAATACAGACAAAAAATGCCATCCTCTCTTGATCTCAAAACCATGAGACATATTTAAATGGTTGAAAATGAAGGAAGACTAAAGTGTATTCCAGTGTCTTTCACTGAAGAGAATTTTTTTTCTACTTTCTTCCCTTTAGAGAGGAAAATTTTTGGTTCAGAGGCAGAAATATGGCTTATAGCTCTGGTGCTAGCTTGAACCAAGCCTGAACGAAACATCTGTGAGCTCAGATGAAGACCTACTATACTGTATAATCCATTTATTTGGGTGCATTTTGTTCATCTCATCTTACTCAAATCCTTCTTGGTCCTTCAGAAATGTTTTATGTCTATTAATGTTTAACGTCTCTTTGGTTGACTCTGGTGCACCCACTTTGCTTGAAGGAAAGCTTTCTGGGGTCAGATGGAACTGGGCCTTAAATGTGTATTTAAAGTATCTGCAGTCTCTTCCTTTAAAATCTTTTGCTTCCCTAACTTTACTTAGGTTTATTTTCAAGGGTAATAATTCAAACTTGGAATTCAATGAGATGCTCAACCATTTTAAATGTCTTTTATCATATATGTCTATTTTCTTGCAGAGCTACGGGTATTTTAATTTAGTAATCTGGTTTTGTTTTGAAGGATTTGTCCATAAATATTCATTAAACATCCTGTCCCAGAATGGGGGCTGTTCTTAAGCAACGTGGCTATTTGAGCTTTGTAATTGGTTAACTGAATGGTAGAGACTGTTTCTGCTCCCTCTGTCCAAGGGCAGAAATGTTGCAATTTAGATAGTAAGGAGTAAGAGAGCTCTTTGGATACCTAGCATTTTCTGTGCTTGAGTACCTAACACTCCGAAGGACTGATTTATTTTTCAAGGTTAACACTTTTCAGCAAAGTGTGATTGTGAGTTGCCTAATGTTTTGTGTCTGAAATTCAGCTTTATTTGTAATAGGAACTGCACTAACAGCTTCATCAGAAGTCTAAATCCTTTGCTGAAGGATGAAAGACATTGTGACAGTGCTTGAATGGTTAATACTTTTCTCTTGTAAACTTCATAACCCAGATGTTAAAACCACTTGGAGCTCTCAGTGATGAATCTTGTTAACTCATTATGTGTCATCGGCAGTGGCTTTCAAATGACAGCTTCACAAAATCCCACTGAAGACCAGTGGCCAGCAGGATAGAATATCTGATGTCTCTAATAGGTTTTGGTTGGGCTGCTTTGACAGCCAGAATTCAGCATGCCTCAGACCCTGGCAGAGAGGGAGACTGCAAGAGACTGCATAAAGGAACAGAAGCTTTCCTAGTGCTGCTTCTCTCCTCCTTTATTTCTTTCCTGTTCTCGTCTTGAGGGCTACTTTCACTTGGTCCTTCTGACAGCTGCACTTTTGCCTCCCAGTTCCTCTCATCAGTTGTTCTGCTTTTTAGAGTATAACACAGAGACTAGGTAGCAAGGAGATATTTTTGCGGACTGCAGTGAATATCTTTTTCCTTCAGGTTTAACCTCATTGCACACACTGAAGTTTTCCTGTATTGTTCTCGGCTTTTTTATTTTTTTAACTTTCTCGACACTAAAAAGCTTATCCTCAAAGTGCATTTTTCTTTCAGCTCTTGCAGCAGGAAAAAAAAAGCAGCTGTGGCATAGCTTTAGTTTTTAAATTTCTTCTAGTTGTTGGACAGACTGTTTCTTTTCCACTACAGCGGACTGTCTGTCTATGTCTAGCTAAGAAATAATGGAAAATAGTAATAAAGCAGTTAACATATTGAATATTTGTGCGAGGCACGCACTTCATCCTAAGCATTTTCTGCTCTTCATATGCTCCTGTTTAGTCCCTGTTATTGTTCACTCAGCATTTTATAATGACAGGCGTATAAACATTATAGAACTGTGCAGCTGGAGCATGCCTGAATGCAAATTACCTCGCACAGGAAATTGTGTAGCGCACTCAGTACCTGAAAATAAAGATCCAGATAATGAACATGGAGACTCTTTGGATGTGAGTGGAATTACACTAATTTACAGCAACTAAGGATTTACTTATGCATATACCTCAGCAAGCAGGTGAAAACCAGCTTGTCCTGTTCATAATTGGCACCTTTCTTGGCACAGTTCCTCTCACCAGCCCCTCAAAATTAGATGTAAATTTCCCCCCTTCCTTGGAGATTGAAATACTGGGGCTTGAGGGATTTGACTTGGACATGATTTAGGTATAAAATTGTTTTAAGTGCACAGACATGTCAATCCAGAACAAAGGTTAAATGTCTTCAGGGAGAGAAATCTCTATAGTCTTGTCCCTTTCCTTGAACTGATGTGTCCTCCAGATAAAATGCCAGACAGTTCAGGAGGCAAGGAGCAGATTTAGAAAATTGTAATGAAGGGAAGACAGGCTCTTTGGCAAGGAGCTGATGCAGCGTAGCTACCCGAGAAAGCAAGTCAACTGAGCTATGATGACAGAAACTGAGTCCTTCCCAGCAATTCCTTTCTCTCCTTGTCCTTTACAAAATTTAAGAGGGTTTATTACATCCCTGTGACGACTAATAGGAGCAGACCTAAAATTAATTAAATATACACAATCCCTATCCAAAGAAAATGAGTTTTGCACCAAAACCTCATAGTTACTCTTTTGGATATGGCAAATTATAGTAACAAATACTGTAGACAGGATAGGTTGGGCTGAAGTTCCAATTCAGTAATTTTATTTGCACCAAGTATGTGCTTCGTTTTAATTCCTGCTTTGTGAAAAACTCCAGTGGCCTCACATACCATACAAGCTTTAAGGAGGGATTTGTAGTGTTTCTTGCCCTTCCATTTTCCTCATGGAAAATGTTGATCTGTCTGCCTGAAGAGGCATTGAGGTTCTGAATCAAGGCAAGGAAGGAACAGAGAATACCCCTGCCTTACATCTTGAGTGGCTGTTTACACTTCAGCAGGAGCAGACTAAATCAAAATGACGTTTTCTGATACTTTGTGTTATGCAAATTGTTCCACAAGGGGTAATACCAGCACACAATGAGGTCCAAAGACCCACAGAAAAAGATTTGCACAGTAATTAAATGTGAGCTGAGTGAAAGGCTGCTGTTAATTCATAGGGCCAAGGGCTAAATGTCTTCATTTTGCAGCATGTGGAGGAACACTCAGGAACGAGGCAACCACTTCAAGCAAAACACAGCCTTCACAAAAACCTTTAAAGACATTGCACAGGCACTTGGAATGAAAGAACTATGTGATAGCAGAATATATCATCCTATCATCCCACAAAAAAATTCTCACACCTTTAATATAAAATGAGTGGAGATGTCTCCAAATGATAGGTATGAATTCTTCTGTACTGAATACCAGGAGTGTTATCATCCTTGGTTCATTGTGACAGCAATGAAAAGCATATTGTACACAAGCTTACACACAGTGAGTTCTGCTTCGTGTTGGGAAACATGGTATCTGTCACCCTAACACACCCCCCTTGCATGCCCTCCTCTTATTTTATTTTTGTAAGTTGTGTCAAAAAACATGAATTCATCCATAGTTTAAGAGGGATTTTGCATTTAAAGAAACCAGAGTTAAGTTCAGAAGCTACCTGGTAGTACAGACAACCAGTACCAAAGTGATATCTCATCTATCCAAAAATGGAGCAGAAATCTAATTAGAAAAATACTTCAAAAGCTTTTCAAAACATAGTCTTCAGCGCTGTATAAATACTATTCAGTCATGGCATTCCTCAATCTGACTTGAAAACATGCCTGAAGGTTCCAGCTGGACCATTGCTATTCCTTCCCCAAACAGACCTGAGATAAAAGTGAGCTAGGCAAAAAAAAAAGGGAAAGCCTATGCAATTGTGCTCTTGAATGTCTGGCTAGGTTTCTTGGTAATGTGACATCAGTGGAGTGAACATGCTGGCTTTAAATTCCTTGAGCGGTTGCTAAGCAAAAAGTGCAGTAAAGTCAGGGTAACACAAACTAATACTGGTTCTATTGCTACTTTTGTCCTTATTAGCTCCCTAACAGGAGGAAACTGCCACCTCCACCTCAGTGAAGAGCACGAGAGGAGCAGGGCATCTGTGTGAGCTTGTCTTCCATGACACATTAATAATTTTGGTTTATTTCAGAAGACTCCTTTACTTATACTGCACTAGACACCAAGACTCTTCAGCTGACATTTGAGGTATATTTTGAACTGTGTATTATCACAGAATCATAGAATTGTTTAGTTTGAAGAAGACTTTTAAGATCACGAAGTCCAACTTTTAACCCAGTGCTGCCCAGTCCACCACTAAACCATGTCCCCAAGTGACACATCTACACACCTTTTAAATATCACCAGGGATGGCGACTCAACCACTTCCCTGGGCAGCCTGTTCAATCCTTGATAACCTTTTCAGTGAAGGAATTTTTCCTAATATTTAATGTAAACCTCTGCTGGTGCAACTTGAGGCCATTTCTCTTGTCCTGTTGCTTGTTCCCTGGGAGAAGAGCAACCCCGACCTCAGTCCAACCTCCTTTCAGGTAGCTGTAGAGAGCAATAAGGTCTCCCCTGACCCTCCGCCTGAAGTCCTTTTTCACCAAGCAACTTTCCAGACACTGCCCTCAGTGTCTAGTGCTGCATGGGGTTGTTGTGACCCCAGGGCAGGACCTTGTTGAACCTCAGACCATGGATCCAGCCTGTCCAGATCCCTCTGTAGGCTCTTCCTGCTCTCCAGCAGATCAGCACTCCTGTCCAGCTCAGTGTCATCTACAAACTGATTGCAGGTACACTTGATCCTCTTGGCCAGACCATTGATAATGATGTTAAACAGGACTGACCCCAACTCTGAGCCCTGGGGAACACCACTGGTGACCAGCTGCCAACTGGATGTAAATCCATTCACCACCTCTCCAGGCCTGGCCATCCAAGCAGTTTTATACCCAGCAAAGTCTGCCCATAAAATCCATGAGCCAGTTTCTCCAGGAGAATGCTGTGGAAAATATTGTCAAAGGCTTTACTAATGTCCAGGCAGACACCATCCACAGCCTTTCCTTCATCCACTAAGTGGCCTCATAGAAGGAGGTGAAGTTCGTCAAGCAAGACCTGCCTCTCATAAACTCATGCCAAATGGGCCTGATCCCCTGATTGTTCTGTATGTGATATGTGATGGCACTCAAGGTGATCTGCTCTGGGACCTTTCCTGGCACTGAGATCAGAGTGTAGCTCCCCAGATCTTCCTTCATGTAGTTGTATATTATACTGTAATTTAGTGTATTGAAAAGTGCAGTTAGTTCAAGTTCTACAAGGTCAGCAGATGAAGACATCATTAAAAAAATAATTTGAAGAGGGGTATGAAAGGCATGGCATGTTTCAGGGTTCTGCTCTGGCTCTGTTAACAGTTATGTACAAATATGTGGCTGATAAACAAGAGCAATCATGTCTAAGATGAGGGGGTGGTCATAGGGAAAGCAGCAAAGCCCATTGCAAGAGCAAAGCTGATGTCTCCTCATCCTTGGGGAACTTCGAGGAATGTGAAGTCAGAAATGTGAACATGGGGTTTTTCTCCTGGGTGCCATCAAATTCCTGTTCTGTTTCACTTGATTGAATGGGATCCCCACCAGGGACTTCCTGTGCTCCTGCCTAATCAGGTGAAAACACAGTGAAAGATGTGACGAGCCATCTGTAGGGAACAATTTCTGGGCTACAGACAGGAGCACGCGTTTGCCTTGCTCTAAACTAATTCAGTCCAGGATTCATCACCCTTCCTGAGGCCCTGCTTCAAAATTCACTGTGATGGATTATATATGCCATTACCAAAACCATCTGAGAACATGTCTCTGCGGGCTACATTTATCAGCACAAACACAGATATTCTTTGTTAAAATGGATCTTACACCCAATCTAGGTAGAAGTAAGGGTGATTGCTGCAGCCTCTTGGGTTTTAAGGGGCTTTCATATTGGGATTGCAAAAAAGCTCAGGAATGAAAGTTCTATTGCCTTTATTATTATTGGTGGTGGTGCTATTATTTTTTTTTCTTTTTTTTTCCAGCTGAAAAAGGAGGCATAGGCCAGTGACAATAGTTGTCCAATGACATCAAATGTGAAATGAGCCCAACTCAATCAGTCACAGAATGGTTGATGGCTGTTCCAGATGGTGGAAAAAACAAGAGGACAGGATCTACCACTCACTGTGGAGACATAAAGAGAAGAAAAGAGAGGAAATAAGCCCAATAGGTGCAAAGAATAGGCTAAATTCAAGGGAAGGTGGTCTTACTGTGACAAAGTTGGGTAAGAGAAAAGGTTATGATTGACTGGAAGATTAAGTGATTTGCAGACCTTCTCAAGCAGCAGCTTTCCACATAAAGCAGAGTTTTTGGTTTATCCTGTTTATTGTGCTGGGGATACAGGTGTCTCCTCTGTCAGCATGTAAAATAATACTGTAACACAGCACACAATAGGAATCAAGAAAACTTTTAAGATATGGGTGCAACAGTAAAGAGCTACTTTTTTTTACCATGTTGTGGTGGTTTTGAAGTGCTACACTACCACACGTATTCAAAATAAGTGCCGTCTTTGACATCAGCAACATCTTATGATGTGGCACTTGTGACCATTTTCCACAAAAGTACAGTCATCTCTTTCTGTTTTAAGCCTCTGAAATAGGACTGGGAGATGTAGCAACTTGTAAAATCCCAGCAGTGAGTTTATGAATGATGCATGAAACAAAATCTACCTCTGCCTGATGCACAAAGGGAATATCAGACAGGGTTGCAAAACCACTGCTGGGCTGGGGTGCTTGATGTGATATTCAGTTCAGGCAAAGCCAGGAGAGTCCATCAAGTACATTACTTTCAAGGTATGTGTGCAAAAGCACAATGAGAAAAAAGAAAGAGATAATGATATTAGGTTGTTTGCATAGCGGGTTTTCCCCCTCTTCCTCCCTTTCACTTGCTATCATTCCCTTTCCCAAAGCAACTTCCTTCACAGGTTGGGCAAGAGTAAAGACTGTTTTCATCACTCCTTAAATAGATTTTTTAGAAACTCGTTATAGTGAAATATGCCTAATACATTTCCAGGGAAGGTATTTCACTTAAAAACAGTACTCTGTGACCTTTTTAATAATGAAATACCTTCCCATATTGCGCATACTAGTAGAGGGATCTAAGAAGCACTGGAAGTTATTTCTGTTGTGTAAAAAAAAACCCCTATCTTTTCCCCAGACTATCCTGATTTTTCAGGTGACAGAACAGAAATAGTGGCAATAAAACAAACCAGTTCATATGTGTAAGTATCTAAAATATGGGGGGTTATTTCTTAAACGATCACCAAATATGATGCAAAGCCTAATGAAGTCAAAAGGTCAAAAAATGTCTTTTAACTCCACAGTGATTTTATATACACTGTTTTATACATCACTTGGAGTTCTAAATTTTAAGTCACAGAAGCCTTATCTACAAAACAACAATGGAGGTGGAAAACACACTAGATAATATTTTCTTTCCTGTTTTACATTTCAGCATAGGCAATTTTTCGTTACTAAAACTTCTTTCTGGTTAACAGGCATTTGTAATAGCCTTTAACTGAATTGCTTATGCCAATGGAGAGATGAGTATGAGGATCAATGCACCTGTCAGTACCAGCAAAGATGACAAATCAGCAGGCAGAATAAGTTACCTTCCTACTCTTACAAAAAAGCCAATCACAAAAATGTATTTTCTTGATACTGATGCACCATCAAATATTCCACATCACTGTAACTTGAAAAAAACCTCTGCTCCCAGTTTCCTACATCCCCACACTGACAATCTTCAGAATGTAAGTGCTAAGACTATTTTCTCCAGCATTTTGTTAAGATGTAGGGCTTCAAGGACTTTTATCTTTTATTAGATTTAAAAAACAACTAGAGGGAAAAAAAGTACAGATTTTGGAGCTATCTTACAAAGTCTGGTAAGAAGTATCACCTTGAAAAGAAAGCTAAAAACAAGTTAGATATATTTGCTTATAGCTTAATCTAATTTTGCTAATTGATGAGATCACTTGAGAGGAAAGTACTGACAGAGATGTGACGCACATTAGCAGGGAGAGAGTTGACAGATCCTATGGAACATACACAAGAAAGAAACCATTCATGTCTACAAAAAATAAGGTCAGATGGCTGACTGGAATAACACATAATGCAAATCTTCATAATTGTCCGTTTGAGTAACCAAGGGAGTTACAGATTTTAATATATAGTTATTATTTTAAGGGATTTGTAGGTTTCCCTTGAGATATGCTACTGAGGAGCCAGAGACATTTTGTGGAAAAGGGTAGAACTGAAGATTTCTGCCCTTTATTGATTATCTGAAAAGGTTCTTGCTTCTACACACATTATTCAATGTTTAAATGACAGCACTGGCTGTCATTTAAATAATTTTTTCTTTGTATCCTTTTCTAGGAAGAATATATGTAAAATCAAAATATTTTAAGGGTCTACAAGGGGATATTCTTGATGTATTCATTATATCATCCTGGAAGATTTGGGTCCATTGAATAAGTATTAGTGTGTGTAAAGGTTTCAGGAGTTTGTTGAGGATAGTGTTTAAAAAGCAGAAGTGAAATAGTGCAAAGTGGTATTTACATGCATTATTTCCAAGACCCCATTTCTGCTGTACAGTGCAGAATACAATGAGTGTATCTAACAGTGGTCAGGTAAAACTGTGGCTGGAAATACATTGTATTGGCAGATAAAAACGGTACATTCCAGAGCACAGTTATATCTGAAGATCAACTCTTCAGTGGGGCCTTGGTACCTATTTGGTTTTTTGAAGGTTTTCCAGGGAACAGCTGCTCATTCCTTTCACTGTGGAATGCCTATCATATTTGAATCACTGGAGCAACACGATTTTAATTCAGAGAAGGGAGGGCAGGCCAAAAGGCAGTCTGAAGGCAGAAAACTTCTGGGGGCAGCTCCTACATCATAAAGTTCACAGAATGCCCCTCTAAGGCTACTTTTACCTGCAAGGAGAAGTAAGAAAAAACAGGAGAAGTCCAGCACCTAAACTGAGTCCCTGGGTATTCAACATATTCCCCTGTAGTGATATGAACTGCACCTTCAGCAGCCCTGCATTTAACACATCTGACACAAGATAGCAAACTAAGACAGCTGCTTCCAACTGGTGTTGTCACTGGTCACAAGAGAAGAAAGGAGAAGGTGGTGAGATAAAGACAAAAAAAGGTGAGAACAATTAACCCCGACATTCAATATAATACATTATGGTCATCATCAGCTTAATTGAGGATAGAAGCTGCATCAGGAATATGCTCTAACATGTGTATAAGCTTTGCAAGGTTCATTTGCAAAATGTCACGTATTTACATTATCTGGGAGTAATTTGCATTTCTGTTCCCCCATCATTTTCAGACAGGTGAATGCTAATAAAGATCCCCGGGTAACAAAATATTAAGAAGATTTAGAATGTGAAAAACCACTTAAATGTGGTTAAGGGTAACCACATTAAAGTGCAGGTCATGTAATAGTTTAAAGGAAGATGCAATCCTCATTGTGTCTCAGGAAAACTTTAGTCATGAGGCCTTCCAGTGAAGGCAGAGGCCAGCACACAGTATGCTGTCTTGAAGCCTGGAGACCAAAGTCGTCTTTCTAGATCCATCAGTTGTTTCATTTTCTTGGGCATGTTGTTTTACCGTTTATCCTGGGGACAGGGAAAATGTCTGCACACAGACTGATTCTGCATCTCAGCACACACAAGCTCTACAAAGCACCTTGCTGACAGACACAAAACACACTTCAGCGGGCAGGGAAGAATGGATGGTTGGGTTACAGTAAATAGGAGCTGGCAGCAAATGAGTAATATCTAATTAGGTCTATCTGCAGATTCCTCGTCCCTAAAATGGAGACAGTGGAACTTCACTCCGCTGTCATACAGTTTCACATCACGGGGGTAAAAGCACGACAAAATGTTTGGAATCGCTTGAATTCTCTGTATTAATAGAGTGACCTGCCATCTGCTGCTCTGCCCACGCTTATGGTCTGTTGCCCCGTACTTAGGCATCCATTCACAAGAGAGGAATGTTTGTGTGGCAGGCAGCTAGGACTCTATTGTATAGCTCTTTACAAACATTGCAGTGTGTTTTCCCAGGCATTTTTAGCTCTGTCTCTAAACACTTAGTTTGACTGTGTGGTTTTGTTTCTTGGGTTTTTTTTTTACCTCAAGGAAAACAAATCTCACAGCTTAGTGAGACATTGGTAGTATTTTTGAAATTTAGAGACACACGCACACATATATATAATATTTTAATACAGATTTCTATGCATATATACATATGTATAAAAGTACAATTACAGAGGGATGGGATGAATATCAATTTTGGAATTAAATCCTGCTGTATTTGAGTCTAGAGAGAGACTTTTAGGGCAATTAAATATTATTTTTGCTGACAAAACTGCCTTGGGAAGTTCCTCAGCACTGCCCTGACCCAGCTGCTGCCCCTCTGCTGCAGTTTGCTGTCTCCTTGACGGAGGCAATGCAATAGTTTGTGGAACACTCTGTGCCTCAGACCCTTGATACAATCCAGGGCAAAAAGAAAAACACCAGAAAAAAAAGGCTTTTGTTCTTGTTTTTGTTTGTTTGTTTGCTTGCTTTTCAACACAGATCTCCCTAATCTGGTCCATGAAATGATCCCACAAGCAGTTGTGCTGGCACATCTGAATGAGTGTGGGAGCAGGCAGAAAGGGCTGAAGGGCAGTGGAGGAAGGGCAGCTCGTTTTGCCACCAAGGAACATACACCATGTAACTAATCCCAGCAGCTCTCAGCAACAACGAACCAGAACTTAAAACCTTCTGAACTATTGCTATATTTGATTCATTTATTTGACTCCTTAAGTATTCTAGGTTTTTTTTTAAAAATTATTCTCTTTTGTTTTTTCACCAAGGCATACTGACAAGAGACCATTCATTTCTTCCAAAATGGAGTTTCAGACACTGAAATGCAGCTTTAAGCTAAAGGAATTTTTTTTTTTGTAACATCTTTCTTGTCAGTGAAATAAACAACCAGCATGTATTTCCAGTTGGTGCTCAATTCTTCCTCATATTTGAGTCAGGTCTTGTACATTATAATATGAGTGCTATTGTTACAGTTAAACATATACAGATCACTGGGTGTTTGCTCCTCAATGAAGCAATTTTTTCCCCTAGGATAAGTAATTGTGGGCATTTTATTTATGGAAGGCTCAGTACTGAACATGCTCATGCAGGTCCAGCAAATAATATAAGTGTGTGCTTAACCTCGGGAGTATAATTTCTGCTGCACTCATCAGGGACAATATTTACCTGCTGAGAGCAAAGCATGGGTCTCACTGGATTACAGCCAGCATGCTCAGAACTTCCGAAAACTGAGCTCATAGCTAATTGAAGTTACTACATGTGCTTCAGTAGGAGTTAGTCACCTGAATACCACTGGAGATCTGGTCTTAAGGACTCTTTGGAATCCTGCTAATCCCTTTTTCTCAGTCATGTTTTACTGCAGTCTATACACAGCTGCATGCTATTTATGCTTCCAGGACTATCCTTTTAACAGTTTTAAATTGGTTTCCTTATCCTTTATTGTGTCTCTGTATTTTTTTTCTAGTATGAAAGCAAACAGGTGCCTCTGTCTAACCTTCTTTGTTCTAGTCAGTACTGGATATATTTATCCTATGTCATAATTTATTTGCTCCTTTCTAAAGCATTCACCTTTATAATCACCATGCACACAGGAGACATCTTGCTATTCCTCTGATATTTTTTTTCTTGCCCTTCTCTGGATCCATTTGCTTTACCCTTTTTGAAGTGCTGTGCCCAGAATTGTAAGCAGTATTCAAGGTGAATGTACACTCAGTTTACATTACGAAACATTCTTTCTGGCATTCTTTTTACCTTCTTAAGATAGACTTAATTATTTTATTTGAATCTCAGCTTCCATCAACATGTGGTTTTCATCAAGGACACTATGATGAAGGCTTCTTTATTTTTTTCTGCAGGCACACCCATGTGGAACTCATAAGTCTACCTGCAGTTCAGTATTTTGCTGTCAATTTGCTTCCATTCAAATTCCTGGACTACTAACATTTTGTCTTGGATTTAAATGTCTCTTTCTCAGGCCATTCTCAACCCAAAGGTCCAAACATGGAGAAACAATGGTACTCGTCAGCACACCAAATCATGGCTGAATTACCATTTAATTTATCCTTCCTTCAGCTGTTCCCCAGTACAGTTTAGGGCATCATCCACACACACATCCAGCTAAGGTGACAGTCCCACTGAATATGTAGGTAGGCAATTCCTCTTCCCCTTCCATCCCTACAAATGCATATGAATAAGCAAGAAAACAAGCGGAAGTCCTACACATAGGGATCTCCACATTCCCAGGATGCAATTTCTTGTTGTTTCAGCAGCAAGTTCCTCTACCCAGGAGTGAGGGGCTCCATTGTCCAGAGACTGGAACATTCTCTGTTCCTAAGACAGTTCATTCCTTTTTTCCTGTAACAATGCTATTTTGCATTGTTCACAAGCTGTGCTTTATCCTCCTTTGCTTCTTTACACACACAGCGATAAATTTGCTCCACCCTTCCACTCAAAGAGTTGGGGTTTTTTAATTTATTTTGCAAGTCAACCCCTCCCTGGGCTGAAAACAAACTGCTTACTACAGCCTATGCTGCTGACAACTTAGCAAATCCTAATTAATTATATGACCCTTCTTTCTCATCCCACAACTGCATAGCTGCCTTTATGGTCTCCCAAGGGGCATTGTCAGGAAATCTACAGCAGGTGGGAGAGCTCATGTGTCATCTCCTATGAATGAAGGCTGAGCAACTACTTACCCAAGCTCAAGCACAGATAAGTACCCTAAAATTAGCTGGGCATTTGGTGCCAGCAGCTGTATGTAGCAATGCACTGCAAGATGTAGAAACAGATGGCATTGCAGAAAACACGGATGTTGTGTTTGTTGTCTGACTGGAGGCCTCTCTGCCTCCTTCCTCTAACATCTTCGCAGAGTATTTGGGGGATGAAATGGGATTCCCTTTCTGCCTCCCTTTCTACTGCTTCTGTAGTCAGCTTCTCCGGAACTTCCCTCCGTTCAGAGCTGGTCATTCCTACCGCTTCTCTTCTGCTTCTGACTTCTTTATATTTGAGCCTTCTTCTTTTATATCTTTTGCATGACTCTCACTTCACATGGTGGCAATAAACACAAAAATATGGTTCCTAGAGCATGTTGACATTCATGAGGGGAACAAGTGTACATATTAGCATTTACTTCAAAGCAGTCAAAGGAAAAATTTTAAATATTTATACCAAAGAATGTGCATGGATGCATGCTCTGCCAAAAAAAAGCCAGAATACATAGAAAACAGAAAGCTTTTCTTTTTTTTTTTTTTTCCCCAGAAGAAAACAAGAAGTGGAAAACAGTAAAGTTTTAACAAAGTTCTGGCAAAGTTTCCAATTACTTCTTTCAAAATCAAGGAATTTTTTGCAGTTTAGTTGACTTTTAAGGCAATTCAGTTCAAAGAGATTTCCTCAGCACAAGTCCCTGAGCTCTGTCACATACAGATAGCTCCAGACCTGGGACACTCACTGATTTTCTTACTGTAGTACTACACAGCACTTCTTGGGGGGGCAGGAGGAAATTAAAACAGAAAAACTGACTAATAAAACTATGAATTTCAAAGGAGGTTAAGTGAGAGCATCAGTGTGTTTCAAGGTGTAAGGGGGTGTAGTGTCCGCTGAGGTAAGTGCTCCACGGCCTCCAGAACACGTGGGAATAGATTGCTGTTCCAAACACCCCAGATTAGCTGATCCATACCCACAGGATGAGGTGGCACAACCTGCAGGGAGACCACTGATATGTAGGTATTTGCACCCAAGGCCTAGCACAAGCAGGCAAAAACAGAGTCAAACACCTATAGCTTCCAAAGAGCTGGTGGTCTTCCCTCAGCAGGACCAAGGCCATCCCTCTCCTCAAGAAGCAGATCAGCAGCTAAATCTTCTTCTCTTGGGCCTTCTGCACCTCCACTCTACTGCTCTATACCTTCCCTCTCTCACTTTTCCTTTCATACCCATCTTCTCCTCACCCTCCCTAAGTGTCCCTCCATGGTATGGTTTTATGAAGTCACCCTGGCCTTTGACTTTGCTTTGTTGGTGCTGATACAGCTCTCCCAATCTGGCAGACATATTCTCCTTCCAAAAGAGCTGCTTCACCACTTCTTTATTTACCCTCTTCCCTTTGAAGTCCTCCTCTCTGTGAAGGGCAGAAGTTAATTGGGTCTACCCATGAGGGACCTACCCTGGAACAGGGACACTCAGAAGCAGCCTGGCATGAAAATCAGTGGGTGACAAAAGGGCAGCAGAAGAGCATTACTCCTTGCTTCTATACCTCCTGTGCTGCCCATTGCCTCACAAAGGTCAGCAGAGGCTGGAAACAGATGCTTTACCTATGTTGTTTGTAAGTCCTCAAATTCTTTTTTACTTTTGACTGTAAGATTTTGGGTTTTGGCAACAAATTAAATAAAATTTTCTCACTTGAGTCTGCTTTGCTCAGACACCCTCTATATTCACTCTGCCCATGGGACCGTCACTCTACAAATGTAAGTGTATATGGACAAAGACAGGGGGTGCATCCTTATGCTCCATGACACAGTTTCCCTAACTACTTTTGCCCTATGATAGCTACGAATGCAAACCCTGTGCACTTGCAAACTAGATAACAAACTTGTGTTCACATACTCCTGACAAACACAAGCCACAAAATCCCCAGGCATTCACCAGCCTGCTGAACATTGTTGTGACCTTCACTCTGACATGGGATAGAGTGGCTGGGGGCAGAAAGAAGTTGCTGATCTGTGAGTGCTTTTGAGGCAGTGAATCATAGTCATGTTATCCCAGAACAACAGGACTGCGTATCTTCCAAATCACTGAAAATTTCAATTTCAGCCCACGAGTGGCATTGTATGACCTGTTTTGATAGGAGTTTCTACCTATCTTTCATCGACTGAAAATAACTGAACTGCAATCTTTAGACACTTCGCCGTCTTCTTTACAGTTTCTACTACAATCTTTCTTGTTAATTAAAATCTTAAAATGATATTTACATTACATTACAGGATCTTCAGCCTCCAAACATTGTCATGTATGACAATGTTTGTAAACCAGCATGGAGATTAGGAACCACAGTGGAGAGGCATTGTTTTCTTGTGGAAAGAAACTCTATCAGAATTTGGGGCACCAATTTATAAGTGTTTTCTTTTTGTTTAATTTTGGAGAAAAATCAAGGGCTGTTTCTTCACAGGAGGTGTTAGAGGTGACACTGTTTTCTTGCATTTCAGCAGCTATACAGTAAAAATTTACATTGTTCCTAACTTCTGCCAGAGCACACAATGAATGGAGAAGAAATACACTAAAATTTATAAGTGTAGTCATACCTTAAGGAATTGGATATCAAGGTATAAATGCTTTCTGTTCCTTAGGAGTAAATATTGTTGCAATCACAGGCTTTCACAGTTCTTCTGAAACTTAAACAAAATCCACTTTTTGGCTATAAAATATGTATTATTCATTTTGCCCAGGTTAACTTTATTTTTCTTTTAAAGGAGCCTTGACATTTTAAACTGGCATTTGTGAATTTAGTGTAAATCTTTGCAATATTAACCAGGTGACAAGTTGGCTGCAGAAAATAAGAAATATGACCTGTGGAATAGCCCATTTAAACAGAAGCATGAGTTAGGATTCAGCCTATTTACAAGCACTAAACAAGGTGCTCAGACATCTTTGCACTGCCTTTCTACAGACACTGCTCTATCTCAGGGCCACAGTAGTTCTTGAGTTATATATAAATTAATTTTTTTCCATCTCTTTCCTAAGAAATTAATTTTAAAATTAGTAGTACTAAGTAAAAATTTCCTGAGGATAATCACTTAAATACAAAATTGAATTAGGTCTGGACATGTTCTAACCCACTTTGCCTTCATCTTTCACATGCCTCTAAGCAAGTAAATTTTGCTAACCTAAGTGCTGAATAAAAGTTTTGGAATTCACAGTGGAGACAGTGTATTTTAGGACATTCAGTGTTGTTTACACAGAAAGTGTCTGACCTTCCAAAATCCTTTCACACACCCTTAGCGCAGAGACCAGGCGATGGTTCAGGAAATGTTTTGGCCACACCTTCTGATAATTGGAACTGCAGATGCAGCCATATTACCGGAGTGGTAAATGTTCATTGCAAAGTTAATTTGGGGAATTAGCATGGGGAAGGATGAGCAGAAAGAGCAGTCAGGTTGAAAAGCCAGAGCGTGTCACTGTCTCTACTGGTGATGCAGTTGTGTTACTGTTTTTGTATTGTTGTATTTGTATTACCGTTAATTAAGGCTGCAGAAAGCGGGGCTGCTCCATCGCAGTGAAGTACGGGAGAACCTGTCCATCTTTTTGAACGAAATGCTGGAATATAGCCAGCAACAGTGTTTTAGAATGGACGCTGTAAATGTTTTCCAAAAGGGGCGCTCTGGGTGCACCAAGAGTATAGTCAAAGGGTGGGAAAATATCATGGACTCCAATGAATTCAGTTGCAGCTCTTCCTTTGTGGTAATAAAGCCATACCTCTCTCAAATAAAAAACATCTTTCTTTCCAACCATTACATGGATCTCTGCCTCCCTACAGAAACAACAAGACAAAGTCACTAAGAAACTTTTCATGGTTGACCATGACTGGTTTTGAGTGGGGGCAACTGTGAAACAACACAAGGAGAAACTGACATTCCTTTCTTTTTCTCCTAGAAACACTGCCCTGAAAAAATTAAGAGCTTGAAGATGAATATTGACTGAAACCTACTTTGAGCTATGAGCAAATGTCTTGCCTCCCAGTGTTTAATTCTTTGAATATTAAGGGTCGCATAAGTAGAAACGTATTACCTAAAAGATACCCAGTTCTTTCATACACTTGTAGTCCTAACACAGAGCTCTGAGGCTCATGAACTTTGGCAAACATGAGAAGCCAAAAGGGTCTCTTCGTATACCAGCTGTGATGAGAACATAAATGAGGATGGGCAAAGGATGTCAGATATCAAAAGGTAAGTGAGAGCAATAACAGTGAATGGGTGAAATTATCCACCCAAGCAGCTAAGACTAGAAGGATTCCTAGGGAAGTACTGATCAAGCCAGGCAGAATATTTCAGTGCATATCAGCACAAGAGAAATAAAGTCTCCAGTGGAGAAAAACTGAAAATCTGAACTCACACTGTGAAGGAGAATAGGACTAACAAAATTCATTCACCTTTGAACTTACAGAGAGTGAATAAAATGAATGTTTCAATCAAAACATTAGAAGATTGTTGCACCCATACAAAAACTCTGCACTTGGTCATCATGTGGTCCCAACAGCTGGCAAAAGAAGGCAAGGCATCTGATTGCTTTGTAACAGCCTTTCAAGTATCTTTCATATTGATGTTGGAACATCCTGCAGAAAGAATAATTTCTAATGGAATTACAGATGATTTTAAAAATGAGGTGAGTAAGGCAGTGATAGCACAAACTAGAGCAGCTATAATCTCCATAAAGCGTGTGGAGGCACACCAGGCAAAGAAAAATCTGTGCATGGCACAAGAACAAATGCACAGGCTGACATAAGATTGCACAGTAAGCTCTGTTTAAAAAGAAATTGTGTGATAGCAGATCAGGGAAACAAATGCACACTTGTATTCAAGAAAGAGAATAAGCTTAGACAAAAGTCCCCAACAAATCTCAGAGCTGTGAGCAGCTAACAAAATCCTCATAGATGACAGCTTTGAAGAAAAGTAGTTTTACTGGAAAGGCACTGGGCTAAGCCTCAGGAGGTTGGTGTCCCCATTGGTACACTGCTGCACATGTTCTCTGGGACTTTGGAGGAGAAAAAAGATTCAGCAAAGCTTTCCTTTATAGAATGGAGAGAATATTTCCCTTCCCTGACATCCTTTGCCTTATGTATTTATGAGGTATGAACATCTTTGCATTCTCTCTCAGTGAAACCTGCCAGGATTTACTGTGGAAAACAACATTCAAGCGACATCTTATAGAAGAGAGAGTGTACCAAGAGAACCCTTCTGAAAACCTGCAGATTCAGAAGGAGAATATGAGGCCATGAATACCACTTACACAGAGGACAACTTTCATGAAATTGCAGGGAGACTGAATCCACTCACTTCCTTTCATGTCAGTCTAAGTACTTTCATGCTCTACAGATTGTCAGCAGCCAAATCTTGCAACCAAAATGGGGTTTCTTGAAGTCCATTGGCACACATTTAAGCAAAGAGACCTCTAATGGTCCCTTTGACCTTGCTGTGAGCAGACTGAAAGACATCCTGAGGTCCATTCCAGCCCAACTGATTCAGTGACTCTATTGCACTATTAAATGTCCAAATTAATGACATAACTTCTGTCCAGTGCATGGCACAATTAGAGTCTGATCTTATGATACGGTCTGAGACAAATAGCATACCACTGTGAAAGCAGCAGGTCCAGCTCCACCCCTGAATATCTCCATCCACCCTGCTCCTAGCCGTGCTCTCCCAGTGCTCACTTTGAGGTCGCTTTCATACTCATGTCAGTCACACAGCGAGACACAGCAGCCCAATCAGATGGCAAAAAAGGACAAGACAAAGCAGTTTCATTTGAGATCAGATGAACCATTGTAACAGAATCAGGAGGGAAAGTTGATGGCTGTGGTCAGAGATGGGGAGGGGAAGAGGGGAGGATGGAGAAAGGAGGAGTCAGAAGAAAAGTTACTACAGTTTCCCCTTTTAGTCACTGGTGAACTTGTATATCAGCTCAGCCATATTGTGAAAACATATCCTAAAAAACCTAGTTAATTTAGATCTACAATTCATCTCAAAATTATCCCTCTCTACCCATATCCTATCCAGATGCTGTTTGCAGTAAGCAGGGGCTTTTGAACCTCAGCAGAACTCTGAACTCAAGAATTAAGTAGTGGTGACAATGACACAGAATGGAAAAAGCTGTTGCTCTTATGTGCTGTATGATGGCACTGCAACGAGGTGAAAGAAAACCTGGGAAAATAAGGATGGTAGAAAAAAAATGTAGTCTGAAGGGCTTGACCCTTTACAACACAAAGTGTTATGAGCCAGGATGGAGGAGAACCAGAGCTTTTCATTCCAGGAAAGGACATCCCTGTGCCTCCAGGACAGAGTTCTCTCACAGTTTGTCAGCAGCAGAGGCAAACTGAATCACTGGGGCAGCGCAGGACAGACGGTGAGGCTGTGTGGAACAGGCAGGTGTTGGCACAGGAAAACAAAGGCAGTTACCTCTGCCACCTCTCCTCTGCTGCCTTCTTTCCTGCCGGGCCCAACTAGCAAAGCCAATCTTCTTTTCATTGCTTATTACTTCTCACCAGAGGCAGATTTATTTTCACACCCCCTAGTTCAGCCACTGACGCTGCTCTCACACAACAGGACAATGATCAGCCCCTTCCGAGGGGCCTGCTTTGCTGCCCATTACAGGCAGTTTTCTGCTTTAATTTTCCCCAAAGCCATCCCTGCCACCAAATCTATTCTTACCAGGAAGTGTAAATCTGAAGAGGAGAGTACACACCTACTCACACTACAAATTCTGCTAGGCTTTCCATCATCAATGTCCTCAGTGATGATGTCCTCATTTCCCCGAATATGCACAGTGCTCCTAATTATACACTTTCCTCCCTGATTTATTCTGAATGGAGCAACATGATGACTGCAGTGCAGTGCTCTGTAACCTCATAACACAATATGTCTTTCTTCAATGACCTGTCTGTTACAGAAAAACAACTTTGTGTGTGTATGTGTCTTTGATTCCCAAGACTATGCAGTAAAAAAAGCCAACCCCAAAATGTACTACAAGGGCCATAAATGGAAAACGACAAGTCTTTGATGCAGGAAAAATTATACATTGAGGCAAAATCTCAGGATAACCTAGAGCTGGTGAGGTCATGATAAGTGGTACAAAAAATATCAGTGATAATGGACACACGGCTTGCTAGGCAGAAGAACACATGCTATGTAGCAATGGCTTTGTGAGTAAATGGCATTTAGGAACAGTCAAACTAGAGATACAGAAGACTGTGAGAAGCAATGACATAGCAAGGAAGCATCTTTCCAGACAGAATAATACCAGAGCTGAAAGTATACACTTTGTACTATTAAGGAAAATGTAATCCCAAAGACTGAAAATTACTCACTCCACAATAGGGACAGATTTAAATCACCATGCTTTCTTCTAAATTTGGCCTTCCTGCCAAGCAATGCTTCCTTACAAGCATTTAAGACCAGGTTTTCAAAGCAAATTTCTTCTAAAAGTTGATGTTACCACTGTGCTCTGCTAAAGTGGCAGCAGTGGCTGGCTCGTCTGTGCTCTTGAATGGAGAAACACATGTAGCTCCTAGGGCTACCTAGAAATGTAGAAGACCTTCTGTTCCCATTGTCTGACCAAAGGAAGTGTAGCCTGAAGGAGACTGCATGGTTTAGGAACCTGAAGAGAAAAGAAGTTTTGAGAATACCTCTTGCTCTTATCTGGTAGCTGTGGGGCCAGAGCTTAGTACCTGAGAAGGACCACATTTTAGGGCAATGAAAGATAGCTGACTAGGGAAAAGTGAATTCAAAACAGCCTGATTCACACTAGGACTGTGCATAGGTTGTGTGCACTGATGACTCTGACCATGTATGAAAGTAAAATTGTCTCCATTCTGGTTGTTTTAATGCTGTAGTCTATTTCCATTATTTACTGATTGTCCTTAAGTGCTTCCTGTCCCTGGTCAGAATATGTGGGATAACGCTTGGTAGGAATACAAACCTTTCTTTGGTTCAGCAGAATGTATTGGTTCCTCAGCTACCACAGGCTACCTGCTTTATTTTCCTCGCTGTCTGCGAACGGCACCAGCTGGCACTAACACAAAAGAACAGCTCAGTGGGCAGCACCACTGTAGCCTTGCAAAGCTCCTGCAGATGAGCTGGGGCCACTTTTCCCACAAGGTGCCAAGCTGGTGCCTCCACTTGCCAGCCCTGCCCTCCAGCTGTCCACCCCAAAGCCTCAGAGAACATTCCTGTCCCTCAGTGGTACCAACTTCACAGTCCTGCATGTTCATCTGACCCACCAGAGAGGAAAGTTTGGAAAGATCGCTGGAGAGGGCTGGCAGAAAGGAAGATTTTTCTCTCTATTTTGGGGTGAAAGCCTCTGGTGGATGGGTGACAGCAACAGCTGGGGCAGTAACGCCTTCCTTGGCCACAAGGGTTTTCCCACTGAATGAGTGAGCTAGACCTATTTGGGATACAAGGACAGGGTTGCTGCTTGAGCAAGTCATTTCTTCAGAACATATATGCAGTTCATTCTTGCCAAGAAAAAACACTAATGTGACTTTTTAAAGTTTTTCCCTCCTGTAAGGTCAACTCAGAGAAGAGTTCAGCAAGCCCAGAGCTGTATTTCTTTACTCTGGATGAATGGCTACCCTGAATTGTTAGTGAGGTGCAGTTTAAGAGAACTGGTAATAGATTTGCCAAAGTCTTCTCTGTAGAATCGATATTAGCTTGTACTCATAATAGCATTTCAAACCATCGTGTACTGAAGCCCTGACCATATGGGCCAGGAAATGGCAATGTGATTAGCATTTCTCCTCTGCTGGCCCCAGTATGCTACCCTGTGGCTATTACAGCCATCTATTTTACATTCTGGATCCCCTGTGATATTGACAATAAACAGTAAACAGTGCACTTGGTAATAACTTCTCCAAAGGAAAAAGGAAAAAAAAGAACAACCCTCAGCAAAAAAGCATAATGTAGACACACTCTGTAGGAGTTTCCAACATGGTTTGCAGCAGCTACTCAGGCATCAATGCCAAACAAAATTATCTGAGTGGTAGAAAAAGGTCCCCAAACAGCTGCCACCAGCTGTAGCAGGCCAAGATAGAAATGAAAGGAAGATTTTTCTCCCTGAGCATTACAAGAAATGGAAGCAGAAATTCATAGAGTGTCTGCACCTTCTAAAGACTCTTTTGTTGCCCATAATCTTTATAGAAATTTACATATGTCACCATCTGCTGGCACCCTCCATTACTGCATCTCAATATTATGTTACTCTACAAGAAGATGTTTCATAAAATTCCAATGACTGTGTTTAGAAAAGAGTGGATTGAAGATGTCAGTGTAATGAAAATGGCCAAATTGGGGTGAAACCACCAGAGCCTGAGATTAGTTTGCAAAAGTTCAGCCCATATTTTTTCCAGGAAAACTACACAAGAGGTTTTAGAAAGCCATGCCTGGGAATGGGAGAAGAGACTGTCATCCAGCGTAACTTGCTACAGAATGATAGAGGGATTTGTTTGATTGCTTGTTATGGATGAGAGGAAGGAGAAGGTCTACAGGCAGCCAGGGATAAAGAAACACTTTAATCAGTTTGCTGTCCAGTCCTTAGGATCCTAGCTTTTGCCTTTCCCTCTTTTGCTTTACATCTGCCTGAGTTCTTGTTCAAATTCCAATCCTGCAGTCACTAATTTCAAATTTTTTTACAGCAATCTTCTTTGTCTTCTTTTGAAGGATGGCTGGAAGCTCCACCTTGTAACTCTTTTGGACAGTAAATCTGCCTAGTAACGCTTTCTTTGTCCAGAGACAAAATTCTTCACCATGGATCAGTGTAATGCTCACAGGCTAACATTGTGTAATGGTGAATCTAGGGAGCTTTACACATTTAATGTAAAATAATCTTGCATAAATTAATCTCTGAGTGAAAATACCATGTAAAAAAAAATATTTAAACATGCCACATGGCAGCTTTGTTCTTCTGCAGACATGGGTTTGATATGTCCATCTACTTCATGGCTTCTCTTCAGAACCAAAATTTGCACTTCGAAGTGCAGGGAAGTGAATAGAAATGGGGCACCCAGTGAAGACCAGTTGGGTACTATTTCCTTCCAGGTAAATTTACTCCAGTCTTAACTTCAAGTGGGAAATGGTGTTGGTCTAGATGAATTTACTGTGGAAAGAAACTAGAATGTTGTTTTCATTATGCTTTTTCTTTGGGATAGAAAAACTTCCTAGATCAAGAGAAAAAAACCTTCTTTTTTAACAATGAAGACCAGACATCAGAGAAGCACGGGGAAAAAGAAGTGAACAGCAGAACGGAAATATCAGAGGACAAAATGTCAAAAATACACCACAATTTCTTGATTTTGTCATCTTTCTCATGGCCTCTGAAATGAACAACCAGGTGTCTCTCAGCAATAAAAAAGGAGTTTGGGGATAATTCTTTCTGGTGAGGGTGGATTTGATGGAATTTCTATCCTCACGCTCCGGGCTTGAACTCACCTGCTAAAAACTGAAACTTCAAATAATCGCTTCACTTTAATCATCAGTTTAGACATTGGTCTATTAGTCTTTGTCGAGGTCTCATTGTATATATTTTACATGATTTGTGTTACTTCACTTTTTTGTGGTTTTTTTACATTCAGGAGACAGGCTCTAAGCTTCAGATAAGATTTGAAGATAAGAGTTAATTTCTGTACTTTATTTAAAGAAGCAAGTCACGTTTCAGAAACAGCTTTATCTAGAAAAGAATTTGAATCTTTCCATAGCTTATCACATTTCTGTTGTATTCAGGCAAAGTGTCACACATTGGCATCTATAGGGGAGCTATTGTCAGTGACCTTTACACCACCTTGAAAAAGCAGTAGAAAGGGCTTTTTTTCCCATTTGCTCAAAGAAACAAGAGAGGAAACAACTCTGAACTCTTTCATTAGCAGTTGAATCTTCACTTACTTAACAGCAGTCCTTGCCCAGAGTAGGTAACAAGGATCCCAGTCGAGGAAAATAACCTAAACTAAAAAAAATAAAAGCTGAGAAAACTTTAGAATAAATCTGCATTTGTGGCATTAAAAGACATAAGTTTTTGCAAGCTCAAATATTTTGCTTTTTCTTCACGAATCCCTCCACACAGGACAGCATAACCGTGAGTGCTCCACTGTTCAAAACCAAAATTAAGACCAGTTTGCACAGTGTTGTAGATTAAACAAGAGAAAATGTTAGGCAATTAAATGCTAATGATTCAAGCTGGGTGCTTGTGTTTTGTATTACTTGCCTAATAATGTTAGCATTTAAATGGTCAGCTTTGAAGTTAACAAACAGCCCATTAAGATGCAACCGGGGAGTTGTGGGCTCTTTGGGTGCTATTGTTTCAGTCTGGCTGGCTGCAGACTCAACAAAACAGCAGCGGTGGGATTTACTTAGTGAGGACTATTTTTGCAATTGGTAGGTCTAGAAGTTTTTTTTCTTTCTTTTAGTGAAAGCTCGTATTATTGAGAACACAGCGTGTGGGAAAAGCCTAAATCTACTCATTTTCTTCTGAGTCCTGGGATTTCTATTGTCCCTGCTGACCGCTTAAATACAAATCAGTTGGTTCCCAAGCTCTGTACAGTGATCATCCTGCTGCAGCCATCCAAATTCTACCAGATCGCTGACTCCTAGCTGGTGCTTCTGGGTACTTGCAGGGGTTAATATAAAAATGCACTCCTGACAGGAAAAGTTAAAGGAGCTTCAGTGATGAAAATTGCATCACATAATGAGAAATCCTCAAAGCAGCGGCTGCTTAAAGGACAGAAATAAGATATAATTGTCAATGGAACAGAATATTATCGAGGATAATGGGCTCCTGCAGATGCAAGAACAGCAAGGCAAAGCCAAAGCATTTATGGAAAGTAAATGGCATGGTACAGCTCAGGTTCGTTCTTTCTTCAAAGTGCACAACACTGATCCAGTGGCAATGGTCTGTTATTCCAAATCATTGATGTAGACTTAATTATTTAATGTAATAGACGTTGATGTGGGAGTTACTTACTGTGCCTCTGTAGACCTATTGCATTAGGAGTGCCTCTGAAGAGAAAGGCACTGTGGATTTCAGTGCCTGGGTTTCATCAAGCGTTTTGTTATCCCTACTGTGACTGCTATTCCCAGTACTTTCCATGTGGTGTTAACCAAGGAGAGCTAGTTTTCTGCTGTCAAAAGGCAAGTGCTGTGACAGTTTGATGTTTCTTGGTGGCATCTGTAAATATTGATATTTTAGTCAACAGCAATTGATGCAACGCATTAAACGTAATGGGGCTTTTTCACTGAATTTAAAGTGAATAATTTCAGGCCCTGTTTGGTGCATTAGGAGGAACAGAACTGTTCTTAAACTGGCTTTGTTTTCTGATGTGTTCAACATGATGTGTAAATGCCAGATCAACCTCCTAGTAAAACTATATTACTTCTTGGTTTTTGATCTTTTGTGGCCTGCTAAAGGGCTTATTAAAAATGCCACAAAATATGTACTGCTAGGTCTCACATCTTAATTGAAGAAATAGGTGGTCTGGATGTTTAACAGAGACTTCTGTGTTCAGAATATGAAATAATGAACTAGTTCTCAGTTAGAAACATAAACCAGGTGCACTAAAATAGTGTATTTCAGTTATTCCCTTGCTATCTTCATGGTCATGATGTCATTTCTGTAATTTATTATAGGGGTCTTTTTTTCTGAGAAATGTTAAATAGAACATAGCTATTTATTTTGGTCTGCTGTTCCATCCTGGGTTAACTTAGAGAGACTACCCTTTAATGCATAATTCTACATATTGCCACCCACACATGACATGACCAGCAAAATGATGGTCATTTTAATGCTGTGTGGGCTGCGTGTAGCTGTACAGAAGAGCACAGATTTGGTCCTCTGGGTTTTATGCAGCGGCTGATTGCAATATCTTAGCAGGTTGTGCAAGAAAGAAAAAAAACCACACAGACTAAAAAAAATCCAGAATACCATAATGATATAGGTAAAAGGAGATCAATAGTATGATTAAAGTACTAGGATCCCACTGGGTTTTTTCCAAGTGTCTACAGCTGTTATAGTGAATGCCTGATGATTTTTCAACTAGCCCAGTTTTAATTGGGTAGGTGACTGAGGGAGATGTGTAAAGCCTGCCTTTCCTTCTGATGTCTTTCTTTTTTTTTTTCTTTTCACCTTGACATTAACAGCATACTGTCAGCTCTGTGACCTTGTGCGAGGACAGTCAAAAAAGCACCCACCTCTTTCAAATCTTTCCAGAAGATCATATTGTAGATTATGCCATCTACATCTTGAACCTAGCCTCAATTGCCCCTAGAGAGGCTGATGACCGCTTTTTCATGAAATCTGTTTACCTTTTGCCATATATGATGTTTTTGTCTGTTTCTAACACTTGAGAATATGTGTGCATTCATTCTGAACAACTTGGCAGGCCTCTTATACTTACTTTAATTTCTCTGGCACTGTAAATGGCCACTGTATGGATGACACAAGTAACGTAGATTACTGCAGTTATTCCGTACTCTTTTTATTATGTGTTGCAGCATTTTAGAATGGCAGTCATAATCTGGGGTTTGCCTCTGAGTTCCAAGAAAGGCCAGTTATAAACTAGCTGTGTCTGTCTGCCTGCTAAAACCATGTTGAAGTTTGGAACTACTGCACTGGCTTCTGTAACACCTTCTCATGGCCATACGTCATCCCCAGGTTCTCTGTCCCAAAGATGCAAATTCTTTGTTTTGCAGCATCTTGATGGGGGGACCGAAAACGCTTCTTGAGGAGATAGAGACCACCTGAGTATGTCTATTTTTCTTAGCACTCTTCCCAGAGACATGATTTTCAATGCACTCCACTGCTGACACATTTATCCACTGAATGACTGGTGTACTCTACACCTCCTCTTCTTCAAGTCCTTTCTCCTGTGCCAGAATATCAAACTGTAGGATTTACACAGCTGCTGGGAAGAAGTGATAAAAACAACATTCCAAAGAGCAGCTTTCATGTGGGAAGGTATAAGCAGTCTGTGAGAGCATGGCTGTATGGCATGCAGAAGTTTCTCTTGCTAAATTTGCTGTTGAACACATTCATAGATGTTCCTACTTGATGATGATGTCATACTGTAGAGGATTTACAACGCTTTTCTAAGAAAAGGTTTTATTGTCCTTCCTATGCCTGAAAGTCCTGCCTTGAGCGTGTCCCAGGCTTTCTCCAAGGTTAGTCCTTGATTTCTGCCTTTACATGGTTAGGGGCTAATTTGTTCACAATATCTGAAGGTGCTTCAGAGCTCCCTATCAGCTGAAAGACTCTCCATGCCATTGTTTCTGTATGCTGCACTTACCTGGCCACCCGAGTTTTCCACTCTCCATCACAAGGGACAGAATTCCCCATTCCTTCCTTGTGGAATTTCAGCAGTACTCATGAGAGGGTGGATCCTGCCTTGCAAGGCTGAAGCCTACTGTCTTCAAGCCAAGAAAGAGTCAGTCTAGGATAGTACGGTTCTGCACCAGTCCCAGGACTGATCTGTTCAATAATCAGACCTAGAAGAATGACCAGCACTGCCTCTGGTGGATACAGAGACATTGCTTCCAGAACAGTTAACATTTGACACATAAATAGAACCAAACCATTCTCTATGACAACTACTGACTGCCCACTCTCAACAGGTATAGATAAAAACTATGTATAGCCATCTCTTCATTCTCTTATACCATGCAAGGAGATGCAAAACAGTTCACATACAGTCAGAACTTGCCAAAAATGTTGCCACTAAACCTTTACTAACCACAAATTTAAAATTAAAAAACCAGCTTTTAAAATATTGATTTTTACGTTTTGTGTTTCACTCAAGGGAGAAAAATTATTCTAAAATTCTTCTGATGTTTTAGAGTTTACCTAATCTTAACAGAAAACTAGGTGTTCTTCAATTTTAGTTGCAACCAGAAAAGATGTCAACAAGGACTGTTCATACACAAAACACACTTTTAAAAATGTAAATTAAGTGCTTCAAAAAGTTACTTTCTAGGGTAAAGTTATTTTATATCAGCCCAGCTTTATTCTCACTGGAAGCAATGGAATGGTTGGCATTGGTATCAGTGGAAGTGGTTTAGTGGGTCTAACAGTTGCAGCACTGTGTATAACAGGTTAAAGTGAGCTCAGAAAGCAGAAAATTGGAATTTCACTTGCCAGTCTCATCTTCTGCTTCTTCAGATGACTAACTTTGCATCACTTTCTACCTGGATGTCATTCAGTGCTTTTGCTTTTTTGGCCAGGTCTCTCCTGGTTCCACCACCCTTCTTTGCTTACCTCTACCATTAATAGATTTGCGACTTCTTCATGCAAAATGGCTGGTTCCCAAGGTCTCATTCATCTGGAATCACCAGTGGATGGAATTGAGTAATTAAGTTTTAAAAAGGAAACTTTATGAGCAGTTTATTTAAGGTGGAGGTAAAGCGGGAGAGGCAATGGGCCCACAGAAAACCCGGGGCCCTTGGAATACCTGTCGTACTGATGTTAGAGGCACCTGCAGTGGAGGAGAGCCCCCCACTGCTATGTGTGATAGCTGAGTGGGAAACCAGCTGTGCCTGTGACTTTAGAGCCCCTCTACAATTGAACAAACATATCAAAGGGCTGCATCAGATTGTGAAAAGCAGAACTACTCAAAGCAATTCACTCGGCTGCTGCCACTCTGTTTTGATTGATATGAACAAGTCTTATCTTGAAAAATATATACAGCTAAAGTGAGTATTTCTATAATCACTTCAGATTGCATCTTAGAAAGGAAGAAATTTTTGCCTCCTCCCTGCCCCTCCTCCTCCTCTTATGTTCCCTCCACTCTTGAAAAGCCTTATGCATGGCTAAAACATATGCTAAATGTGGGAGGAAAAAAGGTACCTTCCAAATCTTCATGTCTTTGACAGCAAAGCAGCTGTACATATCCCTCTTCTTTAAAAGTATGAATTAGGGCTGAAGAACTACTACTCCAAAATCTCTTACCTTTTGACAGATCATTTTTGTGTGTGGTGGCTATGGTTGTCAGCAGCAGTTTGTTAAGCTTGGAACAATATTTGATATTGGAGGGAAGGACCACATTTTTTCTTTTAAAGAAGAGGAAACCTGGGAGGAGAATGACTGTCCACACACAGCTGTGTATGTATTTCGGTTTGGCTCATCTAAACTTGCAGTCCTTGTTCAACAGTACAGATCTTGCAGGCTCTACAAGGCAGAGCTGCACACTCGAGGATGGAAACCCTACCTCCATCAGTCTCAGCACGGAGACTCAACTCTTGGTCCAGATATAGCAGCAGTGCTAGGGGACAACACTTGCAGTATCAAGTATCACATTCAACCACAAGGTACGTTGAATGTGGTTGTGGCTATACAGGGAGTGAACTCAGTCCTCTATTTTCTTAATAGGTATTAAACTGATTTCTAGGAGAGCAAAAAAATATTTTGGTTTTGAAAGCTGATTCTAACAAAGAAAAAATTTCTAAATATCAAGACCTGACTACAAAAGCTTTAGGGAGAACAAAACAAGAGACCAATAGCCATAGGAAGACAGAAAAATGCAGCAGATTTTGATGAAGAAAAGACAGCTGTACTTAAAAATAAAGAGGAAGAAAGTAGGCAACGAAATAAAGAGAACTGACTCTAGGTTAAAGACAATTCACAGAGGCTGACCAATCATATTCAATTGCTGTGTTGGTGGTCTTTAAATAAAGGTCAGACAAAACTGTCCCAAAATCCACAGGAGGATTATTAAAATGCTTATTTAAGACAGTGGGTTGCCTGTGAGAGGCACTGCTTGTTTCATTGTATTTCTAACAGCGTTTAAATTCTTTACTATTGCAATTGAAATTACTCCTTTCTTAGAGAATTTTAAGTCTTTTTGTACTGTTCAATACTCTCTTCCATCCACATTTCTTGCCAGAGCTGCAACAGAAATATAATATTTTGAGTTTAAATTCTATATCTTAATCTCTGCATCTTATCAAAGCTCTCAGGCCTCACCAGTGAGCTCCTATGCAAACAATCAATCAAAATATTACCCTCTGCCCCATTTGTCAATGCTCATCTTCTGCCCCTGATATTGGAGCAATGTGTCATGCACTCCATGCACTTTAGAACCTTGTCATTCCAAGACTGATGATGAAATCATGGCTGTTTATCCTTCAGCAAACTTAGTTATCAAGAACAATGTGACAAAAATATTTATCTAGAATGGTCTGCTGACCTTCTGTTCTCACAGAAGTTGGATAATTGGAAAACGTGCAGTAATACAGTCTGTAGGGTTGCACAAGCAATCCAGGTCTGTGCAGCTTCTGAATGAAACCCACATAGAATGCAAAACCCTTTTAGGGCAGGACCAGCATTGTTGGATGTTCTTCTTTTTTCTGTAACACATGACAATACTTTAAATTAGGGATACAAACTTGTGAACAGTTTCCCAGTGGTTGAGAATGCTCAGTATCTGTTTGCTAAAATACCTCATCTCCTTTCCCAGTGAAGGGAGAAGCTGAAACCTTCCAAAAGACAGCCCTGTATGTGACTGTGGTACATCCAAAATACTTAATTCCCCGAATCTTGCAGCTCATGCCTGTCCAAGGCTTTAAAGATGGACCATTTAAGCCTCCAGATACAATTCTTCAGCCTTTCAGTACCTAAAGGGGCTACAAGAGAGCTGGAGAGGGACTTCTTATATGGGCAGATAGTGATAGGGCAAAGGAGAAGGGCTTTAAATTGAAAAAGGTTAGGTTTAGATTGGATATTAGGAAGGAATTCTTTACTGTGAGGTTGGTGAGACACTGGAACAGGTTTCCCAGAGAAGCTGTGGATGCCCCATCCCTGGTACTGTTCAAAGCCTGGTTGGATGGGGCTCTGAAGAACCTGGTCTAGTGGGAGATGTCTCTGCCCATGGCAAAAGGGTTGAAATGAGATGTTCCTTAAGGTCTCTTCCAACCCCAACCATTCTATGATTCTATGATTCTATGATTCTATGATTCTATGATTCTATGATTCTATGATTCTGTGATTCTGTGATTCTATGAACATGTGAGCATAACGGCCCCGTGAAAGGCTGAGGTTGGGAACATTGCACTCATTAGACTAAGCAGCTTAAAACACATTGTTTTTGAGACTCAAAAGGGATCTGTGATTGGCCCACAAAGGTCTCCTTCAGAAACTTGTTGTTCTCATGTTTTATGGGCAGCCTTCTGCTCTCACCACCTCAGGAGCACCTTGGCCCCATCAGCCGGCTCAGTGCTGCAGACACTGAGGTGCTGTAAGACACTATTGAGCAGCTGTTGTCACTGCCCATCTGACACAATAAAAAAGAGGGAAGGAGCACTCCATGAGGAACGTAAAGCTAGCTGATGCTTGGCTGATTGCCACCCTCCTATCCCATCATGGTGTCCAATACCAGGGTATGTACAGGATTTGACCTCACTGGATGTAGCATGTTGTTTCACACAACTCATCTTTTTCTCTTGGAAGTAAAGTTGTTGCTCCCTACGAGAAGCAGGCTGAACTATTCCTAAAAGTAATGAAGTTAAGCTTGCCTTGGGGAAAGTCTGTGGTACAAAGGAAGAGAAGATATTTTTTAGGAGTACTGGTGTGGAAAGTGAGCCTTGGTTTGTGCAGAAGAAATCAGATTCAACAACAATTTATAAAGGAGCTACAAAGATCAAGTACCTTGATGTCCTGGAAGAGGTAGATGTTTAATTCAAGCTGGTGCATGTCTTTCAAGACAAAAATTCTCAGGATGTGAAGAGTCCAGTCCCCATTATCATTACTGTGAGTTTAAGCCTAATTTTACAGACGGCCTGAAATGGGAGCACTGTTGGGTCCTCGTACTACTCACTGTGATATAAATACGTAAGGAGCCCAGCAACATACAGACCTACTTAAGGATTGAAACTACTCTGAAAATTGTCCTTTAAGGCAAAATTGATTTTGTAATATGTGAGTTCTGTAAGGAACATTTTCCACTATTTTTTTACAGAGAGTGTGCAAGTTGGTCTCTATCTTTCACAAAATGGTATTTGATATGAACTATTATTAGCTGAAAAAGATAATCTGTTCAGTGAAACATGCTCATTTTCTGGTCCTAAACTGTCTCTGCTCCCTAGAAGCAACAATCCCACAGTAATTCAGAACACAGTCTCTGCTAATGTTATGCTTGATGCACATATTTATCAATCTGATAATTATGCTTAAAATAAGGGAGGGAAATAAAAAAGGCTGACTGAGATAGAATTCTGATCAAATGCTAGAGGCAGACACAGTCCAGGTCTGCTAGCACAGAGTTTTACAAGATAACAGAAAGATAAAATGCAATTTTACATTTTATTCAGTGCTGTTTGTTCAGCTCTTTTTCCCCAAGAATCATTATCAATATTTTTAAGTTATTTATGTTTCCATTTCTGATGGAACTTGGGCTTGGTCAGCAAATCTTTTCCAGAATACAGTATTCTTTCTTTTTTATATTTGCTCACAGATGTTTTAGGATGAGATATTGATTATCCTGCAAATGGACAAGAAATCAGTTGCTTTTGAACCAGAGGGTTGTTTTCCTCATTACAGCTCTAAACCACTTGCTGTTTTTTTAAACCTATCCAATCTCCTGGTTATGTTTCATCAGCTTCCCTTCAGGGTTGTTTTTTCTTGGCCTCTCCTCTCTCAAATCCTTAAGGTTGCAAAATTCCTGGGATATTTCACTATTCTATTAATGCTGCACAGAGCTGAGAGAACTAAGGGACAAGTGTGTGTGTTTGTCTCCATATATGTTTTGAAAAGTTAATGATGCTGTGATAATGCCACTCAAATATTATTGGTGGTATGTTTTTTGTGGTGGGCTGACCTTGGCTGGCCACCAGGTGCCTACCCAGCTGCTCTTTTGCTATCCGTCCTCAGCAGATGGGGGAGAAAATAAGACAGGGTCATGATACAGACAGGGAGATCACTCACCAGTTACTGTCACAGGCAAAACAGATTCAAACTGAGTGAAATGAATTTAATTTATTGCCAATTAGAGTAGAATAGTGAGAAAACCAGACAAAACTAAAACACTTTTCCCCATCCCTTCTTCTTACTAGGTTCAATTTCACTCCCTCACTCCTGCTTCTTTTACTGTAGGAAGTAGGGAGGGAGGAATGGGGGATGGGAGTCGTGGTAAGTCCATAACGTTTCATCTCTGCTGCTTTTTCCTCTGCACTCTTCCCTTTCTCCATTGTGGGGTCTCTCCTGTGATGTTCTTCAAGAGCTGGTCCAGCATGGGTGCCCTGTGGGCAGCAGCTTCTGCCAGAAAACACGCTCCTGGCAAGAGCTCCTTCCTGTGGACTGCAGCTTCCTTCAGGGCATGTTCACCTGTTCCACCGTAGCCCTCCATGGGCTGCAGGGGGACAACCTGCTCCATTACATTCTTCTCCTGAGGCTGCAGGAGAATCTCTGCTCCAGCATCTGAAGCACCTCTTCCCCCTCCTTCCTCCCTCACCTTAGTGTCTGCTGGGCTGGTTTTTGCACATTTTTTGCACTCCCCTTTCTCACACAGGTTCTGCACCATGTTTTTTCACTCTTTTAAAATGTTATCACTGAGGCACTGTCGCTGTTGAGGTGGAAAGCAACACAAATACCCCCGGACTCACTTTCAGGCAAAAGATCCTTTATTCAAAACTCCTGAGAGATTTTATAGACTTTGCTATGTTTATCATTCATGTCACTCAACTATTGGCGGCTTAACTACTACAATAGATTCATTGGCTATCATTTAGCTACAATACGCTATTATTAGTTACCGGTAACATAAGCATCCTAAGCCGTCTAAGCATTTAGAAAACACCAGCTGCAGCTCTGCTGCTTTGGTTTCTTGCTTCTGTTGACACTAAGTTTCTCACAGGTACAAACGAATTGTGCTAAGATCAGTGTCGGAGCCAGACAGGCTTGCTGACCTGCTGTTAATTTCCGCAAGGCACCACCAGCGTTGCTGAGGGGCTCAGCTTTGGGCAGCAGCAGATCCCTTTTGGAGCCAGCTGGAAACATTTCTGGCCCACATGGGTGCGATTCCTGGTTTCTTCTCACAGAGACCATTCCTGCTGCCCTCCCTGCTACCAAAATCATGCAGCATAAACCAAATGCATCTTTTTTCAGACTTCAAAAGAGTATTTGGCTTGGAATGTAGTGGTTATCAAGAACACCTTTGAAAGTCTTAGAAATCTGATTTTTTTGTCATTGATACCAAAATACTGTGAGCTGAATCTTAAGAGAAAAGTAGAAGGTTAAGAACAAAAGCCAATACAAGTGTCTTGTTTTCTTGTTAAACCAAGAAGGATTGTCCTCCTTAATAAGTAATTCGCAGCCCTACCAGTTTCCTAAGGACCTTCTTGTACTAGATACTAGATACAGATAAAGCTGGAAGTTCATGAGTATGAAAAGCAAAGGAAACATAGGGGACAGGGAAGTGAGGGCTGAAATATCAGAAGAGCAAATTGGTAAAAGTGAGTGGAGGCATTTTGTGCATCTTTGACCTCACAAGAAGATCTGGGTGATCAGAGTTAATATGAGGCAGCAGTAATTTTCTGAAGTTTCTGAACTAGAAAGTTCATTGTAAGCATTCTCTTGTTTGAATTTTATAGCCAAACTTTTTGTTTCCCTACTGCTGCAAACTTTTGTAATAGGCACCCTATTTTTAAGTGAAAATGTGTGAATGAAAAAAAATCTTAGCACCTTCAGGCTTTGGGTGGTGAGGCAAAAATTGCTTCTAGCAGAAAAAAGTGTTTGAACTAGGAAGAGATATAACATCCAGAGGCTGGTGTTATAATAACCCACAAGTGTTGTAACACAATATCACATACCATGTAATGTCATCATTATTCTCTTATGTGGATGGTTGTGGGCTCAACATTTGCCTCGCGGTAATAAACATGAATATCAAGGTCTGTGAAGTTACATTTGTGTAAAAACCATGTTGGTAGAGGTCGTCATTTAGAAAAGTGATGAATGGAATCACAATATTCTTTAAAAGTGCCCTTGAACGAAGCTTGAGGCATAGCATCTATAATCAGTGCTTCCTAAAATGACACCCTTAATGAATAACTAAAAAAAAGCACACGAAGTAAAAGGCATTTTGCATCTTCTTACCTCTTCTGTGATCTAGACTAACAGTTTTCTATTGCAATACCCTACCCTAAGCTTCCGGTTGGTGAGAATGAAGCACATTCCAGTTCACATGTGGAAATAAAGCAGCTCAGCAGGGTGCAGCATGGAGGGCTGCTTCTTGTCCTGGCAAGGGCTATCTAAGAGGCAGCACCCTGCCTTGCTGTACTCCCATCCCTGTGTGTAGCTTTACACCTCTTCCCTTTCCTCTTCTCTGTTTACAGTGGGACTGTAATTGATCCCGACTATCTCACACCTCCTTTTCCTGCCTGAAAAGTGGCTGAACAGCTTCCAGGCTCTGGTAGGACCCTGTCTCTCCATCAAGCTGACACTCATACATCAAATCCTTTGACAGGGCACTTTATACACACAAATGTTGGAAGAATTTGGAGAATTTGACCAGGAACAAATGTTTGGCTTGGTTAAAATTTTAAGCAAACCAAACCAAACCAAAAGTATTCACACCTGTTTTCCTCTTGTTTTCTGAGGTATGTTCCAGGCTGAGCTGTCAGTGTAAGACAAACACCAGTCAGTGAACATAACATAGAGGGCAGTAGGAATTACTACGGTCTTTAAAAGAAGGACATTCTCAGATAAAGAAGAAGACCCAGCAGGTGAAAATTCTGTTTTGCCTGAGGTGTTTTGAAGGTCTGGAAAGTGCTTTGTGTATTGGGGTGCCCATGAGAGTCTGGAGGGAAAGTCAGCTAGGGAATGATGACTCCAAGAGTACCCATCATTTTGGGGCTATGCATGGTTACTACATTGTTCCTTCTATGTCCTGCATCACTAAAACCTCACACTGGGAGCCACTAATTGATTGATATATATTTTTGTAAACACAAAGCCAGTGAAATAAATAAAATTCTCAGCTAGTGTCAATTAGCTTAGCCTGAATGGTTTTAGCAGTTATGCAAAACTGAAGCAGGAGATCAGGGAATCTGCCCCAATATACAAAATATTAAATAGTATAAATTTATTAATAAATTACTAAATATTAAATACATGTGCAGGTATGTTTGTAGGTGTGAGTGTTCACATCCACAAGACCATAATACAATAGTGGCATTCTGTTTTAATAATTTTTAAATTCAACCTCTAAATGGATAAAGTTGATGATATTTTGAGGATATCAAGTTTTAGTAAAAAAAACCAAAAGGAGCAATTCTTGCAGGGTTTGAAGCTCTGTCTCAGTAATACTGTGTCCTATTTATGGCAAGTAGTCTATGTGGCAACTCTTCAGAGCAGAACTGGAACAGGTCTCAGGCTGGGTGACACTGACACGGTTCTCTGACAAGATGAGCCACTCAAAGTCATGTCATTAAAAAGAATGTGCCATTTTCTGACACAACTGAATACAGGACTTTGCCTACCAAAAAACAGAAACAAAAGGACTCTACCTAGAACTTTTGTAATTTCTCTCAGAATTCCTATAAAAGCCCCCATGATTCCTCCCTGCTATCAAATGATTTTTGGCTTTTAAAACCTTACTTTTCCCTTTAGCTTCTGATGATTTACTCTCCCTGTAAACTGCTTTGTAATACTCTTCATGGAGGACAGTATATAAAAATAAATTGCATTGAGTTTGATCCAAACCTCATTTGACTCAAAATTACACTGAGGTTTTAGGCTGCCTTTTTTTTTTACCTCCACATTTCTAAGTCTGACTGGCAAGCCAAATAATTTCTATTTGCTATCATAAAGGCTAAATAAAAGGGCAAACAACTCAATGTTTCTTCAATAAAATTCATGTTGTTATTTCAAAATGTAGTTCTCCTTTGTCAGTCCCCACCCCTGTATACGCATTCACACAAAACAACACTTGGGTTGCTCGTGTCTTTGTGCATTTACAGTCTGCAGAAATTATCGAATAAGGTTCTACCTCTTTTGGTAAACCTGATGGCTGAAGAAAGAACGAGTCTGTTGGAAAATTAGCCTTTATTTACAGCACTGACAACAGTGAAAAGATGTAGCCTCGTGCTATTGTGCTGAGGTTATTACCTTCCTAGTAGCAAATCTCAGGACACCCAATTAAAGTTAACTTGCAGTTTGCAACAAGCAGCCTGTAAAGTTTGCTGGAAAGGAGCTGCCATATTGTCATTCAAAGTACTTTACACTAAACAGCACAAGACAGCAACAAAACATCTAATTATCTGATTACACTGCAAGAATAGTTTCTTACATGCACTGAATTTTGCATACCATCAACGAATACAGGCTGTGTGCGTCAGTGACTCACATAAACACAACAAAAAAAGGAAAATAAGATAGAATGATGTGTCTCTGCCGCTACTGTTCCCAAACTGCAGAGACAGTTTTGCTAGTACTTGAAATTAACAGTGGGGATTCCAGGGACATCCAGCTCAGGAACAGAAGTTTGTTCTGTTCTGGTTTTGGCCCTGCACAGGGTGCATGGTGGCCAGAGACTGGACAGTCTGGGTGGCCACCATGAGAGCTGTGCACCAGGTGTTTGGCAAAGGTGGTGCTCCATGGAGTCAAAAGATTTGTCTAAGAGAGGATGGAGTAAAAAAATGCACCCTCAGGCTTATTATTTCACATTTGCCTGCCCCTTCCACTGCACAAGGAGCCCTTTGGAGAGTGGCTGGGGCTAACAAAAATGTTCCTGTGGTGTAAAGGAGGGTGGGAATTAACAGCTACTTAATGGAGAAGTGCTTGTGCACTTGCTCTTACCCTGGAAAGATCCCAGAAAAACCATCCAGGAACCCTGGTGGAAACTCAGATACAGATAGTTAGAGAAAATGAATAAATTTCAGATTTATGCACAGATTTACCCCACAGCTGCTCATTTCTCTGAGCAATTCAAGAGGTGACAAAAGCAGAAGAGCATCAGCAAGGATGCTGCACTCTTTCCCATAAGCTTTTCTGCTGGTTAGTCCCCACCATGCCTGCTGGGTTGCCAGCTGATTGCACAGAGAATATATCTGGTACCGCATGTGCAAAACTAAATGTGGGTAATGCACTCTCACTTCTTTTACTACAGTTTGGGGCAAGACAGAGGGGAGAAAAGGGTTTTTTTTAATATCTTATGACAATAAGAAATTCAGTGGAGGCAGTTTTTTACCATGCCACTACTTTACTCTCTTCATATCAGCCATAATATAGTCCAGCTTCTCACAGTTCCAACTCTTTACACCACTAAACACAAATCATGGCCTCAAGAGACCCCGTTTTCCAGAAGGGAGAAGCCATTTAGCCTCCATAACATATCAGTCTCCAGCTTGTCCTGAAAAGGCTGTCAATTGTGCTGAATTATGTATAAAATCAATGAGAGGTGCTGTCTGCCAAAGATGGGTTGACACTAGCAATTTTATTTTCACTGAGGGGGGTCACAAGTCCCAAATCTTCAAGATCACAGAATAAGTGCTCATTCCATCCCTACTTCTCCAGTTCTAAAATTATACCCATTTTGACTCTTTTTATCATTAATAAAAGGTCACAATAAGATGATGCTGCTATTAAACACCTCTTCAGTTGTCTGCAATGGGCAAATTTATATAGTGTTGTTGACGGGGTGCTATTATAATCTGCCCTTTCTACCCTAATTTCATTATAATCTTTATCAAGTGTATGTTCATAAACATATTCTTTTTGTTGGGGATCCCACACAGTGTTATATTCAACTAACAAAAATGTACACTTAAGACTCAGTAAGGATTTTCAAGTAGTGGAGAAAATCTCCCCTGCAATAAGATCCACAAACATGCAGAAGTACAACATATTCATGTAAGCTGAAAGGACAACTAACCTTGTGATGATCTTCAGAGAAGCCTGATATGTTATTTGAGACTGAATATGAATCCTGTCTTTGTAAAATCACCATCACTGTGCAGGTGGCCCACAGACCTACAATAAATACTTATACAGCATCTAGCTCATGACTCAGCACTTTACTTTATGCTTTTTGCTACTGTACGTATGAGTGGAGCAGTGTTAAAATCTAATTTCACAGCATCATCTTTTTCCTCTCCTCTAGAATGGCAGCTGATCTGATATTCCTGTGGGAGCTACTAAAATTCTGGGTGTCTAGTGGTCTTTGAGACCATCAGCCAACAAAATTGCATCACAATTTGTTGTAGTCCCCGAGCCACCAGCTGGGATGGCTGGGGAACCAGGGGGCTCAGCAGCTCAGTGGTGGGTGAATTCAGAGATCTAACACCCCCCACAAGACAGCTGGCCAGGATCCCCTCACCTGGTCTTGTCAATTCTCTTCCAAATACTCAGTTCTGAAATACATTTCTGTAAAAGCTCATTTAAACGGGGTCATCTGTCATCACAACATGGTCCAGAGTTCAGCAAACATAGTGCCTTAGTGAATACAGCGAGTTGTTAAAAAATATGAAGTCATTAAAGGGCATTTTTCATAAGGAAGTCAACTGACAATTGATAAAAACTTGGAATTGTTATGTCAGTCTCTATTTTCTGAAAAAAATGTATTCATGCGTGTATTACTGGTGATTCAAGGTTGTTTAACTTCAAATGCTACCATATATGGCTGCAGGAATAATACAGATGTAAATGTGTCCCTGAGCTTAATGCCTGGGGGCCATCCCCAGTGGGAGCATCTCAGTTGACTCAGGGGCTTTGGGTCTGAACCCACTCTGGAAGGGCTGTGTTCTGCCACTCAGTTATGTTCTGTAATGCTCTGCTCCAGTATATATGTTGACACCACTGAATTTCAAAGGGGAAACATTTTTCATGAGAACTTGACCTGACGGACTGCTGTTCAGCAGAAAGGATTGCTTTCCAGCCTCTGAAGGACAAGCCTGAAGGCTAGTGCTCGAAATGTTTCCTTGTGGTCATCAACCCATAAGAAAACCTGGTTGCCATTTCAGTCTTTCCTTCAAAGAGCTGAGGACTGAGTGGGAATGTCTAGAAAACAATTTATTTTGTGAATAAATGCAAAGGATTTGTGAACTGTTTCCTTCGCGATAAAATCCAGAGCTTTCCAAGAGATTTTCATGGAAAAACTCCTTAGTTCCAAAATAACAGCAGTCACTCAGGGTATAAAACACCAAGGCATAGTTCCTGAGCATGGGCTGGGGTTTTTTTACATCCCAAACAGTAATTCAGGCATTAAAGTCTTTTCTTAGGTATAGCAAGTATTTAATTAGTCATACCAAGATGGAACAACAGGAAGCACCAAAGTAACTAACCCTAAGTTAGAATTCGGATTTAGACATTCTGCAGTCAGATTATTTGGTCTCTAGTCAGTGTGAATTCTTGCCACACAAAAAAATGGGAAGATCAAAAAACCTGGCGCTAGCCTGGAATTCTTTGTTATGAAACATGACAGCAGAGCAAGTCTTTGAAGCTGCCTCTCCCATTCCACGAGGAGTTTTTAAGGGTTGGATTGACTATTTTTGGTAATTTTTCTTGTTTGCTTTCATTTTGCCCAAATGAGAAAAAATCAGTTCTCAGAAAGATAGGGCTCTGAATATTGCTTCCTGACTAGGTCAGGCTAAAAGATACATTTTTGTTTATTTCTTGGTTTATCTTGAAATAACCTTGCTGAGCAAACTGCTCTTTGTTAAATTCAACTCAAAACATACCAGTAATGAGTCCACATTTTTAGTGTAATTCCCTCTAATCATCCTAGCACACTGCTTGTTTTTATAACTGCTTCACACAATGCCACCAGTAATGAATGTTCTAGAATTGGAACATAATTTTGATTATCTGGCCATTACTTTTGATTTATGGTGCACAGAGACAGCTGGCTTTTTATAAGCTCACTCTGCAGTACTGCAGATAACAAATGCAATGCAATAATCAAACTTCTGTAATTTGGAACCCAGAACGGGTGGGCCCATGGATCTGTCTGTCTGTATATACCCATACCATATCAAAAAAATTTATCTTCAGAAGCAGAAGTATAAAAGTAATTTGCACAATGCTACTATTCATTATTCATACCCAGAGCAAAATATGTTTCTTTCAGAATCAGTATTTAGGCTCTCTGGGAGGGAGTGAACCACCTCCCAAGGTAGTTTCATGAAATTACATAAATGTGTACCACCATGAGGTTTACAAATGCATTAGTGCTTTAAAAAATTTTTTCAAAGTGCCTCTCAAAATGAATATATTTTAAGAAATAGTAACAAATAAAAATCCATTGCGAACAATGAAAAATCTAACTTTTTTCCTGGGTGTAGCACAGGAAAATAGGAAGTCTACAAGAATGTTCTCCATTAGGAGGAAAAAAACCAGCAAATTCAAAGAAGAGGTTAATCACTTAGTTTTGTTACAGGATATTGATCAAATATCTGAAAACAGCAGCAAAAGAGATGGTTACAAAAACTGAAAATGGTGAAGTGGAAACAGAAACAGAAGTGGAAACATTTTCTCAGCCTTGCTGAGAGAACCAAGAAAGCAGAATTTGTTTATGCAAGGCAAAAAGGTTTAAAAAATGCAGCAAGAACAAGAGTAATCAACAAACCAGAGTGCATTCCCTTTGTTAATGAGACAAATAGTGCCAAGTATTTTCTGAAATATCTCACAAGATGGGAGAAGAAGAATAAAGATGGAAGCAAACAGAAAATAATGGCCATGTAGTTGAGGCAGTAAATGATTGCAGAGATGGCAAGGCATACAGGAGATGAGATGTGTGGGTGCATTCCAGGAGTCCTCCATGGGCAGCTTTTGTGTGCTCAGAGAAGAGAGGCAAGAGATCTGCAACTACACTTAAATGTTCTGAGAGGCGACAGCTACACACACAGAAATGCATTCTCTGCAGCCAGAGCTACAGGAGAGCAGCTCAGAGAGCACGTCCACCACCTCACCCTGACTGATCTTTCCAAAAAGCTCTCTGGGGGGGTTTCAATGTCACGTTGTCACCACAGGATATGTCCCTCTGTGACAGAAAAGCCAAGAGAGCACATAAATGTGAAATCTGATTATAAGTACCTACTCTATCACTGGAAATTGCTGCATTTTTAGATGTCCTGGAAACCCACAGAGGTTTCGGGGGTAAAATACTGTTCAGGACACTGAACTTTGAAAAGGAAGACAAGCCTTCCCAGCTATGCTATGTGGGGAATATGTCCTCCAGCCTGCAGCAAACCAAAATAAGACCTAAGACCTTGATTCTTTGAGGCTGTAAATTGAAGATTACATAAAGCTTGGTGTGAGATTTGGCACTGTTCATCTATCTAGGTAAACTGAGGAGGATAACTGGGAAAGCTCAGTGCTGGAATGTAACCCAGCAGGACAGGCAGCAGCACTGACAGCAGGAACTCCAGAGAAGGGGCATCTCCAAGCTCTCCGTTACACCAAAAAAGCTGTTTGGCCAGTACAGACCAGCAGGTCGGCTGGAGAGTGTCTTGCATTGATTGATCAAAGGGTCCCTAAAAAACAGGATGCTCCTTCCCTACCTGCGTGATGGAAGGCACCTTGGGTCCCTGTGGGGAACACTTAGCCTTTTTTCTTTAGCCTTTCTCCCCCACTTCTATTTCCCAACTGGGCTTTGTGCTAAAGGGAAAGATTTTCATTATTCCTGTGACATATGTTAAGTAAAGGGAAATTATCCTGTGCTTTAAAGAAATTCCTAGGAAAGATCCTTGTCTAGAGAAAGACTAAACATTAAGAGTTTATTTAAGCAAATGTAAAAGGAAAAAAATGACACCAAACAAATCCAGATCATCCCTGGCTGAAAATTGTGTATAAAATATCCATGGTGGATTAGGTATTTAAGCATTCGAGTGACTTTCCTGATTATTTGAATAATAAATATTGACTGAGGTAAAAGCAGGAACTTTGCTTTCACATTCCTGAACCAGAAAGGTAAATCTGCCAAAATCATGCTACTACTGCTAGCAGGAAGGTTCCTCTGGAAGGAGGGAGTAGTTGTGTAAA
Organism: Gymnorhina tibicen; assembly: GCA_013399875.1. Lineage (NCBI taxonomy): Eukaryota > Metazoa > Chordata > Aves > Passeriformes > Artamidae > Gymnorhina > Gymnorhina tibicen. The sequence goes on from VXAZ01005123.1 coordinate 666,201, forward strand.
GGAATTGGCAGTGGCTTACACGAGACAACAACAGCAAGATTTGAGAGACCCTTTTGTGCATTCTGTGTCCCATCACCTGCCAGAAGAGATTTTCCCTTGGGTTTTAAGGTGAATGGCACCATGGCAGAATAGATGTAAATGTTCCTGGGTAGGAGTCTGGTCCAAAAATGTACTGCATACCAAGAAAGAGAACTCCCAAGCAGCAGCTTTCATGTGGCTTTTAGTCACTTTGCTACTTTGGCACCAGAAGAACCACTTGGGAGTTCAACTACCCGGAGGGAGCACGGTGAGTACATTTTAGATTGTTATGGGATGAGTATTAGCATATATTCATCAATATTTGGCAATGCCAGAGAAAATGCAGTAAGGTAGACCCATCCACACATAAGGCCATTGGTATCCGTTTCAGATGCTTATTCCCTGAAATCACTCCCTTCCCACCTTCATTAGCCCTGAAGTTGAGAAGGACATAGGCTATGGAAGACTATCACTGAAAGAAAATACAAATTGCAGGAAGGCTAAAAGGTCAAAGTTGCTAAAGCCTCATTTCCTGCCAGTAACTTCCCTTGGATCCAGTGTCTACAAAGCAGAGATAATACATGCTGCTACCAAATGCCATTTAACAAATCGGGCTGCCAAAATTTCTGATTTTCAAAAACAGTGTAGGGCCCAAAGTTCAGCCATCTTCCTCTCAGTGCAGCCCTCCGATGGGGATTGACGCAGGTAGCACGGGTACAAAAACTGGTTGCACATCTCTAGAATAAGAATGAACCTGAAATTTGATGAAAGATGATCAAACACCTTTTTTCTTCTTCTGTAAGCATCTGACATGCATAAAAATGATTTCCCTTTTGTTCTGTTCAGAAGACCGAATGCTGATCTATCACTAGGTCTGAGAACTGTTGCTACAATTTCAAAGGAGCTGTAGAGCTGGAAGTTTGTCTGATCAAGATAAAGCTCCTACTGCTGTGCAGAACAGCCAAGTGCTTATAAAAGATGACCTCTGTCCACTTTTAACAAAAAAAATGTGCTATAGCCCAAACTGGAAATCTTTCACAGATCTCTCCCTTAGTGTGTCTTTTAACATTCAGTGTCAACGAATAATGTTCATTTAGCATTTCCAGTTTGTTGGTTCCAAGTAACAATAATAGATTATGCTTAAAATACATTTTTGCATAATTTTTTGTGCTAAAAGTGATCTTCTGCTTATTTAACATGCATTTATAGTTTAAATCCTGCCCTTTATGAAAGTTTTCCTTACTTAACTATGCATGGTCAGATTTCATTTTCATGTCCTGATCTACATCCCTTTTTCCTTAATACTACAAATTGAATTTGGAAATAGCTTAAAGGTGCTTGTTGGTAACTTTGACACATTACTCAAAAATCAAGGCTTTATTACAGCATTAAGTTACAGTTGCAAATGCATGACATAAATGATAGCCAGGTGTGCAGAGGTTGAAACAGCATACCTGAACCTGAGAGGATTGCTACCTTTCACCAGGAACAAGAGGAAGGAGACATGCCCATGGAAAGCCCAGTGGAGATACCCCTCCATGTAGCAGTTAACCCTCCCCAACTCAGATTTCAGGATTTACCTCCCAAACTCACAGTCAAGTTATGTGAATTGCGGTGTGAGTGCTGAGGAAGCACTGAAGTGGCACCAGTGAAGAGCTTTCCCCCCAGATTTAACTCGCTGCCCAAGCAGCTGCCCCAGCACAGAAGGCAGCTATGCCAGGCCCAGAGCCTGGTTCCCCTCCCCGACCGACAGCAGAACTGTGGGGTTTCTGCCAAGTTTGAGCTTCACACTATTCACAATTAGGTCCTTAATGTCTGTAAATGTGTAGGCATTAAACCTGAGCAGATTGCTGCAAGAGAACTGCTGTGCCTACTATCCTTGCTTTTGTTTGCAAGTAAATCATGGTACCAGGTCAGAAACATGTCCAGTAATGACAAATCACCTAATGGGGCTTTTTGATAGAGCTCCATGACTATAAGCACCTCTTTGAAGGACATAATTTGAGGTGCACTCAGGTTAGCAGGGGCTTGTCTTCACTTCAGCACAAGAAAGTCCAGGCGGCAGATGACTGCCACAATCTGCAATTTGTTTTATTTATGCAACCTGCAGCATAATCACACACTCATTAAACTGTCAGTCTAGAAACGAGCCAAAAATGATGCAAGTTATTATTTAGATAATGCACACAAACCAAAGAGCTAGCTATCAGTTGGGAACTGAAAATTGTGGATTCCCAGAAATCCCAGCACAGACCACTTTGCTTTTACCTGGGAACTTGCCTTCCAAATTTGTGCCGGGCTTTCTTCTACATGCAGCTTGTTTTCGGTCCAGCAGTGTGAAATGCCAAAGAAGTGCACACAACTTCTCACAGAACTCAAACACATTTTATGTACTTTTTATTTACTGTAGTCAGGGCTGCTCAGGTAGAAGAAAAAAATGCCAAACCAAGCACCAGATCCAAAATTAGCATTTTATTCAGAACGTTGGGGTCAGAGGTGTATCATTCATATTCTGGTACACAATACAGAGGCAAAGCTGTTCTCAGAAGTCTCTCCAGTTTGAAAGCTCCTTCCCCTCCTCCCCTCCCCACCCCCAAAACATACTGTATATTTTCTCGTGCCACCAGTATCAGGCCAACTCCCTCCCCCC
>VXAZ01005123.1:668900-783990 GCA_013399875.1 Gymnorhina tibicen
CCCCCCTTTTTTGGTACAAATTATGTAAAACTTTTTTGTGCTAAGAACTTTTCTCCCTCCCCAAACAAAAAAAAATAATAAAAATAAAAATAAAAAAAATATTGAGTACTCTAACTACAGTTCAACAATTGAATCAATGTCACTTGTTTGCAACCTGTTTTGTAAATACTTTATCCATAACGAAAGATATAAACATGCAAAAACCTGAATCCATAGTCCAAATAATACATACACGTGTTCTGAAGTTTCTGCACTTCTCCACAGACTATGCCAATAAAACATTATGTACACATACCATTTTTTTACAGTGAAGTGGGAAAAAAATACTAGAAATTAAAAAAAAACCAAAAAACAAAAACCAAAACCAGAAAGTGTACATGGATTAAGACCAAAATGTGTCTAACATTCTAGCATAAGAAAAAAAAAAAAAAATCAATTCTGCTACAAACTGGTGATATGAAAACTCCCTTTATTTGCAACCAGCTGCATAAGTTTTAGAATTTTAGTGAAAAAAGTCCCCTAACATCTAAAACTAGAAGTAATGTACATTGTTCCACCTCATGGTCCTCTCTCCCGGATAATAAAATTGTTCCATGAGGATTTTTTTGTTTCTTTTTAATCTCCTTATTTTAATAAAAGCAATGCGATGTAACAAAAGCATGTTGAAGTATATTGTGTTTCACCTTACTCCTCCCCACCCCAACATATTTTGTCTCTTTAATGCATCATTTAATAAATCAGTACCATTAAAGCCTTAAACATAAAACTAATTCCGATCTGAAAAAGGTACAAAAAGGCACATAAAATCCCAGTGCTTCTGTACTGTAAAATTCAAGTGTAACTGAGCTCAATATTTTTTTCCAAACAGCATTGGATCACTGATATTCCACGGAGCCCAAATTGGTTTGCAGCCTAAGCCAAAGCCTTCAGCAAGCACTTGTGCTAGTAGACTACAAAGTTAAAGCCTAGCTTCTGTATGCTTTTGGGGAATATCAGTTGAAATGTTTGTACTTGTCCAAAACCAAAGTTCACTTTGAAGTTCAGTCATCACCTCCACCGTACATATCAGCAAGTTTCTTGAAACGTGGGCCCCAGTCATTTAGGTAGTCATAGTCTTGCTCACCACCACTACTTGAGGAGTTAAGAGAGCTCAAGGATCCAGCAGTGGAGCCGCTTCCTTCATAGTCAAAGACTAAGAGGGAGTCATATGGTGGGGCCGTAGGGTCATTGTCGGCTGCTTTAAGTCCCTGCAAGAAGGAGAGGGAGAAAAGAAGATAAAGTTCTGTATCTGAGAGCGAGACAAAAGCATATCCAGAATATTTGCAGCGCAGTTATCTATCAAGCACCACTTGCGAAAACAAAGTTCTTCCTCTCCTGCCATTCAGTGCAAAACAGGATTTACATTTTTGTAACTCCTTTTAGAATGGCCACGTTGCCAGCATTGCAGCACTGAACATTTTGAATGTAGCTGCAATTACAGCCCTAACAAAACTTGAAGAGAGAGCCATGGCACTGGGACTGAAGCTAGTAAATAAACAGTTTCAAAGATATACAGCTCACAACCTGCGCCATGGGCAATGTGGGAATGGTTAGGCATATGAGGAAGGAGAAATAAGCATGTTTGCAAAGATTCACTTTAACAGCCATCTCATACGGCCAATAGCATATCCACTGACTTTTCTGGCCTGCAGTCCATCTGCATATGCCAAAATCCATATTTAGTTAGTCCTGCAAACTCATGTGCCTCTGTAAGCTGCTGTGAGAAAAATACATGGTATGTTGTCTTAAGCCTTTTATGTTTTGCCGCATCCACCCATGAGATCCACCTGCTCTTCAGAAAAAAACACATAGTGACATCAAAGCTGAATACAAGATGATGACCGTTTTTCTTTCCTCATTTCAAAGTACTGAAGTTATCAACACACGAACAGTGGGTCTTTAGCAATTTTAGATTTTCAGTCTGTAGAGCTGAATAGCCCAAATTAAAACCAACACAAACTGAATTGGAGGAAATGCTGGGAAATTGAAGAGGAAAAGCCAGGGAAGAACCACACTTCTTCCAGAGAAAAGCCTCTTCATTCCCTGTTTTCTTACACAAGTCCAAACCTAAACAGTTACATGAGTAGCTAATTTTAGAATATGAGACAATTTCTCTGTGCTTATATGGGGAAGATTTACAAGCTGAATATAAAAGGTTGAAGCCTGAAGTCAAAAAGCCCTCTTATGATTTGTATTTTTTCAACCTCACAGTTTCTTCCGTGGTATTAGCAATGCTTTTATAAGATCGTCCACTCTGGCAGCCACTGACAAGGGATAATGTATCTTCCAAAATTCTGTAAGGCTGTGCTAAGACTTTAAATTGCTCACTATTAATTTTTACCAGTGCTATTTGTGCTGGTTTTACTTTTAATTTTTAATGTTTATTTATTTAAAGAATGGCTTTATTATACTCCCACTTATTTGAAGGAATGAGTGTGCCTCCTTCAAATTATTTAACCATATTCTGGTTTTAGAAAAGTACATTTTACTCTCAATTGTGTTTTGACCAAATACGACAAAATGGAAGTATGCATTATGGAGTATATACATATTAAACCCATTAATTAAAGCATTTGGCACTGATAAGGTAGAAGTGAATCCTGGTTATTACCTATCTAAAATAATTCAGAATTGTGCAAAATGTACCTAAAATAATTTCCAAATCAGTGGTGGAAAAGCCCAGCATATTTATCAAGCTAATGACCTCTAATCAAGAAGAAATTTTGGCCTTGAAATGATAATTTCATGTGGTACAACAACATCAAGCAGGTTATTAATAGCATGCATTAAAAGTGCAATTTTGAATTATGAGATAAGAATAATTGGTGATGCTTGTTATCTCTCTCTGGCATTTTCCAACCTGATGGCCATAATAAGCACACAAGATGTGAGATTCTGAAAAGGCAATAGCAAGTGTTGGAAGACATCCCTTATCCAGCTTCCAAGGGGAAAGTTCTAAGGCTTTCTCTTACTTTCTGCTGCTGAAGCACAAAGGCAACTTTACTTCTTAAGCAGTGACTGGCCTTATGGTATTTTTAAATCCTTCGTTAAGCTTGCTTGGGGTGACAGACACCCATGTGTTTGGAACCCAGGTGACAAGGAAGGAGAATAAATACCAGCTGAGTTCAAGGAGTGCTGAGGTACGAATGCCAGGTATCCATGTGTGAAAGTCATTTTGAAAGTCGGTTTGGAGAGGAAATGTTATTTCCCTGCAGTTCTGCCTACTAATAGCCAGTCAACCATGGGATACCAATTTATTAAAGAAAAACCAGTGAACAAAACATTTTCCTACATCACTGCAGAAATTCTGATACCTATCAGTCATCCGTGACAAGGCAGAAGGCAGCCTCTTTCCATCTGTTTTTCCAAGGAGGAAGTCGTAATTTTTTTTCAATTTGCTGCTGCTATCATGATAGCATTTCAAAAAAGGAAACTGGTTTTGAGTTACTGACTTACAAGATAGGATCTCACTAACAAATTCACTCTCTCAAAGGTTGTGCTGGCGGTGTAATCCATTTCATTCAGATTACGTAGCTACGGGTCATGTTTTGGAGGTATTGATTCAACCGCGCAGCACAAGTTGCACTGGCATTTGCACTTATCTTCTGGTTCACAGTGTAATGACTGAACTTAGTGTCTAACTCTTCAAAAACTCTTCAACCAAAATTTCTGCTATATTTGTGTCACAAGTTACATACTAAAACGAGAAAGAAACACTACAATGTTTTCTCTTTTTCCCTGCTAAGCTGATTCTTTGAGCATACCAAGCGTACTGCTGCGCTTTGCTGTTGGGCTCTACAGCATGTCAGACAGCCCTGGCAGTGATATCAGCTTATGAAGCTCCCTTTGGTTTCAGCATTGCCACCTTCTTTTGTTTATTATGCTGTCCCTTTCAGTGGGTGGAGGTGGTGTGGATACATAGCCTGCTGCATCTGCACAACTGAAAAGGCAACAAATGGCTGCCAGGAGTGGCTTCTACTGATTTTGCTGCCAAGGTGTTGTCAGTCGCTTCTAAAAAGAGATCTCAGTTTTTACCAGATGCGTTCAAGAACCTCAGAGCAGCAGAGTTGCTACAGTTACTTGGTTTACAGTTTCCTGATCTGAAAACCCAAAGTTTTTATTAGAGTGAGAAGCTCATTCAACAACAGAACTTCTAGGGCACATCCTCAGGAGCAGGGGAACCTGCTGGGACAGTGAATTGTCACATTTCCTTGCATGTGCTACACCACCACTGCACAACAAGCAGTCACAGAATAGCCACGGCAATAGAAAGGCCAGCTTGAGACCTTGGACAGACTCACTTGTTTGCTTTTACTCTTTTATATAGCAGTAGAGCTTTCACTAAGGAGGAGGCAAGGGGCAGAACTGGAGAAACTACAGCACCTTGGCTGAGGAACAGCGGTAACCTTAAGTTACACTTGCCTTAGTACAGGCAGCATTCCCGATTTCTCTCAAATTAAAGGAAAGCAACCCCCTCAGATCTTGAACTAAGTTGGAACACTACAAAATCTAATGCTTCTATTTTCATTAATCCTACTACTTAATCAGATTCAGTAGACCTTTAATGAGAAGGAAAGGAAGAACAGAGACCTTCAGGGAAATACAAAAAAATTGGTTTATATCTGGAACCATTTTTTGACTTGACAAGAGGAAACAGAAACCATCGAGGGACTCCATTCTGCATGGAGGTGCACTGTATCAATAACCACTTACTAAGAATGAATTGAGGGTCCTCCATGTCCCCTTGGGGTGAGACCTTTAGTTTGCAATTTAAATTTAGCTTACCTCAGGCTGTGTCCTCTATTGATTATAAATATATTCTTAGCCACAAAGTCTCCACCACAATATAACTTGCTTGAGATTTCTAGGGACAATATAGGTGGGTCTTGAAAACAGGATTAAAAAAGCTACTTCAAACAGGTCTAATTTATACTGTCCTGACTATTTTGAGTGTTAATTATGCTCCACACTCTGCAGGTTAGACTTTAAAAGGCTCAAAATGGAAAACAAGGTCGACAGAGGATTCTTAATAACACATGACTTATTTCACTGACTTGTTTGTACACTGGACTGGAAGAAAAGGAGGTTTTTCCCTTCCCCTCTTAAATTAGAGATTCATCTATCCATTGAAACAGACAAAACAAAAAAGTCCCTGAGGTCATTTAGCTTATGCCTGCAAAACACATTTTGACTATCAGACACCTCTGGAACCTTCCTATTTTAGACAGTTCATAGGTCTGTACATGTTATCTCAACTTTGTGTTATAAAAATGTATGACTTTTTATTGTAACTCTAACTTGCTTTTCAACTGCAAAGTCACTAGAACACTATAAAATACTCTTACTTATGTATGTCTCATTGAGTTAAGTAGATTTAATACAGGGGATGACAGATAGAAAGTAATACACCAGAAGAAACAGAGTACTGCTGAAAGGAAAACAACCTAAATGACCCACTAGGTATTTTTCGCTTTTTGTTTCTATGACTCTGTAATAAAAATAAGAAGAAAACCCCCGTGCTTGCTTGGCAATGGCAGCTAAACTGTCCAGTATCTGAAATCAATGACCTACAGTTATTTTTTTGTCAAAAGCTGGAGTAATTCAGAAGCTAATCTGAACAATGCTGTCTGTGTGTCTGAGGTGCTGGTGAGCATTCAACAGACTAAATTAATTCCTGCATGTGGACCAGCATCCCAAAAGATCATACTGATCAGCATCTCCTGGAACAGAGTCAAATCCTCCAAAAGAGCAGCCTGATGTCCAAAAGTGCTGCATCTTTTCAAACCCAGGAGGTAACACAGACTTTGCTACCGAAGTACTGCCAATTCAAAGGCAGCTCTCCCTGCTCAGCTAGGGACTGGGCTGGTTTTGTGGGTGGCTTGGGTTAGAGATGCCCAAGGGAAGAATTACGTCTAATAATGTTGAAGTTGGATGCAGAGAGATATGAACTTTGCTCTTTCTTATCTTGCTGTGTTGTTTCCACAGCTCAGCTTATCTTCTGTAGGAACTGCCTTAAGAAATGTCTGGTACAGGCTTTACTCAAGATATTTCTTCAATTTACCTCAAGTTAAACTGAGAGAAACTTACCAAGTTCCTTGGGTTTAATTGTACCAGGACTGCAGGTGCAATTTTCTGGAGAGTCTAAAAAGCTGTGCAGCCTGAACATTTATGCTCTAGACACTGGTTAATTTTTAAATTTAACTGTAACAATGAATACTACTATGAAAGACCCATTCCCCCCCACATCCAGTAGATATTTTAGAATCACATTTGCCATGAGAAATTTTTTACATACAACACAAATTAAGGTGACATTATTTTAGACAAATAAAATGCCCATTTTGCTCAGACTTCTGGGAAAACAGAACATGGACAATCCTTGGGTAGCTACTGTCTGCTACAGAGAGAGGGTTAAGTGGAATTCCCCACAGTAAAACAATACATTGCTGTGAAATCCTAAGAAAAAAATACCTTATGAAGAAGACAAGCTAAACGTATAATGCTTAAAACATAGAAGTTACCTCACATAGTTCCTTTCAATCAGAGGATATAATTAATTCTGAGCTAACTTGCAGACAAGAAAATTACAGTGTTTTCTTTAACTTCATATATATATTTCCATATATTAACTTAACCAATGACATTAATGACCTTGTTTTACTGTGTATGAATAACTGGGAAAAGCTTTCTTTCTTGGTGGATGGCAAGGGGAAGCATAAAGGGAGGTACTGATATAATACAATAGACAGCAGGAAGAAAACGACCCCATGCTTGTCTGTACTGCAATATAAACGTACTGGGTTAAATCAAGGCAGAAAGCACTGCTTCTTCAGCTCCAAGTGTACACACCAATGCTAACAACTTCAAGAGTGATAACCTATAAAAAAATAATATTGCAAGAACAGCTTGCTAAGTCATTTAAAAACTGTAGGAGGCTGGAAAACCTCTGGCCCCTTTCTAGCTTTCCAGCAGAATCACACCCATTTCCTGCCTTAGTTCCTGAACAGAGCTTCCTAGCTGCTTTGAGAACAAGTAAAAACAGGGTTCTTCACAACTGCCTGCCAGGTGGGCACTGTCTGGTCACAGCTGTGTGAGAAAAGGATGGGAATCTCTGATTGTTTGGAAGCACAAAGAAGTTCTTGTGTGTACACTGCCTTGGCCAACAATGTGGGCCTTTTATTGTCCCGTGTCTCTGCTGTTTTCCAGAAGCCAATTATAACTGTAACATTTAGAAGTGTAAGGCATGCCAAAACTGAAGTCTCTTAAAACACATCTTACAAGAACATTTGTACATTTCCTACTAGTCAATTCCCCTCTAAGTTTTTTGACAATTGTATCACCGTATACCTTAAAAGGGGCAAATTCAATTTTCTGCAGCTTTCTAACACAAAAGACTTTAGTATATTAGCCTGACTTTTCTTCAAGGCAAACAAGAATAGACACGTTTGCAGAAACCATTCTGCAATACTCTGCAATATGTGTCCAGCTCTAGCTGACAAGGAAGATACGAGAAAATCACAGAAAATAACTAACTACTACAATTCATGTACAGAATAAAGTAAAAATAGTAGTAAATTCTGGGTTAGCTTTTTTTTTACCTATAACCAGCAAGCCAAGAAACACATTCTATCGTACATACCACAACACCAATGATTTAAGACTGACCAGTGATAGAAATAATGAAGATAATTTCTTTCCAAACTATCAGTACTCTGGTATAGTCTGAATCTCAGTTACATTTATTTGATTGAAGAATCAAAGATAATGCAAAATCTTTGAAAGCTCTATGACAAGACAAGTATTAAAAGCACTTACATAACATTTAATTTAGCTGCCCTGCTCACTAATCGTATTTGATGGAGTTTTTTTGGTCTTACTGAAGGTACTGAATTTCCACTATTATCTGGATTCAAAGGGTAATGTATGAGGAGAATGAAAATGAACTTCTTCCATTATTAAATTACTGTGAATTAATAAACAAATTTAGGCTACACTACAATTTTGTTAGTTTGTTTATTAATTGGAACCCACTGCATAATCCTGGTTGGAGATATTGTGGTTGCAGCTGATAACGTATTATGAATGTAATTAATATGAATGCACAGAAGTTAATTGATATATCTTCCCTTTCTGTTTGAATAAGTTAATTAAATTTGTCTGCACTTTAAAAGAACATATTTACTTCTGTCTAGCAAGACAATTTTAATTGTCTAAGGAAGTTTAAAAAAGTTATTATGTTCTAATATAACAGCTACTCATGCGGAGTAGAATAAACAAAACATAAAAGCTTATCAGATCTTAGGAGGAAACTCTTTCTCGCTCCTCTACCTCATTAATGAAGTCCCCAATGTCCCCAGGATGAGGAGCAGCTGATCTGACTGGATACTGAGGTTCTGCATGGATTGGCCTTTCATCAAGACGTCTGATTCCAACAGGTTTGATGGCATCTGGTTCCACAGTGTCAGGCTGCTGGAGCTGGCTCAAGTCATAATCCTGCAAAATATGAAACAGAGACAGTACGTTAGCAGAATTTCAAACAATATCTGCCGGGGGAAACATGAGAAGGTAAAAAGTGAAAATGCAAAGTATCATTTCACCAGAAGTCCTGCTTTCAGGATTGTAATGCTTACTGAGAGTAAGTCAATAACATTGTTATTTGCATACCAACAGGATGTTATTTGATTTATACTCCCTGAATCTCCTGTTTTGATTCTATTCCATCAGATTTGTAGAGCTTCTCATAAGTTTTCCCTTGAGAAGCAGGGATTTGAATAGTACTATTAAAGAGACTAAACACTTTACCTGGTAATGATGATTTACAGCATAGAGCAAAGATGCCAAATCCAACTTATTTTTGTAAGAAAATAAATACCATACATTCTGAGAAAAAGGCAAGCACAGTGTTCCGCAGTATTTTCTAATACCTTCAAAGAATGAATTTGAGACTCCTTGCTGATTTCATGTGGCTTCCATAATATGAAAGCCAAAGAGGGAAAAATGTCATAAGAAGTACAAAGCTCCTCAGATTTGGCCTTAATTCTAAGCACTTTCTAGAGATTATTCATGAATCTGTTCATTAAGTACTCGATGCTGCAGTTCCAAACTCTGGCAGACTGATGAAGTTAGCACAGCAGTATGAATTCCAATAAGCAGAATGTATGTATGTAAAAAATTTAATTAGATCAATGTTTATGCATTTAACACAGATATGCCTGAATTCTCTTTGCACAGTGTGATGCCTTTCATCATTGTCATTCCCCTCACTGCTGCCATGTCTAGAAAAAAGTCATGCTCTAGGATGCCTTTACACAGGGCATTGGTGAGAATGTGCAACAAAGAACTGGACTTCAAGGCTTGAACAAAAGCCATTCAAGAACTCTCATCAGATGAGGGGGGGGCTCATGCCAACTCTACTGCATGCCAGATACCCTGCCCCACAAATAATCCAAGCAGTTATAGGCATCCTAAATAAGCTACTCAATCCATCAAAAATATCCATTTTTCAACAGTGCTGTTCTGTTAAAAATCTTACTTATAATCTCAATTTGGTGGAAGTTGTCTGTGCCGACTATTAGATTTTCATTAGTTCCGTACTAGCTCCTAAAGGAAGGAATGCAAGCTTTTACTGCTAGTGTTAGCTCACGGGATGTAGATCCCTTTTGAGTGTATGACCTCCTGTGACCCCAAACCCAGACTTTTCAACAGGACAAGAATTCTTTTCACAGCAGTTATGGTAGTTTGTGGGGAGAACTGTAGCTGATTGTCAAATCCACTACACCTTCTGATTTGTTACTTGGGTTCTCAGATGACTGCACTCAAATATATAGTCAAAAAAGGTGGAACAGCTCCACTGAGATCTGAGAACGCAGTTTCATATGCTTTAATTAGATTACAAGTTCCTTGGGGCAGAGCTGTAACTCCTAGCCTTCAGTACTTCATGTACCAAACAGAATAATAAGTGATCTCCAGGAAGCAGTATGAATCGGAGAAAAGTAAACAGAACAGAACTTTTTATCCTTTCCCTTTTTATTACGTAAAATAAATCAAAATAGTTTAGAGACATGCTATCAGAAAATCCTATCAAACAGAGAAGAATGTACTTTTTAGAATTTATAAATATGTAACACGAGTACTTTTCATACCCACCCAAAAGATAAAAGTGAAAAACACCAACAGGGAGAAATGAAAAATACCTTTTCTTAAAAAAAATCTAAGCATTTCATTGTGGAGGAATTCAAACTGGTATGGCTAAATAACAATGTATTAAAACCAAAAGAGCGTCTTTGTTCATTTCAGTTCTATAAAGGTTTTTTTTCCCCACCCACACATACATGTACACATTCTTTTATTGGTTAATGGTCATATAGAAATATAAATCAAGGCTGTCAGTCTATTATGTCCACATCTAAGGGCATCCTTTTGTATGTATTTAATAGTTTGAGATATATCCAGGCTCTAATAGCTAAAAAGACAGCAAAGATGGCCATCTGTGAGCTAACAGCAGTGCAGAACATGTCCTTACGTGGACTCCCACTTTGGTTTTCTTTTTCTAGAGTAATTTATGACATTGCCATAAAGCCTTCTATCACAGGAAATTTATCTTGCAGGTCTAATACTGTCCAGATGGGAAAAGATCCATCGTATGTATTACCTCGGCCTCTCAAACCCCTCGTATCATTAAAATCAATACTAACTGCACACCAGTGCAGTTTGGCCAACTCATCCACCACCCCTCCAAAACAGCCTAGTGCCAGGCAAACACAGCATCGTGCAATGACTCCAGCTGTTTCAACATTCTGTCTGAAGTCAACTCTATGCAATTACTGCAAAGTAAAAGAAAGAAAAATGTTTTAAAATGCCAGGTCCTAAGCTGTTTAGAGGTGCTGAAGTCCCATCTCTTCATCAATGCTGCTTTCACAGACAGGAAAGCGGAAAAGGTTTTCACATACTACCTAAAGCTCCTGAATGGACTTAAACGTTAGCCTCAAGCAGAGTTTGTTAAGATAGTTAACTGTAGTGACAGCTAAATGGAAAACTGGCACATCAAAGAGAGAGGAGAACATGCTGGGATAGGCTGGGACAGCCAGCTTTGAGCAGTATCTGGGCCATCATTTTTACTCTTAATTTCAGGACCACAAGTCAACAGGGTGTTGGCTTTGCTCCAGTCTTTTCCCATGTAACTTGTACATACTTAGAATCTGCTTAAGGACTACTGGCAGTTCCTTGAGGAACAAGATTTGGCTCTCCATTGGAAATGTACTTCAGCGAGAGCTGGGAGCATCTAATTAATATGGCTGCCAATTTTTGTCAGAGGTATTTATTTTCACTGTTTAGCCCTAACTCCAGCAATTCTAGAAAAAATTCCCTTCCTTCAGTTTGGATTTGAGCACACCTAAACAGAGGGTTAGTTTGAGTTTTTCCTCCCCAAACTTCTGGACAAACTTAGATTGTTGACAAAGGGGAGACTCTACTTAGTTTTTCTCTACTGTAGGATTGCTAAGGGATATTAGTTTGCTCACATTTTGCATCTAGAAAAACTCAGGCCTTTGGAAACCAGAAACTTGGACTAGTCTGACAGCCCAAACCTACAGTCAACAGGGAAACAGAAACCTCGCATTGTACAGCAGGGATCTAAGTGAAGAAAGTTGAATGATTCTTTGTCTTTCCGCTTGTTTATGAAGGGATCTGTTATCACTGGGGACAACAGAGCTGCCTTTTTGATAGCTGGTGGTTACAGAGATGACAACCTTAATGTGCTAGAAGGGCATTTTATCAGAAGTTGCATCTTGTGAAATCAATCAATCAATCAATCAATCATTCTCACTGCTCATCCCCCCCAGCCCCACTAACCCCCTCTCCCCTCCAAGTTGATTACAATATTGACATTATTAGCTATTCACTTAGTTCTAACGGCTTTAAGCAAAGACTTCAACCTTTATTAGTTCAAACCTTATGTTCCTGAAACATGCAATCCCAGTGAAGAGTGCTAAATGTCAAAATCAGGTAGCCAACCCCTACTAATTAACCACCTTACCAGAAGTGTATGCAGAAGGCTCTAAAACCCCCAAAAGCACTTCTTTAACAACATCTACACAGTAGTTGAAAGCACAGTTCAAGTATTTCAACTTGAATAGAAGAAACATCCAAAATAGAAGAAAAGGCCGTTTTATACTCCCCAGTAATCACAGAGAAACAAGATAATGCAGCCTGCAAAAACCTCCTCCTTAAACAACTTCTTTTTGGGCAAGACAGCTATTCACTGAAGAGCACCTGAGTAATAATCCCTCATACAGCAGTCATCAGTTACAGCAGGAGAGATTTTTTAAAAAGTACCTCACTTTCTGACTGACAGTTACCAGATCCTACAATCCCTGGAAAAAAAAAAAAAACAAAAACAAAGAAGAAAGAGGGAATAGGTCCGGAATCAAGAGCTTCTCGGAAACTTCTAGTTTTAAACATATTTTATTTTTTTCATCCTGATTAGCTGTTCTAAATTAGAAGATTTACTTAAGTTCTCAGAAAAAACCCTAACAAAGTAAAAATTTTTACAGTAATTGATATCCACCTTATATGAATGTACACTGGAGCATTATAAAGCAGAACTGCAAACAACCGAATGAAACCTCAAGGTACTAAAACTATAAAATGTTATGCATAGACAGGACTGACTTTTTTTCAGAAAGGAAAACACAGAAAATATTGTAATTTATTACATCTGAATTGAGCTTTCCACTACCACAGCCTAGTGCCTGGAATGTGACTGACATTCATTAATGATTTATGACTCTGGCTTCTCTGTTATCTCAGAGCTCTCAGTTTAATTCCTGGCTGTTCATGAGACTGTGTGATAACACGTCTAGGGATGACTCGGGTTTTTACCTTCTACAGAATGAAAGCTTTGGCTAGGCAGGAACATAGGACTGGACATATGAATAATGTAACAAAACCACTATACCTGTTTCTCATTTTCAAGGGATGCACCCTTTGCAAAGAAATATGAAAGTTCAGCTCTATCCCCATACAAGAAATAATCAACTTAATTGACACCACATCACTTACACTTAATTTGATGGTGAGACCTGTGTCTTTCACTGAACACAATCAGCTGCAGTGGTTTAAGCACATGTAAAGCAACAATAGCAGAAATTTGCATTTCACCTGCCCCTTTTAGAGGATGGCGCCCTAGTATAAACTCAGGTTTTTTATTTTCTGAAGAGCACAGAACTAATTATGACTTTGAAGCACCTACGGATAAAACACGTGTTCTGCTTTGCCTTCATGTTCTGAAGACAATTACTGTCTACTCCAGTACAGAAATGGGATGGGGAAGTAAGGAAAGAAATATTTTACTCCTGTATGTTCGTACTGAGATCTTTTAAAAACAAAGAAAAAAGAAGCGAAAAATCAATCCTGCTATATACTCTACCCCCAAACCCACCTAACATCACCCTAAAAAGCTATTAGGAATTTGCACTTAAATATTGCCTGAGTTCTGCAAAATGCTCCAACCCACCCTAAATCTTACATTTGCTGAAATAATGAGATTTCAAAAAAAGCAAGGACAAGAGGACTGACTAGATGTAGGCTGCAGGTGGGAGGATAGTTAAACGCCTACACCAACAGTTGCTCTTTGTTTGTCACTTGCTTTTAGATTACTTTCTCACATATTGCTTTTCCCATTTGTTTTTATTATAGATGCATCTGAAGTACTACCAGTTAGTAATTTTTAAGATAACAAAGAAGCTAGCTTATCTTTTTAGTAATAAAAAAGGTGAAACTCCAGCTGCAGATAAAACACAGTAACAGGCAGAGGTTCTAGATATGATAAAATAAAACAAAACAGTTTTGTAATGGAATTATGAAAACATTACTTTCCATATCATGAGATAAAGATTCACTAAGGAATGACAGTAATTCTACCACAGGAGCACTGTATGAGTCACTTATTCAAAAAAGTGAAGCTAATGTCTCAGTAAGCAAACACAATCCCCGAAATAACTACCTTTTAATTATAGTATTGTATATTCATGGGGAATATCTTAGCAACCTTTATTTCATTCATTATGTTTGAAATTTCAGAACATAAAACATGTTCTATTCTTAATGCAATGCAAAATGAAGGTTAAAAGTGAGAGTAAATGATCTGAATAAGATTCAGATAGGGTGGTGAAAAATAAAATCTAATCACATGGATTTATAAAGTTCATAGAGTAGGTAAGGACCATTATGATGTTTACAACAGAGGTTATAACAAGATGCAGCACAGAAGGCTAATGTTATCTCAAAATGTGGGCATACAGAAAGTTATGACAATAAGAAAAAAAAACCCAAAACCCACACACAAAAATTCAGAAGGATTGCCTAATTTCCTTTTATCTATGATACATAAATGCTGGAACACAGCTACCCTTTCTATAAACAAGCAATTTCTGCTTAGAATTTAGATCCTGCACACATAACAAGAAACCATTCATCTTTTACTTTTAATGCGATTAAGATCTAAAAAATAAATGCTACTATTTTCTTTCTTTATATAATATGTAACAAAATATGACAAAAAGCAAGCTATTGACTAATGTAAAAAAAAAAAACAACCCATAAACTGATGTAGGAAGGACCATGAAGAATCCTCAGGAAGAAAACTACTTTGAATAATAGTAAAATCATTGCATTGTAAATTCTTGAGCTGAAAAGATTTGAGGGCTACATTATCCTACATGCTCAAAACAGCTCATCTGCAATACTTTAAAAGCATACCACCCACCTTCTCAGGCAACTTGCTTCAACAGGACCACCTGCATGAGCAAGTACTACTAAAATTCAGAAAACATTATAGAAATGAACTCGAAGGAGAGAATCATCTTGTGCAATAAGATGCATACAAAAGCAATCAGATGAAAAAAAATGTATCACGGTTATCAGGCTGACATATGCTGCACGTATCCCAGTCAAGCACCCACCGCCTCGATGTAAGTCACACGAGTGGCTCGAGATACGCGATGAAAATGAGTTAGCGATGGTTATGGGTTGTGATGTGCTGTGGGCGTGAACTACGCTGCAGACACATGCTAAGTGCTTCAACACCCAGTCAGCACCAGGTTTTGGTATCTGGGACTGAGACTGGTGTTACAAAGAGCACGTTGCATCACGGGAGAATATCCATCATTTGCACCTCACACCACCCCAGTTGCTAAACAGCTACAAGCTACGGATCATGCGGTCCATTAACAACCAAGAGAGGCACTCACTACCAGGTTCGTAATTTGAACCTTCTGTTTCAGAATATAACGAACTATACTGTCCCTCAGCCCCATGAGTCAGATACAATTTTAGGAAAAACGAAACAAAAACGAAACAAAAGTTTTAACAATAAAAAAAACCCCAAAAGACAAACAAAAAAACTAAGCACAAAAAACCCAAGACTTCTCCCCTCCTTAAACCAGTCCCATTGACTTCCATGGAATGATGCTGACTCAAACCCTCTCATGGCCCTCCTCCTGTAAGTTGGGTAGCTAAACTGCTCAAAGTAGAAAATAGTAAACAGAATCCTGAGAAGAATCAAAGCTTTCAATCTGGAATACAACTGCTTTCTCTCATTCCTCCCTTACCCCCAACTTCTGCTAGTACAGTCATCTTTCACAAAACCCAGGAAGAGTTTCTGCCTGGAACATCAGGAGTGCTGTACACCTTTTGGAGCCTGTTTTTCAGCCTGCTTTTTCTAGGTGAAAGAAGTCCAGAACATTTCCAGTGTTGACAATGCTCTTCAGTGGTGAGCAGGCTGACTTCCATTATGACCCACAGATCAAAAGCTTTTCTGCCTTAGAAAATTAATAGCATTTTTCTCAACTGCTGTGGAGATCACACAACCCTGTGTACATCATGCCAGGCTAGAAGACGACTATGAATCATTCAAGATCCTCAATTTTCTTGACAAGCATTCAGTCTGTCAGAGTGAACAAAGAAGGCCAAGATGGCCTCAGATGGGATTAACAGAAGACCTTCATGATGGACTGAACTGCTCTTTTATTACAGATTTCACATCATAATTCCTTGGAATTGCTGGCACAGGAGAAAAAAAACCCAAACACACCAACAAAACCAAACAGGAATTCCAACTTATTGTTGGCAGTTGCTATGACTCAGAGGAACTAGCTGGAATTTGAACTCATCTAATTTCTTACGGGAGACATCACTCTGATGGAATGTAGTTTGAAAGGAACATGCTGAATATGCTTTAGGAGTTTCCGGGTCTGCCGTGACAGCTAAGAAACCCAACTGTGTAGCTTCAAAATACATAAATTAAACTTCCCAAATAAATAAATTATTTTAAGATAAAAACCTCCAGTTTAATTTGGTTCAGGATACAGAGAGATCTAAGTTCTATCACTAACCTTCAAGCCCTAACAGTCGTATCTTCAAATAACTGAAACATCTGGGAAATATCAGGCCACACAGAGTAAATCTTCAAGCTGTCCTTCTAGAGAAGCATGCGAATTTAAAAAGTAATTTG
This sequence comes from Gymnorhina tibicen, assembly GCA_013399875.1. Classification (NCBI taxonomy): domain Eukaryota; kingdom Metazoa; phylum Chordata; class Aves; order Passeriformes; family Artamidae; genus Gymnorhina; species Gymnorhina tibicen. The sequence continues at coordinate 685,450 of VXAZ01005123.1, forward strand.
CTGGCTATAAATAGAAGTAATTCTAAATGCTACCGATTATGAAAATGTCTGAAGCTTTTAAAATATTGTTTTCACTGAGATGCACATGAGGCTTTAAAATTCCCTTCTATTTCACCACATGAGATGCACCCTGGGCTGGATGGCTCTGTGTTTGAGTCACCTTGTGTACTGCCTTCTACTGAAGCTGCTTGTTTAATCAATCCTCAGGATTTTAGGGATGGTGCACCATAAAAAAGTTAGTATTGACGCAGAGCATTTTCCTGTCATTTGCTGATGACTTATGGATCCAAGATTGGATGAAGCAATTTTTCTTGATTTTAATAGAACAGTGGCAGTTTTACCCTATGAAGCCTCATTTGGAAAATACATTTTTGATGTTAGTCCCATACTTTTTTAGAACACTCACTTTGACACTTGAATACTTTCAGTAACACTGACAAAAATTCAAGAGCTTTATAGCCAACAACTTTTGCCCACAATGCTCTGTACACATCTTTGCTTATGCAGTATTTTGCTAAGCCGTGGTTTGCAAAAATGAGATTACTGCTTGCAGAGAACTTATTGGGACAATCAAAAAGCTTTGCATTCTAAATTCTCAAATCTCACATAGAATGTGTGCAAAACCAAATAAACTCCAATGAAATAGAATTCTCTCTCTTTCCCCTGGGCGCAGGAGGTGAGGGGGGCCAGGAGGAAACCAAGAAGAAACAAACCTAGGTATTATTATCATCTAGTTAAGCACAGGCAGAATTTAGATTTTACAAAATGTCAAACTAAAATAAAGTAAAATATTCTCCCTGAAAAGCAAGACAGAACTTATCTACAATCATCCACTGAAGACAGAAAAATAAGCTGAGAAGTTTGTGCTCTCTCTTCATCCATTCTGCATAGGAACAAAATCCTACCTTTGAAGCTATGGGAGATCGTACCCCCATTTTGCCTAGTAGTGGTATAAAACCAACTACAGTTGAAGGGGTCATAAAAGCTTGTTATACTTTGTACGAGTTGTTCTTTTCCTGGCACGTTTTCTACGTTTGGAGTGCGTAAGGGTGTTTTAGACCCTCAGAGACTGGCCTACTGTCAATGGATCAAAAAGGGACCCATATACCTGAACAAAGTGGCTGGCAGTCAAGATAACTAAATCGCAATAGTGGCTTTAAAATTCGTCTTATGAAAGTAAGAAGGGGTTTTGTGACTAAAAATCATTCAATCTTTTGTAAAGCCTTTAAAATTCTCTATGTCTAGATGCGTTCTGTGCCCACTGTGAGAGGAAATGGTCGTGATTTCACATTTCTTACTCTTTCACTGCTAGTTCAGCCGTTGGCAGTTTTCCTTTCACTGCATGCAGCACGTTCATTCACTGCCGGTGAAAGGCTGCGATTGCAGACGGTTTACATCGTGCTAATCTCTGTGGCATTCACAGGATGCTACCTCCTGCCACACCACCCTAGCTACACCTCTCACAAAGGCAGCACTGCCAACTGGAGAGGAGCACAGCACAAGATGGGCAGAGGAGAGACTTCAGAACCAGTCCTGTTTTACTCCCATTGTACACTGTTAAAATGCTTAACATTTCTGATCTGCGGCACAATTTCTCCCTATGCTACCCTGACATCACCTATGACTTCCCAATGGACTATACTCTGAGAACCTAACTCACTCTGTCCTGAGGGTTGGGTGGACAGTAATTAAAAATCAAAGCTCCATGACAATTGCTGAACTGATCCTCCAGAGAATTTGGGATGAACAAGAGCTGGGAATATGTGAACTGAAAAATTACTTCTCACAGGACTGAGTTTTCCTAATTTTCTTTTAAGCTTGTAACTTTTCTGTACAGTAACAGATGCACAAACAGGATGCAGTTCTTGTACTCAACTATGTACAAACAACTGGAATACATGCATAGACTCAAAGGGTTGTTTTCACTTTATTTAACAACATAAGCAATTTTCCAAAACTGCATAAACTGAAGTTTCCTTTGAAAACTGCCTAAGAAGAACATTATGCAGAAAAGCCAGGAAGTAGGAACAGTACTTGGGGAAATGCAGGAAGCATGGAAATTACTAAGGGGAACACAAATTTCAGACAAACAAACAAACGAGCAGAAGGAATCTATAAAAGTCTGTAGCAGTGAAGGGAGACACTTTTCAGAAAACTCAAGTGCCAGATGACTGAGACTGGGGATGTGTGGAAGAACTGCACTTAATTTTTCAAGGCTTTTAACTGGAAAATTTCTTAGACTCTATTATATGCACTGTTCTCTTTGTAATTACTACACTTACTTCTACCATTAATAATGTGCATAAATCTGCTGTTTGTCATGTTCACAAAGCACTTAATAAATGTCCTCTGAAGGAAGGAAATCACATTGCTTGAAAATCCACTAACTTGGAGAGAGAGAGGGAAAAAGAAGCTATTCTTAGCATATACACATCACTCCTAGTCCTCTGACATATCAGCAGTGGTTCAACTAGAGGTGACATGAGAGTAAATGCATATGGCACCTGCCTAGAAAGGTATTTGAATAAACACAGATGTGCCCTGACAGCTACTTGAAACCTAAATGCTTTCCAAGCTTGAAATCCCAGTGGTGGCAAATCTGTCAATAGCCAACATTAATATACTTCTAGAAAGGCACTCACCCACCACCAAGAAAGGGTCATACTTGGTTTAGGTGATATTAGGCACCCTGCGCTCGTGTTTCTGTACAACAAGTTCCGAGACAAGGAGTGAAGAAAGTTTACAGACAGCAATGAGAGTGGATGTTAACTTTCATTTAAATATAACAGCCTTAGCTAGAATCTGGTAAGAATGCTTTTACTGCAAGAGGACAAGATACTGTTTTTACGTATCCAAATGGCAAGCAATTGGTACATCTGGAACTGCAAAAAACCAAATGAAAAAGCAATGTTTTATTTAAAGTTTTGAAAACCTCACTTATTGCCTTCACTGTTTAATGTAAAAATTAGCTACCCACCAGAGTGTTTCAATGTAAACAAAACAGATAAAGTGAAGTGAGAAGTATAAATCTATACATAAAACCCATTAATCTCCCCTCACCTGATCTTCTTCTCCACCCCCTTCTTCATCGTATTTCAGAATGTTGTCCCTCACATCATCTTCAGGATCAATCAAGAGCTGCTTTGCCTGACGCTCTTTATCACGGCGTTTCATCCATACCACAAACATTAAAACTAAAACTGTAATGCAAAAATGGAAGAGACAAAACCACATCTTGATTCTGAAATACAGCCATGGAAAACTGTAAAAATTTAATGTCAAGATTTAAAAAAAGAAAAGAAAAAAGCAATAAAGTTGTATTTGACAGTTCTGGATAAGGTACAGGGTTTTTTTAAATGAAAAATTTGACAGAAGGCAGTTTAAGCAAGAGATGTTTAAAGTCAGACCACTATAGGCAATTTGGTTTGGAAATCAATCACATATTCAAGGTTGTAAGTAACAAAGCCATTCCACATCTGCAAAATAAACTCGTCATGAAAAGAATTAAGAAAGACTATGCTTCATAAACCACTAGATTCAGAAAGAAATCTCTCCTTCAATAAGGCTCTGTTTGTTTCATACCTAGCATTTAAAACGTATCTTGTATCAAGAAGGTAATTGTACCGTGTGCTTGGGTAGACTCATGTGCTTAGCCAGGCTCCATTTTTTTTTTTTACTGCTCCTTTCCATAATTTTCTATGTTCTAGACTAGTGAACTTCCTTGTGGTTCCACCACAATAGGCAATCAGTTAACTATAATGTGTAGGAGAGCCAGCATTTAATTTACTACACTAGACAGACACGCATGATTTTTAGTCATTTCCCTTATTGAACGCACTTCACACAAAATAAAATAGTAGTACAGCTTTATGCAGTACTTAAACATACACGCAGTTGTTCCTGCATGCCTGCCTTTCTTGTCAGGCCTTATGTGAAGGGCGGGATGTATTACTTTCCAACAGCCTACCTGCATTAATCTGAAGCACAATAGTAGTAACATCAGAGCACTCCTTAAAAGCACTGTCACCTGCTATGGGTGGCACCAAATCACACAATACTGGCAGCACAAGAGAGATTAGATGTCTGGGGACTAATCACATCTTCAACCTGGTCCCTCACTGACATATCATTACAAGTGTCCATGGGTATAAATGGAAAATCTCTTTCACAAACCCACTGCAGCGCTTGACTGCCAAACAGGTGCTAACTGTACTCTCTCCAACTCCAAATCCTGTACTATCAGGAAGTTTTCATACTTTTCCAAAACACTAAACCATGCAGCAACAATTCCTGGACCTGAGCCTTTAGTAACTCCCCTGTCTTTGTCAAGGTACCTGATACTAAAATGTAATATTGTACTTGCAAAACAAAAGTAAAGGAGTTAGAATTAAGAGAGCTATCTACTCACTGAGCAAGATGATGATACAAAGCAGAATTGCAATGATGGCACCAGTGCCCAGCCCTGCACCAACAATCCGGTCAACGTCAGTGCAGTCTCCGTTTAAGTCACACTGGCAAACTTTCACCTTCAGCAAGGAAGTGCTGGATGCGTGTGGGTTTCCAGAATCTGTAATTACTATGGGCACGTCGTAGATACCGGCCTCCAGGAACCGGATTCTTAAGGAGAGCTGGGCATGATCGCCTGTGTGTGAAGAAAAGGTGCTGGTTAAAAAGCAATGTATTGCTCACATGGGCTTAAAATAGTATTGGCAAAAATAGCTCATGTTTGAGCTCTGCGTTAACTTGTTGCTCAAACTGCTATGTGACACTCAAGGTAACAGACTTCCTGACTGCTGTGGACATCTTTTCTTCCTTAAAATTTCTTGTTCTCTGGTGAACTTACACTAAGGTGATCTCTCGTTCATATTAACAAAATTCATGTATGTTGTGAAATAATACCAAAGAGAAAATATTTGCAAAAGTTTCTTTAAAACTATTAAGATTTCCATAATGTTAATTACCACTAATTCGAACAATGGTCCAATTCCTCTTAATACTAGCAGGTGTGTCAGGCAGCTCAAAGGCAAACGGGCCCGCATTTGGATCTATGTCAGGGTCTACAGCAGTGATGTTAATAGCATTAGGCTGCAGTGTTTCACAAGTTGTGGCTTCTTTTGGATGCACTTGGGGGGCATTATCATTGATGTCCAGCAGGTATATCTGAAGCGTGCCCGTTCCACTCATCGGGGGTATTCCTTAAAGAAAAGGAAATAGAATTAAGCCTGTTTCCAGTTGCAAAGTTATTTAAATGAAGCTGTATGAACACTTTCATATGTTTACCTCAGTTTTGGGATTCTGTCTTTACAAAACCAATCTAACACTGTCACTGCTCCTGCTAACACGCTAATTCTTATGTAGTCTGTTCTCAGAAAAATGGCCCTACTCAGCAAAATTCAGCAAATAACTGCAGATCCACAGATCAGGGACTCATCCACTTCACTGACCAGACATACAGTTAATCTCCAGAGATGGTCCACATCAAAAGCTTCAAAGAAGAAGGTGCAAAATTGGGATAGTTTGTCCTCTGGACAAATTATTTCCTAACTTTGAAGGCTTAAGATCACCCTTTATCATAAATGTGCTATTTAATTTCTAATACTGACTTTCAGCATGCTATTTCTAGACATTCCTGCTATCCCTATCGAATGTGTGATGCTTCCATAAACCTTGTTGGAATCACACATTTATGTGATGATTTGGCATTGAATGTTTCAGCATAACTAGCAATGGTTCTCATTCCACCTCTCATAATTTTCCAGTCCCATTTATGTTTTTTCTCCAGAACAGAGCCAAAGTATAGAAAGAGTTGATCTAGCTTCCAGTTCAGAAAATTTTACTGTGTCTTCTTTCCAAGGCAAATAGCCCCAGTGTTTCAGTTTTCCCCTCTAATGTGAGAATGTTCCTAACTGCGCCTGTCCATCTTTTTGCTATCAGCTATGAACAGTACAGCACTCCAGCTGAAATCAAAGGACTCATTTCTGAGCAGTGTTAATTGTCATTAACAAACTGACAACAAAAAGATACTTTTCCCTCTGCACTGCTGCAGCCTGAATGTGGGAAAATACAAAGCCCCTCCACCAACACATTACTCCCCATAAAGCACACTCATGCTGTGCTTTCACTCAACCTACCACACTCCCATGCAGGGTTTTTTCAATATTCTGTCAACTCAACTAATGTAACCAAGCCAGTGTTTTTCTACAAACTCAGAGAATTATTTTTCAGCCATTTCCCAAGCAGCTGGGAAATTATACACAGTCTGATAGTAATACAGATTTCCAACTGGATGTATTCTAAGCATATCCTGTTTTCTGCCCCAGTAAAACTGAATGCTATTCAACCACAAAGAAGAAAGCTTTTTGAAAAAAAATATACAGTATTGATACATACCATTATCAGAAGCAAGAAATGTTGCATTATACATATTGTTTTGCACATATATTGACTCTCTGTCCAAAACAGCTGTAGTAGTTATTTGTCCATTAACGGGGTCAATTTTAAGCCAGTTCGCAGGATCAGACAGTTTTGAATACCTGTATATTTAATAATAAGTTGTGTTATTTATCTGCCAACAGATACTGACAAAAAAAATAAATACTGACAGCAAAGACAGTATTAATATTTTAATCTGTATTCGGAACATATTTTTGGAATTTGAAGATAGCATTTTAAAAATCTCCATTTATCAAGCCCTGTTACTAAAATTCTTGGAAATACGTATTCAAACCAGCCCTGCATTTCAATTCTTCAAGTGCCTTGCCCTGTAAGTTATCATGTAACTGGAGGAAATGGTACAATTACCATAGACTATACAACATTAATACTCAGACTCAATTAAAATATTCAGTCAGGATCCTTCTTGGTTTTTCTACACCTACAGAGCTGTTCATACAGACTTTCATCTTGTCAGAGTGCTGAGAGCAGGAGAGGTAAAAATGGATAGTGTTACAGTTGCACTAACTCATCACATTGTTCTAGCACTTCAATATCACTTCATTTTCAGAGGCCCTGGTTTTACTGCATGCTTCTCATCCTAATTTGAAAGAGAAGTGTGTTTCAAAACCATTCTTCTCTCTGATAAATTTTCCCTTTGACATTAATCAAGTGCAAGCTATCTTAGTATCCAAGTCCTCATGCTGTCATTTCTATGATGGCTATGTCCAGAAATGAGCAAAATATCACAAACAGCTAAACAAGAACCAAGAGAAAATAAAATTGAAATAATCTTGATTTTGGAAGGAAAGACAGAATGTTAGTTCTGGATTTTCTTCTACATGAGCTAAAGAAAAAAAAGTGGGACAAGGTGAGTCCTGACCCATGGCCAGCCAACAGCTTAGCTTTGCAGATAACGACCATGTCTTACACAAGGCATGCTCATGTAGCAAAGTTTGAGACATAAGAAAGATTATGATCAAATTATGATCATAGCTATCAGTACAAGAGCTCACAGACAGACAACAGTACCACTTTGAATTGCTGGAGAAAAAATTAAAAGAAAACCCTTCAGATTTCATCAACAATCTGATTTTGCTGCCATGTGAAAATTACTGGTGAATTTAAATTGCAAATGATCTTAATTCACAGAAGCACGTGTCTGCTCTGACTGAATTTGTTGGGATGGAACATATATACTTTACCACAGATGCGTAACTGCATTCTACCTTGATGAAATCGGACTTAGGATGAGAAAATGACCCAGTTTACTCAGACACCTATGAAGGTGAGTTCACCTAGGTCAGTTCACCTTCTCTACAGCCAAAAATCCCTCTGGAGAGAGCTGCACAAAAAACACTGGATGTGTTGGGATAACTGTGTGTGACAGTAAATGCAGTCATTTCACATGTCATCTCTTCGCTCCCCACCCATTCCATAATGCAGATATTGCAAAATGTTTATATAGACCTTAGAGATGTTTGCTGCATGTAACGATCAGGGTCCTGAGCAGTAAAAGTTGTCAACATGCTACCAGCAAGCAGCCCTTCTTCCTGACGCACGAGCTTGGGGTTTGGAACAAAATATGGGCTCTCATTCACATCAATCACTGTAATGGACACGGTTGCTGTTGACTGAGGAGGATGCTGAATCCCCTTAGCCAAAGGCACTTGATTTTCCGCAGCTACGGTAAGTACAAACATCCTGTTGGTCTCGAAGTCAATAGGCTGGGAAGAGGAAAGAGCAGGAAGTGTTAACGTTTACTCACAGTAGCAATGGACGCACAGTAACATTTCAAATTTAAAGCACATTTTTGAAGATTATTTGTACTGCTTTTCTCGAAAATGAACATGGTGTCTGAAGAGAACACAGTATCATCACCTCAACATGAGCCTGTGGGCTGGGGTTTTGCTTAGCAGCAGCAGCAGCAGTTTTGAAGTCAGAATAGCTAGAAACCTTGCCATTGCTGGACTTAACTTACTCTGGTACTGCCATTAGAGACAAACGAGGAAACAAACAGTTTCATCACAAAATGATGACGAAGCTCCCAGCTTTGTGCCAGGCACTCACATGTGCCTCCTGATGATCTCTCCTGGGGAGAGAAAGCTGCCTCTTTCTGTTAGGAGGATGAAAGTTTCCTTCAAACAAGTACATGACCATAGCTATTCCCATAGACAGAGATTCTCATGCCCTCAACATCTCACTAGAAAGACTCTTTGTAATCCCAGCCAACCTCATTTCTGGTATACCTACAACTCCCATCTTCCCAGTCACGACAACCTTCAGTCTGGAGATTTCCTCACCAAGCCTTAAGTCCAATTTAAGGAGAAGTAAAAACAGTTTGAATCCAGAGTTCCTCTGTCATGCTGCATAGGGTTGAGGCATTCCTGGAGACAGGATTTGCCTTTGTAGTATGCACTGTACTATTCACACAGATCCCAGACTGGAAGAAACCCTGTACCTTACAGGGGCAGTTGGCACGTGACAGTATGAAGTAAGTGACAAGAGAAAATCTAATCTTCATTACAGGTTGACAGATCAACTCATTGCACTGCCAATAAAAACTGTAGGCTGGTTTCCAACTCTTCCCATGTCTGGGCACTTAAAGGAGTGCTAAAAAGCACAGACACTCACATAATTCTTCCTGGAAGACTGCAATATAACAATTGGCACCTCTGGGGAAGAGCAGTTATAAACCAGAGACAGTTCTTAAAAAAACCCAGTGTGAATTACCATTAATGCTGTAAAAAGGTTGTATCTTTTTGTCACCTAGATACTGGAAGGATTAAAATCAAACAAAACAAAACAAAGGAAAAAAAAAGAAAAGGAAAAGTGAATTTTTAAATTTCCAAATGGGAATACTGGCATCACACATTTGACTTTGAAATGGATCAGCCAAAACCAGAGCAGGCCAACTCAGAGATGAGACACTTATCAGAGGGTCATGAGGAAAGGTGGCTACTGCCTGGCAGGTTTAATTATAGAACCACACTGTTATTATCACTTGAAATAACTCATCCCTCAACACAGAGCTGTGTTGGCTAGAGAATGAAGATAGACAGATTATTCCATAAAAGGTACTTAAATGAGGTTTTAAAAATAGCCAGTCTTTAAACATCTCTTGTAGAAGTACCCTCCCACCTATAATTTTTTCCTCTCTGATTGTGCTTTGACTGCCTATATCTGTTCCTTAATGGAACATCTTGACATAAAATGTGCAGACAACACGCATGACTACTAAGTGAGGAGATAGGAAGTTGTTCCTTTAGACTAGCAAGCACTTTTTCACAGAGTAGTTTCTAACTTGGCAAATAAAGCTTCACGATTTGTAATTTTTAACAACTTATCCTGATTTTTAAAACCAATCAGATGGAATACTACTGATAGCATAAGCAAGGTAACATTCGAAGAGACAGACTGCTAAATTCCACAAGACATACAATGCCCAGCCGTTTTATTCCAGATTCATGCTGGCCTCAGGAATTCACATTTCCCCCCATTCAGTGTTCTCCCACTTCTTCCATCTCTGCTGAATTCTCTGGAATGCAAAGACGCCTTACCTTTACGACGGTCACCAGCCCATCGTTGCTGTTGGGATCGGTCAGGATGGTGAAGCGGCCCGTCGGGTCTCCTCCAGTCATTCGGTACATGGCGTTCCAGGCCGCCGTGTGGGGCTGGTCTTTGTCTGTGACCGTCAGGTTCGCTACGATCACATCCACCCTGTTTTCTGGTACTTCCCCGTAGAACTGCAAAAACCACAGAAACACTTCACCTCGTCTGGAGAAGCATGCAGGAGCCACACCATGCTGAACATTCATCAAAGCGGGGCAGCCCATCTCTCTTCTCTGGAACTCTGACAATTTATCTAATGAAGTTTACCTGAGGCCACCCAGAGAACCAATGGCTTGATTCCCTTGTCGGCTTTTGCCTTTTGGCCAAAAGCACAACACTGTATGTAAGGGATATATATTCTACACATATTTTAATTCTGCCTGCCAGTACAGTATTTAATAAGTAATAAATATTTACTGTCTGTGAATATAATGAGTAAAACAGAGAATGGTTATAAATATGCACATCCTTCAGTAAGTCCTATCGTGTACTTACAGTCATGGCAGTGAACTCTGGAGGATTGTCATTGACATCTGTCACAGCGATGACAGCAGTTGCTGTGTTTGATAGACCATATGTTGGGTTTCCTTCCATGTCCGTAGCTTGAATTATTAATGTATATTGTTGTACTTTCTAAAACACAAAATGACAACATAAGTTTTAGACAAAACTAACATTACCATAGGACAGCAGGTGTTCCCAAAATTGCACTCTGCTAAGCAACAGAGCTTATCACACTGTTTATTCTAGTTAGCATCACCCAAAATGACAGGAGCAAAGTTTGTGCCACATGAATACAGCAGCAGGTTGCTTATACTGAACTACTGTTTGACTTTCTTCAAAGACCATCAAGGTAAGGACATGCTGACTGCTTCCTACTCTTAATAAATCAAACCCCTTTAGACAGTTAATGCATGATCACAGGTTTAACAACGCTTTTCAAATGGCAAAAAGAGAACCAGAGTGCAGTTTATACTAAAACAGGGAAAGTCCTCAAAAGCATTTGAGAGCACTGAGCCAAGGCAGGTTTGTCGGCCAAACAGCCACAACTGCCAAGGTTTTGTTTCAGCCAAGCCTGAGTATAAAACTGCTGCTGCAACTTCTTCTGATCTCTATGGAAACCAAAGATGTCGAGGCCAACAGAGACGAGTAAGGGCACTGGGAGAAAGGGGGAGGGAAGCACCAAATGAGCTATTTCCATAAATGTTAAACAAGCCGGCCGAGCATGGCGGCCGTGGGCCCCCTCTCCCCCCACCGCCGCTAACGGCCCTTGAGCTGGGCATTTGCTCCCCCCTCACAGCTGGAGCGGGGCCAGGGTCCCGAAGCACCAGAAACGCCTGGCAGAGACCTGACCTCAGCCTGGTGAGCTGTTTAAAACAACATTAACAAGGTTCTACTAAAAAAAAAAAAAAAGAAGAAAAACCATGAAGATGTTTTCTGTATAGAGTAGCTGGAAGTTTGTTTTAACTCACTGCACTCAAATATTGTGCATGCTCCTTCATTTACCAGTTCATTGTGCTTCCTTGGAGAGAGGTGTTACCATTCCGTTCTTCCCAAAAGACATGACACCAACATAAGGAGCTGCTGTTACTTTTAAACAGCTCTTTCACAAATGGTTTACTAACACTGGCAAAAAACTTTTGGCAAAACAAAAATATTTCAAGAAAAGCCTATTTTTATGTTTTGGGGTTTTTTTTCCACTTGGTACGTTATTTTCTTACAATGTTCATAGAGTGGGGTATATGACAGATTACTTCTCATGGAAACAATTTAGAGAATCATGAAACATGCTGAGCTGGAATGGACCCATCAGGATCAGAGAGTCCAACTCCTGACCTTAAGCAGGACAGCCCAAGAATCACATCATTTACAAAGAAGAATTACAGGTACTGATACAAAAAATAAGCAAGGACAATTCCACTGATAGTATTTAGCTTTCTTTCAAATTTTGGCCAGACAGTATGACAGACATGAGAGGTTTAACGGTTTGCACATTTCCAAGCAGCAAATATGAGTCACTGAATAGCAAGTTTTTAAAATAAGCTGTATGGATCTTTATCTCCCACTGAAGATAATGACTTATGCTCATGCCCTCTTTCACACAGAAACTCCTACAAGACACCCCAAATGTGTATTGCTATATATGCATCCCATGATTCTTTAAAGAAGCAAGATTAGTATTAAGTCTACAGAAACGCAGTATATCTGTTTAGTAATGCATAAATATATATCTGAATTCTGTCTTGGAAAATATACTTGCAAACTGACTTTCAAAAGGCTTTAAACATCCTAAAAGTTTCCTTCATGACACCGACAAGAGAAGCAGTCATGAGAGAATCAAAGAAATACTTTTACCACTTTCATCCAGGAAAAAATCATACTTTACTTACTGTGAAGCAATAAACTCTAAAGCAGTATTGAAGCAAATCTCGCTGCCATATGATTCTATGTTATTGAAACAGCAGGTGCTTCTGATTCATCTGGGTCTTAACACATTGATCCCAAGAAGCAAATTTCATTAAGGAAACTCCATTATTATTACACAGAGACTCAGCTTCCTTACAACCGTCTTATTTAATTCCAACAGAACCAGCACACTAGAAGCTTCCCCAGAACGTGCCCCAGAAGATAGCACATCAGTGTTTTTGTTTGGTTCCTTGTTTTTCTCCCCTCTTCCCAGCACTCACATAAAGCAGGATCAACTGCTGAGGGTGAAATTTCAGACACCAACAAGCATACAACTTTCCAAGCATGGGGAAATTGGGGGAGGTGGGTCTCCTCTTTTTACTGTGGTTTGAGAAGCAGCCAGGAGTAAGCTGTGGAGCATGTGTCAGCAGCCTGCACAGAGACTTAGCAGCAACACATCCAAAAACGAACTGGCAGCTTCAAGAAAGAACGCAGACCTCATCAGTTCACATCTTTCCACTTCAACACAGGCCAAATAAAAGAGCACTTCACTGAATTAACCTCACGTGAGGCAGGAATGTCAGTGTGTAAATTTAAGTACCCTGCCTGACTTCTTCAGCACCTCCAGCAGCAAGGCAGATGTTTTAATGAAGTGAATTCCACAGCAATAACGGAAGAAATAAGAGAAGCTGGATCTCATGAAACAGCATCTTTTGAGATAACAAATGAAAGATTTCTTCTGCCTTAAGCTGAGTTTCCTTACCTAAGCAAACCTCCTCCTGTGCATGTTAGCACAGATAACGCATTGTGCATGTTAATCTAAAATACCAGCAGATGAGGAATGCTATCAGAGGAACTAGGTTTTTTTCCCTAATGCCTACAACACTTATGCTCCCATAATGTGTCACATTATTTAAGAATTTCAAATCCTCTCTCGTATTTTATGACTTTAATTAGAGCTTTATAAAGAGACAAGACTTATAGAAAAGAGTGGAAAGGCAGAAGTGGGCAGACCAGCTGGGGTACATGGACAACAAGGCACTCCCTGGCCCACTGTCAGAAGACAATTCAGCTTTTGCTTTCTAGACTCCCAGTCATTTTAATTTAATTGACTTCCACAAAATGACTCAGGAAATGGAGGAAGCAAAGCAATGGCTTGGGAAGGAAACCATTTTATCTCATATTAGTCTAATTTAATATTTGAAGGATTTAATGTTAATCATTAATATCCAACATGTTCAAGAAATGTTTATATATACACATTTGGGTATCAGCAGAGTGATCCATCAGGAAAACTGATGGTGAATGACAAGGCTTTTCCAACTGTTAATGCGACAGTATAAGCTCCACAGGCAGCTGGTTTCTTCCGAGTTAAATCCCTCCAGTACAGCTAGTCACCAAGTGATAAAACCTCAAGAATTATCGCTATGTCCTTCTGAAAGTTCATCTGTCAAAGATGACCAGGGGATTTTAAAAACAAGGGCAAAGCTGCCCATCATTCTTTTAATTTAATAGGGCAATACTGTAAAGTTCAGGGTTTTCCTTTGCTCAAATCCCTTCTCTTCAAAACCAACTTAAATAGAATGAATGTTAATAAAACCTCAAAAATTAATTGCAGTATCTAAGAGTCTGTTTAGCTTTTCAAATCTTCTGATTGCCCCTTTCAAACTGAAATGCATCAGAATATTAATAGCAAACCCAGAACTTCAGAAAGCATTTTTATTCTCCATTTTAAATAACTATAAACAAGCAACTAAAAGATGAACAGCAAATCCAGTACTTCGGATTTAATGAGCTAAAATGAGGTTAGTAAAACAGAAGTTGAAACAAGATGTGTTCAAAAGAGATTTGTTTGGATTTTACAGCTTGTTTATAAAATAATGCTTATCTCTTGTGAAGTTTTCAAGTGGTTTAAAAGCACAGTTAGTGTGGCAGATTTGCAGTTGGAAGGGAAATATTTTTATTCCCAACCTCACAGATGGGTGCATCCGAGCAGAGGATCTGGCACCCTCCTTCTCCAGTGGTGGGCACAGTGGAGAATTGTCTAGACAGAATGCGCCTTGCCCAGCACATAGCAATGAATTACTGACAGATTATTTCTTTTTATTATTATTATTGCATTACTCTGCTTTAGTGTGTACCTGTTTCTTAAGAGCAAACAGGCTTATGGGACAAAATCCTTTCCATGACCCCACACAGCCAAGAGTAACTACACGTATGGAATATGTAGGTCCAATTTTCATCCCTAACATAATTTTCTCTCCTCTGAGTTTTTGTACTCTGGAACTAGGACAATGACCAGTGTCAACAGGGTGAAGAAAGGGAGTAAGTTAAGACTGAAGAGGGGAAGAAATATTTCAGCATCAGCTGACGATTTGGACGAGAAGTGACCTTAAAGATCATCTAGTTCCAGACCCCCAGTCCTGGGCAGGGACACCTCCAACTACACCAGGTTGCTCAGAGCCCCATCCAACCCGGCCTTGAACACTTCCAGGGATGGGGCATCCAGAACTTCTCTGGGCAAGCTGTTACAGTGTCTTACCACCCTTCACAATAAAGAATTTCTTCCTTTTATCTGATCTAAATGCATCTGCTTTGAGTTTATAGTCATCTCCCCTTGTCCCATCTCTGTATGCCCTTATTAAAAACCCCTCTCCAAGCTCTCCTGTGGGCCCCATTTAGGTACTGGAAAGCAGCAATAAGGTCTCCCCAGAGCCTTCTCTTCTCCAGGCTGAACAGTCCCAGTTTTCTCTCAGCCTGTCTTCACAGGAGAGGTGCTCCAACCTTCTGATGATCTTCACATCCCTCCTCTGGACTTGCTCCAGGCAGGTCCATGTTCTTCCTGTGCCGAGAACCCCAGACCTGGATGCAGCACTCCAGGTGGGGTCTCACAGGAGCAGAACAGAGGAGAAGAATCACCTCCCTTGACCTGCTGGCCTTGCTGCTTCTGATGCAGCCCTGGACATGACTGCCTGCAAGTGCACATTGTCAGCTCATGTCCAGCCTCTCACCCACCCACACCCCCGAGCTGTGCATCTCTACAATATTAAGTGCAACCCAGCCCATGGAATTAAGACCTGCCTTACCTCTCTGTCAAGCCCAGCTGCTACAGTGATAATGTCACCAGTTTCGTTGTTGATTGTAAACATGTTTGGAGAGGGGCTGCTCGGGGCCTGTGACAAGATTCTGTATCTCAGCATCCCATTCTGGGCATTGGGATCATCAGCATCGATGGCAGTAACAGTCATCACGTAGGTTCCTAGCAGCAGGATAAATAATTGATGTTACATAAACAGTTTACACTCTGATTATACAAGATCACTTTACAAGCAGTGGTCAAAGCACGTATTTCTTTTGGTAAAATCTGCACATTCCTTCTTTACTTAAAACAAACTGGCTAAACTCAAGACCCACCAACAGAGTAATTAAAATACATAAGAGGAGATAAAAATACTGTATGTTTATAAAATACTAGATTTGCTTATAACTGAAGAAGCTACATAAACAATGAAATGCTACAGTTCTGCCACAAATAACATTTCTGTAACAGGAGAACATCTCATGCTTAGATACTTATGTTATTAATTGGGCCAAAGGAAATATACTTATTGTTCAGAATTGGTGATCACTGATAGCGACTGAAAATCAATATAAATAATTATTTTTCAAGTCTTTGAGATATATCTCAAATGCCAAGTAAACACTGCAAAGTTAGAAAACACATTTTTGGTGCTAACCTTTCATTTTGCACTTCTGACAAATTAAGGAAGTGGTTTCAGCCATAGCACAAACTTTAGTCTGAGCTGATTAGAATTTTAATGAGATCTGAACAACACTTAGGTTTTCTCGAGAATTCAAATGACACTGATTTCAAATCCCAGTATCTGCAAAGCCTCTGGGAATCAAAACTAGACCTGGATCTGGTGACATTTCGGAAGTCTCTTATACCCTGACCTGTCAACTAAATGAACATCAATGTCTATCATAAAAATAAATGTAAGAACTGTGATGTTATAATTAGGATTTTCAAAAACATGAACCAGAAGTCATATTCTTAAAGCCTTCCCTGGTTTTAGTTCATGTACATAGCAATTCTGCCTTTTGGAAATGAATCCTAGCATGCTAAAAAGTGCATTAAAAATAGGGTGTAATAAGAAGATATTATCTGGGATTTTGCTCATCACGCTAAAGGCACCTTTCAAAGTATTACAAGGTCTGAAGGCACCCCCTTCATCATACCTTCAAAATTATACTGTAAATAGGATACTTAGCCCATGTATTACCTGGCTTTGATCCCTCAGGGACTGTCCCATTCCAAACCTGGTGTAAGAATTCAGGTCTATTGTCATTCATGTCAATGACATTAATAACAATGTCAATAGGATTTTCCACCTGGTTTCCATTTACATCCACTGCGTGTGCTCTCAGCTGCAAAAATCATTAAAAGTATTAGAATTTGCACAACGTACAGGTGCAAATAGATATAATAACAGTGACAGGAAGTTTCAGGCCAGACATTTTTAGCTCAGTCTATTTTGTTATCTGCCACTGCTCCCTCATATTGACCTTTTAAGTTTTCAAGTTGCTAATCGAAGTGATGTTCAGACTTCCAAACTATTCTAAGTTGCAGACTTCCTTCTTTGATTTGACAAAAATTATTTTAGATTATGTAATTTTGATTACTACTAGTTCATACTGTCATACAGAATTCTGGTTTTAATAATGACTATTAGAAAATATTCTCTAAAAATATGCAGATTTAAATGCAAATCTATGTATTCAGACCAGAGCGTGGCCATTGCTAGGGAAAAGAGCAACTTTCTCCTATAGCAGTCCTGCTGATGACTGTTATATTCATATATACACACACACATCTTATGGCTACAAATCTACCTGAAAGCAGCAAGATGGCATTATTAACTCACCTCTCTGGAAAGGACTCATATAAATGTAAATTCCCAAGTCAGTAAATCTTGAATTGCCAATGTCAAATGCTCAGTTAAAATCTTAGGGATGCCGAAGCTGTTTGAGAGAGCCTTTCACCCACGCTTCCCCCACCCCCAACGCCTCCTGCTGTGTCCTCTGTTTGGGAGAAGCACTTAAGGGGCTCTCCGGAGCACAAGGCAAGGAGCGTTTTAATCCACAACATGCTGGAAAACTCTCTCCCAGGAGCTGGGTGACTTCTGTAATGATTTCAGCATTGTTTCCCAAAAGCACAGGGAACTTTAGGTCACAGCCTGCTCTCCCCCTCTTCCTTGAAACTTGCCTTTTCCACTAATACTGGAATCTGTGGTCTACTTTGTCAATTTCTTCAGAGCAAAGAATATCATTTTCATAAGCTGACAGACCTAATTTATAATTCTATTAAAATGCTTAGATTTGCCCCTAAAATAAAAATTGGTACGTTATTCTTCCCATTCATTTCTCAAATCACAGCTGCTGCAATTCTAATAGCAGTCACATCCTAATTTAAGTTGCTGAATTAAAAATAAACTTTTGGAAAGTATACAATTCAGTGTAGACTGTGATCAATGGCCTGTACTTGAAATATAAGCCACAGTATCCATATTTCAATCTTTTAAAATTACTTTATCTAAATACATTTAATCACTGTTTACATATGTTAATGTATTTAAGCTGCTTAAATATAGTAAGAGTTAGCCTTATTAAGTACAATAAATACAAATCTGCTACAAACTCTTCAAATCATATCTCATACAAAACTAAACGCTGGCTGCTCAAGTCATGTTTGAAGCAGATGTTCATCTTCAATTTGATAATCTGATTTATGGTAAATTAAACTCTTACATGAAAAGAAGCAATCTGCTCCCGGTCTAAAGGCTTTGTCACAGACAGCTGTCCTGAGATGGGGTTGATGATGAAGATGCCTGTTGGAGGCTGGTCAGCTCCTGGGCCAGTCACACTGTACCGTAGCGAAAGGCTTTTATCACGATCAGACCTAATCTGTGTGTCAAAAAAAGATGAAGTTTAGGTTAGCTAGAAACAAGCGCAGGACGGGACTGCTGCTGAGAGAAGCAGCAGCTCTCTTTATTTTCTCCTTGCTCTTTAAGCTGAACCTGCAAAAATAATTATTCTGGAAATGGTACAGAGTTGGTATAAAGTCTAAAGTTTTCAACAGCACTCTGTTAGAAAGCTGGTCAATGAATATTCAGAAACATAAAATTATCCCTGTCTGTTTCTCAGAATAAAAATGATTTGTGTTAAACAAAAACAAGTAAGAATTTTTATCTTAAGCAGAATTGCTTAGATCTTAGAGAAAACATATACTATCATAAAATTACACATAAAACTCTAGTTTGTGTTTTTTCCCTTCTCCTATACCTTTCCACCCCAAAGCTACAGACTCTCTTCCACTACAGGCCAGCTCTTGAGAAACTTGCCATTTTTGCTTAGATTGAACTTCTTTCATCTTCCAAGGAAAGAACTGAAGGGCAGTGTATCTGTGAGGAGCAGCTGCATCACCAGCACACACATCAAACAGAACAGAGTGAAACTGTGTCCTACCAACTTGGGCTAATGTTCTGCCAAGTTCCAACAAATTGATCGTGACCAGCCAGTACCATGGCTGGAAGACAGCCTGGAAGAGGTGCTTGGCTCCTTGCAATGGCTACTTCTGGGCAGCAGAGTCCTGTGGAACAGCTGCTGTCCTCACCCCATCAGATCCCATTCCCTTTGGTCTCCTGGTGCACTCTGCTTCCTGCTCACTCCCACACCATTTCCCAGGCAGGGAACTCCAGTGCAGGAGACTGGAGAACTGAACCAGCAGAGACACCCCTTAACACACCACCCAAAACAAGGTCATCTTTCACCAGTACGGAAGCTTATGGACAACTTAAACCTCAGGAAATTAGATTCATCCCATCATGCAATGCAGAGGTAGTAACAGGAAACCAGCCCAAAAAGACTCTGATAAATGGACGATGAACAAGACATCATTTACACAAAATCTCTTCAAGAGCTCTCTGAGGGACACTGAAACCACACTTCTATTAACTTCCTTACCCTAACTAATTCCTGAGGAAAAGGTCCTTTGGAATTTTCTGGTAGGTTGATTGGAGGAATAACCCAGTCTCTCTTCTGCCTCTTCAGAGGGCTGCTGTGCTTGTATTGTTGCCATGGAAATATGATTTCTTCAATTTTCCTTTGGTCCTTTCCCAAGTACAAGATAAAATTAAGCACATGTTAGTAGGAGAATTACTAGTGACATTATAAAGTAACTCAGGTACAATTACATAATTGACTGAAAGGCTGTCTTTCCTCTGTCTTCATCAAACTGCTTTATTTGCATTCACAGTGCAGTTTGAAAATAACCAATACCATTTACAACTGCATTGCACAATTGTAAGAACCCTTCTTTTCCTTCTTAACTAGGAGGAGAAAGGGAATTATAAACCATTTATAACATGGTACTACTGTGTAAACTGTTCTGCACTTTCTGAGAAGTAGTTAATATTTTGAAGAATTTAATAGCATATGCCTTTATGTATTTCTCATTAGCTAGAGCTTCAGTTCAGGTAATGTGCTACTGTACACTAAATTTAGATCTGGGTGTGCTATAATGTAATTTGAGTTCCAAGTGAAGTTTAATACATACTGGTAAGGAATGTCTCAAATATTTATGACCCTATTAAATGCCATAGAATTAATGCTGTAATTATTTTAAACCTATGTCAGCCATGATGGATGCAGTAGATGACCCACTTTACACAGTGGGCATTAATCTCTGCTGGGTGTCAACATTCCCTTCCTATTCCCTTCTTTATCTGCAGTCATTTCATCCTTTGGATGACAGCACACACAGCTAGCTTGCTTAAGGTTGGAAACAGGGCAACAAAAACATTTTCCAAATATTTTAAAAGAAGACCTTTTTTTTTAATCTAATCAACTACAACACAGACTATGAACAGATGCCCAACTGAAGGCCAGATTCTACTACTCTGCACTCTGTTGATGGTAAGGATACCTGAACAGTGTCTTTGGAATAAACAGGGCATGCTCTGGCGCATCTAAGCATCTGCTCTTTTACTATGCTTCCATGAACAAAATGACAGTATTTCCATTGTTAAAAACATGCCTTAGCAGATTTAACACAATCACCAAGTAAGCAAACAAAAAACTGAGGATTACACAGCAGTGGTCTCCAGTGTGTTCTCAGGAAAAATGTCTTGCATAACCACATTACCTATTTTGACATTATGGTTAAATCTTTAATGTGTACCTATTGCAGGTATGTTAATCTAGGAATAAATTTTGTTCTTTATCTGTAAACTAAGCACTTCTCCTTCACTAAGGAGAAGGCAATAAACAGCAGGCAACAGGAAATACAACAGAAAAAGGTAGACAACCTAATACGCTTTTCTAAAGTAAATATACTGCTAATTGCATATTGTTGTGTCGGATTTTTGTTACAGTACATGGTTTATCCTACAGCAGCTTCCAGCAGAGGGAGACTATCTTCCTTACCAAGTAGTGCTGGAATCATGAATAATTTACAATCTCCAATTTGATTATGACGGGACAAGACAAAGCCAATATTCCCTGCCAGAAGTGCTTTCTTACTTACTGCTGTAAATCTACAGCTCCCATCTAATAAATGTGACTGATGCATACTATCACAGATTTGTTTATTTTGCGGTTATATTTAACTGCTTGAATAAATACTATAATACTTTCAAGCGATTTAAAATAGAGAAATGGCTGTGTGAGACTTAAATTCAGGTATAAATCTCAAGCTATACAAACAAAAAGCTCAAACATAAAGAATCCCATATAGTTAAACAGGCATGTCTTTCCGTGACAAAACTACAGAAGAAACTACAGTTTCTTAGCAAAACTACAGAATAAAAGCCTATAGAAGTTCCTTCTAAAGCTCCAGCTTTGTATGCACTAGGTGTCCATTAATAAGCTGGTTCATGGAGAGGTGCATGACAGGCAAAATTAAACCCCTATTTTTAGGCCTCTTTGTGGAGATACATTTATACAGGCTGCATTTAGCTGTTGTTTTACCTTTTCTGAAGCCCCTGTGAAGGCTGGTTCAGGGGTTAGCTTCACTCTCATTTGCCATTCCTGCTGGGTTTCCTTGTCTTGAGCAGACACAACAAACTCTGTGGGCTCCGCTGAAAGTTGAAAGCTTCGCTCTGCATAGACCACACCATCTTCACCTACTCTGAAATCTTCTGGCTCGCTGCTCCCAAAGTGTATTTTTTTGTTTCCATCACAGCTTCGAAACCTCACTGTAAAACAGACATAAAATGACAAACAAAAAAAAATTGGAAAAGCGGCCCACTTGAATCCACTGTGACATAAACTGCACTAAGAACAAACTCAAAAGCAGAGATACTCAACTTGTTGCTGCTATTATCAAATGAAATTATGAGTTAAGAGTTGTACTTTAGGGGTCAGTCCACACCAGGTAACGATATTCTTCTGTGGACGGCTAGGCAGAGATTTCAACCCTAGATAGGAACAGCCTCCCTTCTACAAATTCACCCCACCACAAGCAAGAAAACCATCTCCTTCCATGTCCTATGCTACATTTCAGTTGGTTGCCAGTCAGTGGCTGCAGGAATGTGCACCTCAAGCCTTGCAAAGATCCAGTCAAGCCAATTCATTAACAACACTCAAAAAACTTAATTACACTGCAACCACAACTGCAAACACAACCGTGCTTCCAGCACCTTCTCTGCCACTGGGGTAAGGCAGAAACTCAGAAATACGTTAAAAACTTTAAATTCTGTGCCCACATCAGCCTGAGATTCAGCTGTGTCATCTCAGGAAGATGACTTACGACCTCTGGGAGTTTCCTCGTACCTCACTGACAAGATGGAGGAGGCAGTAAATACCTCACAGAGAAAACCTAAGTTAAAGACCTTGAGTTTTTTGTTTTGGTTTGGGTTTTTGTTCTTGTTTGGTTGGGGGTTTTTTGGTTGGTTTTTTTTTTTTTTTGCTATATTATGTACCACACATGTCCCTTTATCTACTTAGGAATTACCTATTCTTGTTCAATTCCCTCCCTCCTTCCTTTTGTCATGTCTGAAAGACACACACTGGAAGAAGTCAGAAAAACCGATTGTATAGATAATGTGATGTGAACAAAACAGAGCTGGTAACAGGCCTTCTCTACCCAATTCTTTTCACCACCACTTATCTTCTGGGTTACTACAAATAATAGTAAGTAAAGAAATCAAAGTGTGCTTTTATAACCAATGATCACTCTTTAATATTTCCAAAGCATTATGAAATGTTTTGATTGTATGGGCAATAGAAGTGCAAAATACCATTATGAAGGTTGTGCTGAAATCCACATAGTGAAGATGAAGATGAAATGAGGCTTTATGCCTCATTTCAGTTATTGGACTTTTTATATTGTGCTAAACCATGCACAAACTATTTAGCTTCAAAACGTAAAGGTCCTTCTCAAGAAAAATCACTACGAAATGTCATGCATCATATGCTTTCTTCTGTAATGCACTGTTTCCAGGAAGGTACTGAGAAGAAGAATCATACTTTTTTGTATTTGAACTTCAAGAACCAAGCTGATATTCAGATGACAGACTAAATTTCTTTCCTTATCTCAGTTATCTCAGTTATCCAGAATCCCCCATTTGCCCTCTCCTGACAGAAAAATTTAAAATTTAATTTAAAAGGGTCCATCAGATACAAAAATGAGACAAAGCACAGCACTACTCTAAATACATGATACAGCATCAACCTTCTTAATTTTAATCTTGCTGGACTGGGCAGGGATACTGCTCTTTCCAGGCAGATCCCAGAGTTCAAAGGTCTTTTCCTGTGAAAGGCCAGCCTTACCTTGGGGAGAAGAGCATGGCCTGTCCACAAAGCACTGAGCCCTGGAATAACAAATCTGCCTGGGTAGAAGGCTGAAGCCTCACCAGCAGGGCTTCTCCTGTGATCGTCCTTGGAGAGGTTGCCTCTGGTTCTCCTCATAAGCAGAGAGAGTGATTTTCTAAAATTCTAATAACTACTCAGCCTCTCGTATAAGTTTTCATATATTTAAGCAATTCCCATGGCTCCTCAAGTCCATCCTACCTACTTTATGAGGTACAATGACTTCCTTTCCTATAACATACAGGCTACAGGTCTGCAGAATTTGGAGAAGGTGACAGATTCTCTGGTTTGCTGTTCACAATGGAGAAGAAAATTGACAGGCAGAAGGTCCAGATCCCAGATATTAACCATCCCACTGACCTCCCACTTTTTTCAACACGGGCCTTGCAGCTTGAGTCAGCTCACTGCAACACTATGTTGAAATGCAATGGCCAGCTGATAAAATGCATGATTCTAAGCCAAGAATATAAAACTACTACTTAAAGCAACTATTCCAGTATGTAGAAATCATTACCACCGCCCTAATTCTGTAATTCTGACTGGCCCACCTTCAGAGCTGCGTAGACTGTATTGCCCAGCACAAAAATAAAAAGATGTCCAAGAAGAGCTTACTCAAAAGTCCCTACATTTAATGATACAAGAACTTAATGACTGGACTATTAAACAGTGCTATTTGTACTTGGTTACAGAGGCACAGACCACCCAGACCCCAAGCATGGAGGAAGATGGGCATCCTTGAAATGACACCAACTGTCCACAAACAAAACTCTCAGAAACAGCTCACAGTTCATGTAAGTCAAAAAAACCAAAAAAACCACCAGCCAGCAATATAACCCATAGCTCTGTGCCTCTGCTAACCTCTTATCTCAACCACAACTGCTCTCAAAACCTGCTTTTCAAAAGAGTGTCTTGACCAAAAGGATGAAGAGCAAAGCCAGCTCCACCTCTGGCTCTTCTCAGACTTACTTCTGAAAAGTACAACAGTGGGAAAGAGAATGAAGATTCATCTAAACATTGATCATTACTGATTTTCAAAAAGGTGAAAGCTAAAATGAGTATTTGTCATTATGGTCCAAAAGACTAAGATATCACAACAATATTTTATAAAAAATTATTTCCTAACTATTGTACAGTAACAGAATATGTTAGTATTTTAGGTATTCAAATTCATAAAGAAGAAGAAGACTTCTTTCCCCCCATCTCCTTACATACAGACTCCAGCAGCACAAAAATAAAACTAAAAAAAACCACCCTGCTAGCCACTTCATTGATATTCTTCCTCCAGGCGACTGTGTATTATCAAATTCAATGAAAATCCCTTCCTCTGACAGTATCCTGGTAAAAACATATAAAATTGTCAATGTAAGAATTATTCTCCCTTTGCAAGGAGCACACATTAACGAATTATAGTCAAGTATAACCATCTATAATTAAATTCCCTTGACAGAGTACAGGTTGTGCAGTAGCTACTCTCCCCCCAACCACATGGTTATCAGTCTTGTAAATTTGATTTAGATCACTTTGTTTCATTTTTCAGTGTTCAACTAGTATGAACAAAGAGTGATTTCTGACAGTAGGTTTTAGGCAAAGATTTTTTCTTTGCAAAAATGCTACAGGAAATATTTTTTTTACTGTGAATAATGACTGCTTATGCAACCATGTTCTTTTCTAAAAACCACAGGAAAAGGGAGGCATGCTTTCCCCAAGTCACTTTATGTTGACAGATCAATCACAGATTTTTTTTCCACTTAAAAAAAGGTTAACTAGATATAACCTCTCTGCAGAATCTTAGTCACTTTATATGCAACAGAAAGAGTAATCAAGTATCTGATTTTACTGCTTTTTAATAACACTCTGCATAAATGATCGGATATGAGTATCATAAGCTGTAAAAATAACTCATGGATTTTTAAGTATTTCTGAGTATCCTATGCATCTTCTGAAAGTAACTTGCTTTTCAGAGGTATATTATTTGAAAGCCCCAGGAAGTATTCAGTCAAACTCAAATATAACTGTTTCAGTTTTAAAGAGAATACCTTTGGTCATATCAAAGTAGTAATATGCCAACATGGGAGTAAATGCACTTAGTTCACAGGCTCAAAATAATGCTGCGCAGAAGGATTTACAAAAGTAGGGTCTTTAAACAGTAGAAAAACTGCATTTAGTACTAGTATATGATTACTATTAAATATTATACCCTAAGACAAAAGACCATAATACCCTAATTTGAGTCTTTTCTTCTCCTAAAACCAAGGCAAGTATATTCTAGTAAATAAAGAATGAAAGAGGACCTCTGAGACTACAACACTGTAAAATGAGTATCTACAGCTCCATGGTATTAAAGGACGCTTTCAGTTTAACACTCTCGCATGGAGTAATTACAACGTATGCATACACTTGTAGCGTACAAAACGTTAAGAACTAGACATGCAAATTCATTTAAAGTGCACTAGAGATCACCACCACTCATGCTCAGGTCTAGTGAGATGAATGATTCATATTATCTATAAAATACATGTCTAACCTCATGTACCTTCCTAGTAATCTTCAATTACCTAGAACCATTTCTCAGACAATAAAATGCTGTTTTCAGCTACTCATGTTGGTTTGCACTCTTTGACAACCTGCTTCTAGTCTTTTTGTCTTAGGCAAATAATATCAGAATTACTTGATCCAAACAAGGACTGAGCAAAAAATTATACAATGGGCTATATTATTAACATCAATTTTTAAGGAACATATTATATTCGCGTGCAATACAGAATATTAATATGGAATTTTCATTACTCATTTTGATCATGAGACTGAGTTTGCCATCTGGATTTTTTGCACTTAGAAAATATTCAAGTCACTTCTAGATAACATCCATGTGCATACAAGCAAACTAGCGTGCTTCCTTCCGTAAATTTGTTGGAACGCTACTCCTCTCGAATGCTCTTCTCAATGCCTAAGCATCAACCTCAAGGCAAAGGCTCACTTAGCAGACATTATGGAAATTGCAGTAAATGCCAAGTGCTAACAACACATATACTTCAGCAACACAGTTAAGAGTGTGCATCATAAAACAGAAAACCTATGGCTATTTAATCCACTTGGGATAGTTTTGCAGCAAACAAAATAAAGTAAGAAAGTTTCTTAGGTACAACTACCTACTGGTTCCACATTTACCTTTGACAGAATGAGAAACTGTATGGAAACATTCTGCTTGAACTGTCTAGCCATCTGCATACTTAATATCTGAACACTCTCCAAGAACACTCTGTATTTAACAAGTCTTTACTTCTCAGAGAGAGAAGCAGGAGAAAACTACACAAGAAACCACATAAAATGCTCCCCCTACCCCCCATACTTTATAAATTAGTAATTTATTCATACTGGTTAGTTCTGTATCTGTAAGATGA
Organism: Gymnorhina tibicen; assembly: GCA_013399875.1. NCBI lineage: Eukaryota > Metazoa > Chordata > Aves > Passeriformes > Artamidae > Gymnorhina > Gymnorhina tibicen. The sequence goes on from VXAZ01005123.1 coordinate 712,170, forward strand.
TCTGTTAGTCCTACTGACATACTGCACATGCTCATATTTCAGTTCATGGCTTGTTGGAGTGGCATGTGTAATGCCCATGAGACATCCTTTACTATAATTATAGATGACCTTCAAAAGAACTGGGTTTTTGACATCCTAGTGAACTGTTATAATCACAAAGAACTAAAGTACATTCTAAATTGCTTTTTCCATCAGCATCTTTAAATTTGGTCTGATTTTAGAACTTCCTGAAACCAGCTTGAAATATTATTAAATATTATTTAATATTTGATTTTCTGATACATGGGTTGTCCATACCAGCCAGAAAAATGTTTGCACCTGTAAACTGAGAAAATTATCTACAGAAATTACTGAGTTAAAATAAATACAAAATATAATCAGGTTACTTTAGGCAATGGCATTTCTCTACCTGTACTGTCAGTCAATTTGTCATTATATCCTTTAGAGATACTTCCATACACCAGTGTTGTTTCTAAAAGGTTCTTCTAGTCTTTTTTTCTAATCTTTTTTTCTTCTCTGCTTTTTTATTTATGACCTGTAGTTTATCCCATACTGCAGACCATCCAAAAATCTCAAAGCGCTACTCACTTTGAGCCTTGCTGGAGTAACCAACCTGTGACACTTGAAAAGAAAGCTGGCTGTCAAAAGACAGGTACTTACCAAAGCCTGCTAATTCATTAATTGCTTTTGAAAACCTGTGCCTTGTGCTGAGCACTGTGTTCTGCCACCCCAGCCCACTCCGAGTAGAGGGCTACTTCAGCAGGTCATGCAAGCCCAACTGGAATTTTGCCACTTACTAAGGGCCAAATATGGCCATTTGCTTCTAATTCTGATTTACACTTGTCTTCACCATCTTTACAACCTGATTCCATGGGTAAGCCTGGTTATGAAGCTCTCAAGCACTGAAGAAGGGTCACATCAGAAGGTTTCAACTGAGGTAAAACTGAGGATGTATTCAAGCTATTTACCAACTTTAGGCGTTTCATGATCTGACTAATAGCAGCTTAACTTCCCACATTTCCATGCTGAACTGTTTGCTTAATCGTCTATTCAGTTAGGAAAGCAATAATTAAAAGGAAAAGTGATCTGCAAGAGTTAGGTTTAATTCATACTGTACACTTCTTTCATGAATTGAAAGCAGTTCGAGTTATCTGCAGCAGGCATTAGGAAAAACCTAGTACTAATAGATGACTTTACTCTGAGGAATTAGAATGTTACGTAAGTCGTCTACTGCACAAAAGCGCTAAGTTTTTATAAAAGTTGTACGTTATGCTGGTAAAAATTTGTACTGCCTACTACAACTATGATTCAATGCAATTCTCTCTGCTGCCCCACTGTCGAGACTGCTACTTCTAGATAGATAAATACCTACATTTCCTAAAATAACATACTTTCAAAGCAATCTGGCAGTTTATGTGACAGAAGGACACCAGATATGAACCTCCCTCTCCCTGTTTCTGCAATATACTTGTTTTCATTCTTAACTTGTACAATTACTGTGAAATTTTTTCTTTTAAAGTATTTTGTTGCAGGTTACAATTGGGAAATATTAAAGCTTCCTACATTACAGGATTGCCTCCTCATGAACCCTAATAATTCAAACATTAAGGCCTATTTTTAAAGTATTTTCTTTCACAGGTACCTATCACCAGACTGCCTAATTCTTGCATTCACAGGGAAAGACTCACACAGTTCTTTAATAAAATGCCATCTAGTTTCCAGTTCCCATAATCCTCTTTGTTTACAGAACAAAGTCGTAACAGGCATGCCAGAATGAAAATGGGGATAATGTTCTTTCTATTCGATAGAAATGCCTCTGCAGCTTTTCAGTACGGGAATACCAGCCATCAGCAAAACACAGGACTGGTATCTCAAACAGAGTCCAAATTATATCTGATTCACTGACCCTTTTCAGTCCTTGCCTCTGCCACTCACTGGCACAAAGATCTGTGCTTTCACACCCCTTTTGTCTTTATTTTAGAAAAAATAAAATGCACAAAAAGAGAATAATCATCTTCAAGAGGGAAAGTACTTCTATTTCGACAACTGCTTTTGTTTTAAAACACAAAAAGGTTTCTTTCCATTTTCCTCCACTCCGTATTGTTTAAGGCAGTTTTACTATAGATGAGCCTATAGGCCCCTGCAGAGTTCTGCACCAGCTTTTTTCCTAAATGATGCTAGCTGAAAGAAAACTCAGTAATAAATGTCATTTCTGTACTCTGGAGTATGCAATGCACCTTTAATACTTTTCCAAGTATACCATTCTACACAGTAATAAAAAGAAGGATTAAACACTAATCTCTCATACCCATAATGCATCAACTGACTACACCTGCTAAAATCCAATTTGGTAATTAAAAAATGTATCTACTGAACAGTCAAAACAGGAGACTAAAGGGAAAGTACTGTCTCTGTGGATAGCTAGCAGAAAACAGTTTCAAAATTAAGGCACTTAACACAAACCTGTTTTTACCTCTATTCATTTTTATGTGACCTTAAGCAGTGTAAGAAACAAATACCTACAATTAAGGTGCAGCAATTAAAGGGCAGTTTTTGTGCTACAGTAATGACTTAAATATCTAGTAAAAACTAGATAAGCTGCTTTGCCTTTTAGTCTATCTTTAGAAAATGCCAAAAAAGTTAGCTCTTTTTTTTTCCCCCCTTGCTAGCAATAAGGAAAGTGAGAACAAAGAATAGATGCTTTTATATGTTCTCTTTGCTAACTGTTCTTGGCCTGAAGTCCTTTTAGGCTTCAGGTTTCAAGATTTTTTTCCTAGTTCTCCTCTCTTCTTTACTGCTCCTTCTCCCTGCCTCTCCAGGTGTTCTGTTTTCTAGTTTCTTTAAACTTACTTTCTTCCCTGATGCTCCCATTTTTCCTGTCCCCTCTTTCAACTGTCCTCCTGACAGAGGTGCTGAGGTGTCGAAGCACTGCTGATTTCAGGCTGCAGCTTAGGCTTGGAGCACACCTAGGCAGAAAGATCACTGGAGGGCTGTCTTTACAAAAATAAACAAATTAACTAAACAAATAAATATCCATGCTCCTAGAGTTTCTGCAAAAAGCCAGAACTTGCTGAAATATCAAATGGGTGCATACTTTCAAATGAGCTGATGATCTGTTTTACAAATTCAACCGGTCAGCAGCTTTAAACAGTGGCTTAAGCCCGCGCACTAAAAGCGGTTTAGGAACAACAACAGAACATAGGAGAGAAGCATATATAACTTTTAGGCAATGTCTCGCTTCTTACCATGAAAAGAAATACAATAAAATCAAATTAGGGATTTTTCTCATTAAATTACGGGACTGCTCAGGCAGAACTGAGTACTGTATTTGCATTGCATTGCATCAAACAAAAATTCCCAGCACTGACAAAATGGCAGTGACCCTCTCAACAATCCTGCCTCCCATTAAAAAAAAAGTCTTGAAAGATGCAGTAACATTTAATGTTTTGTATTCTGCTGCATACCCCAGGATACCACCTGTTTCTTGAGATCACATTTTGCAGTCCCTCCCATGTGGCTATGGATGCTTCAAGGGGAAGGGGACAACTCTCCCTAAACTTGCCTTTCAGCTTCACAAACCAGCCCAAATTTCAATGCAGTGACCTTCCCCAAACACCAATACAGATTTTCCTCTGCTTCCTTCCTTCCTCTGTCTGGTCTGCCCAACACTGGTGGCTTTTGTCACTCTCCCACATGTCATTCCTCTGGGCATGCTATGGTCTAATTTTCCAAAGCTGCAATTATTCTTTATGACTTTTAAAAGGTCCTTAGTCATACTCTAGTTACTGCGGCAGCTCTGTGTGCCACTTATTTCCTAAAAGACCAACACTGTTATCCTCCGGGGGGAACCTGGAGAACCTTCCAGCCAACAGAGCTGGATATGGACACAACTGCACCAGCATCCCCACAGCAAAGAGCAGGCACAGCTGATAACCACCCTGTTACACAGGGATGCTCATTTCCTTAGCAAATGGGTAACGGTGAAAAAATACCCTGCTTGAACACTGTGCTTTTGTATTAAACAAGGGCAAGAAACCCGCCAGTTGCCAAAGGGGGTGGAAGAGACAGCAGAGACAGCCCAGCAGTATTTACACTGATGTGGCTAGATAGCAGTAAAAATCATAAACCCCATGGATTATACTATCACTGGATCATGTCCAGTAGGCCTCAGGCAGAAAACTAGTTGGCATGGCAGCTTAATAGTATCTAGTCAGACCTCAGGTTTTCATTATTATTATTCTTAAACAGAGATATCTGACCTTGAAAGTCAGGAAAAGCTCTTGGTGACTGGTGCAGGCTAGTACACAGTATTTCACAGCCAGGCCACAGTAGTGCTGCCCATAACAAAGCAGAGGACTCAAGAAGTTGTATGTCTATCCCATTATGAGGGAGTACCTGCGGGTGAAAGTAACCCCAAAATGGGTATTCACTCCCTCTGTGTATCGCTTTCAACATTTAAAACAGCAAAGGTGACATGCTAATTAACTGATTATCATTGAACAGGGGGAAATATCAAGAGAACTATCAGGAAAATGCCTGATTTCACAGATTTGAAGATTATTATTTAGGTTATTCATAGAATCTTGTTACAGCATCTCTCCAAATATGCCTCACATTCCCTCTTGATCCAATATATGTGTGTGGATACCTTAAAAATAAATGAAGAGCTGCTAGTATTAGAATTAGATTGAATTAGAAATATATAGGAAATTACTTGACATTGCTGACCATGGAAGCTCACCTAAAACACTGCAACATCCTAGGGAAACGTTAATGTTGTCATCAGTCCACACACGGGAGCAAAGAGTAATTAGTACATATATTATGTATTTTTCCTCACGAGCTAAAATAAGTACAATGATCAGAAAAAAAATAATCCGGTGCTGGAATAAATTCCTGTGACTGGCACTTAGTGAATGCTCATAAATGATTATTAATTATTTTTATCTTCTTGGTTGACTACCTAAACCGTATTCTCAACAAGATGAAAACCACCCATCCTTGTTAGGTCACCAAGTATCAACAGCACAACAGGAAAAATAAGACGAAGAGCAACTTGGCCTTTTCGTATCTATGCTACAGAGTCGGGACCTCAGACTTGAGTCTTTTTAAATTACTATTTTATTTCATGTAAGGCCTTCTGGACTAGGTAAATTAGACAAACACTGGCTGCAAGCAGAAGTAGTACCGTTGCTTCATGTTTGACTGCACCATACAGCACAAACTCTTTGAAATGACCAACATGAGGTTACTCGTGTACAGCTGACACAGTGTAAATCAAAATTTACGTGATGCTACTTTCCTTCAAGATTGTTTACATTCTTTGAATATCTTGTCTAGGGATTACAAAATTACAAGGCTCAGATAATCCCCTTAAATTCGAATTAACAGTAATAGAATTGACAGAAATAAAAGAGGTGTTACACCAGGAAAAAAAACACTGATAAAAAAACCATTTTCTCTGCAAAATGCAGACAAGCGTGACAGCAGCACAACATGGTACCAGGATTAATATAGGAAGAGGAAAAAGAAAATAAATCCTTGGATACAATTTGCAGACAAATGAGAGAAACATAGACAGACTTCATTCAAGAGGGAACTTTCAGTAGAGTGGATGCAAAATTAAGATATACTTCAGGATTCTATGCCAAAGCAATGCTGTGCAAATTTATGCCATTTATTCCAGGTGGAAACAGAAGAGACAGACCTGGCTGAACAGACTCTTGTTTTACAATCGTGATTCAGTCTAGTCACAGAAGAACAGAGCAGCAGATCTTCTGATATATTCGAAGATACTCTTCCTGTGATAAATGCAGCTGCTTTTTTTTTTTTTTTTACGTCTAGACTTTCCTGTGGGCCTTGTGAGTACAAAACACGAGACACTTGACATTCAAATTGTGTTAGATTGGAATAATGCCTGAAAATAGCAGGGGCTTGACTGATTGAACTAGAACTGAAAATTCTACTTTTAGCAAAGCCTAAGGATGAGAGCAGGGTATTACCTTTCTGAACCCCTTTGCTGGATTGAACAGTTACATGAGCTTTGAGACCAAAGATTACAGTTATAAATATCTCAATGAAAACCCCACATGTGATAATGGCTCCTAGAGGGAATCATTAGGATTCATTTCTGGATATGGCAATTAACCTATTACTGTCTGAGTCAAGACTATTTTGCTGAGAAGCACTGAGTTATCGCACTCTACGCAGTCCTAATTTTTCAATTATTAGTCACGACATTCTAAGTTTCTTAATAAAGATTACACAGCAACACCCTCCAAATGCCCAGACTGCATCCCAAGTGTCTGGGGATTATTTCTACAGCAATCGGGGTAACGGGACTGATCCTTAACTAGGAGTCCTAGTTACAAGACGGAAATTGTAATAACTTCTAACATTTGAATGAATCAAACATGATCCAAATACCTGAACAATGGAAACACGCAGTGGTAACTTGCAGAATCAATGCATCACAAAAATGAAACTACATTTTCCTTTAGAAACTCAAGTACTGTATTATGCCAATAGAAAGGCACTCCTTGCTTTGCTTACCAGAATACTAAATATGCATTTCCAAAAGGAATCTGAATGGAAAAGTCCCATTGTAATAAACATTTTAACATTTCAATAGCTATTTCAACTGCCATCTGTATTCCTCTCAATTTTCCTCAAATGTTTGAATTCCTCAAAAAGGCACCTGTGGCATTCACTCATGAGAATGAACACCTCTTTTCACTTCCTCTTCCCAAAAACAATGCCAGTTTGCAAAGGGAATAAAGAAGGCCATGCTACACTTGCTCTATACTTCAAAAATACTATCCATTGTGTCCTACAGTAATGACTGCTCATCCAGAGATATTTTTCCTTAGGATAAGCCTTACCATGAACATCTTGTGCAAAGATCACTGAAATGCTGTACTTTGATGGCTAATATAAGCAGATTCACGATCTATCTAAAAGATTGTTGAAGTTACTCATGGCAAAATTCTTTCCTTTCTTGGTGCATGATGCACAGTTCCTCTCTAACACTGTACTCTAGATGTGTCTTCGTATGCATCCGAAAATGCTTTTGGTCCTTAAATGCAGTAGTGTCACCAACAGAGAGAAGACAACGTCATTCAGTGAAACAGCATTCTGAGTTTCTGCTGAAACAAAACTGCAGAGCATGAAATAGCAACCTGTCATCAGATGTTGGGAGTCTGACGTTCATCAGTAGCAAGTAAGAACTGCTCTCTCCTCTCACCTCTGTCTGAGGGAACTGACAGCCATCTGCATGCAGGTGTGTCCAGTCTGCATCCTTAGGCAAGGACTGGAGTCTCTGCAGTGATGTTTAGGATCTATTTCATTAGGGTTTAGGGCTGTGTTCTAGGAAGTTTAAAATAAAACAACAACAAACAAAACTACAGAAAACAAAGCAAGAAAAAAACCCACCAAAACAAAAACCCAGCCCAAAAACCCCAAACTAATCCAACATGAAAAAAGCTACAAAACAAACTGTCCCCTCACACATGCACACCCTGAAAATAAAATTTAAAAAAAGCCCCCAAAGCGAAATAGTTTCTATTAATTTCAAGTAATTTCAGTGCAGGTATTCTCCATTACTTTGTGCTTTCTATTAAAAGGTGCACATTATAACTGGAAGATAGATTCCTATTTACATCATCCTACCCCATTTTATAGTAAAGGTGAGTAATTCAGTAGCCCTCAGGAGGAGGCTCCCAAGGAATATAGCCTGAGAACCTGCAAACACAGGCTCAGTAGTTGTCCAAAAGGCACCATCCAGAACGTGTGGCATCACATCTTCAGCTTTGCTTGGACAGCTTGCTCACAGTCCCTGTACTGCAGATGTTCCTGCCCAGTGGAGAGAGTCTACATGGCTGATGTAACATTTTGATGAGGTAATCAGACAGGTTAGAAAGCAATATAATCAATTTGATCTGCCATCTCAGCTGAGCACTCGGAGTCCAGAACAACTGTTATTTAGTTAGGCAATGCCTACAGTAAATGAGTGATGTGTTATTTTGATTTGCATCTCAGGGCTCAAGATCGTGGCATCTAAAGCTCACCTTCCCATGAGAAAGGTATTTCTGCAAACTAAAAGCAGCCTCTCCTGCAGCAGGAACAAGCAGCAAGTGAAATGGAACAGATCTGACCTTACAATAAACATCTGAGCTACATTTAAAAATACTGGCACTGAGATGTTATTACTTTGCTTTGATATGCTGCCAAGGGAAAGCAAAGAGCCACTGAAAATTGAACTTCATTTTACGGTCCTGTCCATTTTTCAATAATCCTTGTTATACTGTGTACATAAATTAAGGATGTTACAAAAGGCAACATACTATGATGTCATAAAATAGTAACATTCATGTGAAGCTCTTAACAGATTCATGCTTAGTAGTGTCATAAATCAGAAAAAGTACAAAGGAACATACACATGATGCCACATATGAAATACATACGGTACCCTGGGTATGGAGAAAGGCATTTGGGCAAAATTAACACTATTTTTGGCTCACAAGAACACAACATGGCTGCTGTTCCTTATTAGAAGTTTAAAAATTATGGAATTCACTACAGTGTGGATTTTTTTGTTTTATAAATGCAGAGATGTCACTTTTAATGTGCATCTGTCAGCATTTTGTACATTACAGTCATAACTTACAGATTTTCAAAACAAATGGTATAACCAATCTACATGGTTTCTCCTTAACTCCTTAATTGCTGGATGTCTCCAATACACAATTCAAATTTTTCTTTGAGGACCAAGATAACAGAGTAACTTGAGACATCTGAAATTTTAGTCACCGAACTGAGACTTATCTGTGCTGCTCTCAACAAGCCCCCAGTCAGTAACTGCATTCAATCTGTTTACAAATCACATTCAACTGTCCCATGTAGCGCTACATAACGGTTTTTACAGTACTTTACCTCCAGATCCAACAGATTTCTGCACTTTTGCCAAGTATTGCAATGTTAACTTGTTTTGGTATTAATTAATATCCTTAATACTGCTTGACTCCACCATGTCTTTTCTTAGACTGCCTTCTCACACATGACACAACCCAATTTTCTGCCTTCACATTTTTCAATGTCTGCAAGAGGTGTTTGCCATAAAATGTTTTTCAGGGCAGTACAATTGCTACGTAGGTGCTTATTCTATCATTCTCCCAAATGGGAAAGACGGAGAGAGAATAAAAAAATTCTCTGAAGGTAGCAGACCCAGTGGTCTTCCCAAAATCTTGATGCAGGGTGGCAGAGCCAAGACAAACAGCAATGTCTTAAGCAAAAGCATTTCCCTTGCCTGAGAAAGGTTATCTCACAGTATTTTAGGGGATAACAGCATTGGACACATCACTTCTTTCCACTATTCTGTCAAATGCATTCTCCCCATCACAACTAGAGATGCTGTTACCTAACAAGGGATGAAGAGCAAACACAATTCATGCTGTACTTACAAAAAATCAGAAACAATTCTTAAATTAATTCTAAAAAGCAGGGAAGACCTAAGTTCAGAAGACTTCCAGAAAGCAATCAGAATTCAGCACGAAAAGTCTGTGAAGAAAAATGTGAAAGTCATACTGAAGTAATTAAAAAAATGAATGAGGCAACACAACACTACTCTCAAAACACTGTACTGAAAATCTGTCACCATTTAAATTATGTACAGAAATCTCTGTTTATTTAGAAAAAAATAAATGAGTATGATTCATGCCAATGTTCCCTCTCTTGTCAAAGAGAACCATTCTTTCTTTGTAGCCTCATCAGGTCAAAAGCACAGGTGAGCTTGTGATTCTCATTGATTTGAAGGAAAAACTAGATGTTTAAGATCAAAAAAGCTATCTAATTTCTCTAGATGAAAGTGGAAAGGATGCATCTTTTCCTTAGAATGTCTTCTCAGTCATTATTTTTTAAATATTTGATACTTTTATTCACTGTGGTCATCAGCTGCAGAAGGCTGAGATTTGAGAGTTTTTTATTAATGTAAGAAACATAGTTTTGTCCTTTACTTTTTTCACCTGAGCCTGAAACACATTTAAAAGGCCTGGCCAACAAATGTATTTAACTTTTGAATTAGAGAACTGGCTCATCAGAATTAAACACTGTTTGATTTTGATACTGCTTAATGCTGTGTTGTAAATTATTACTGTTTCCCAAAATTAAATTTACCAAGTTTTTAAAAGGTGCATTTAGGTTTCCTGATATAGTACTTTACTACATTTATAGACCAATAGCCAAGTCTGCATCTCTTATCTGCTCATTAACATCACGGACATATAGTAATGGTTTGACTATTTCCTTTTCTTACCATGGATAATAAATTCAAATAAAAACAACACCCAAACATTTTAAGGGCTTCAAATGCAGCTACTGTAAAACATGATCGAAGGTAAATAAAACCACCCAGTAAAGCAGGCAGGGAATGAGCCTATCCCCACCCCTACTAATGCTGCTTTACTGGGTAACCCCGAGGAACATCACTCCCCGGTCAAACAGGAGGAATTTCCCTGCAGGTGGAGGTGGGGAGGTGAAAGGTGAGGAGCATCCACTGGTGCCACAGCTGAGTTGGGAAAGCACTATCTGAGCCTACACACAAGCAGTTTCTGCTCCTCCTCCACTTGCTACAAACCGCTGTCTTTCCAGGCAAGAGAAGCCATCTCAGTCTCTGCTCAGATGAGGAATTTATGCTCTAACCCACAAACACAGAGCTCAGGAATACATCATCAAACGCCACCCAAATGCCGTAGCCCTGAGTTTTCCAGTGACGCCGCTGCAGGCACAGCTGTGCCATACAGGCCGGACAAGAGGTCACGCAGGTCAGCAAAATATTAAGGGCAGCAAATTGTTTAGTGACTATTTTGTTTACTGTGCAAGTGGCTTTTGACTACGAGGGGTGGCAATTCTTCCCAGCTTGCCTTTGGGCAGTGAGAGCTACAAAAGCGTTTGTACTTGACTGGTGTCTAGGGAAATCGGCGGAGTCCTAGGTCTGTTTATCAAGTCTGCCAAGTTCTATGCTACGTGTGGCACACTTATTTATTTCTCTCTCTCCTCCCTCCCCAATTATTCTACATAACGTGTCCAGAAGGAGTGCTAAGGATGCCAGTTCAAAAGCAAACAGAAAGCAGGAAAACAAATCCCTCCAAAACTCAGTATTTAGCAAGCTGTTTCTGCAAAGGTTTACAACTGGAGCAAGAATCTGCTCTGGCCTTCAGAGCAAACCACAATGCCACAGAGATTCCTCATGAGAAAAATCTCTCTCAGGCTGAAGATTTGCACAGCAAGTTGAAGGAAGTGATATATGGCTGAAAAATGATTTTATTTACAGCTAGGCAGAAGTTAAGTGACAGAGCCCACTAGCAGGCATGATGATAAAAATAGAAGCATGGATTTGTAAAGTTTATTTATAGTGTAGTTTATGCTGTACCACTAGTACACGTTAAATAAGAAATTATAACACAGCTGGTGACAATGGGGAGTAATTTCATACTAACCTGAAACAATCAGTTTTCTTTCCCCCTAACCATTATCTAGGAAAAAGTGGAATTTTTGTCAAAACTCCTAAAACTGAAGTCAACTGTAAAGTATTATATTCATAGAAGAAGGTGACTTGAGCTAGTACTGATCCATTTACAGAGAAACAATCCACCTTTCAAATTAAAACATTTAACATGAAACACTGATCTCATGAAATGATTAAATCATGAAATGATTAAAAATTTAACAGATTATAAATTGTGATTATTAAATGCAACTCAGAACAGTAACTCAGAGAAAAGTGCGTTGTCTTACAGGTTATTTTGATAGCACAGTAGATTAAAACTAATTATAGTTTCAAGATCTTCATTATTACATAACTCGATGCCCACATCAGTCAATTTACTGAAAACATTACATACACGAAACAAATGATTTATGGTGCAACTGAACAACTAAAGGATGGCAGCCACATTATTAATGAATGTGAATTTACTGAATTTAAGCAAGACCTGAGAAGTTTGAACCAACCAGCCATAGCCTGTTAATTTAGTAAGACCAATCTTACCAACCTTAAGTTCTTGCAAGTCTTTATAAAATTTAAGTCTCCACAAAAATATTTAAAAATTCATGTGTTCTCCCACCCTGTCCAATTTCTAGGTATCATTTACTCCACTGCTCTGTACTCTTGGATAGTGTCTACTGAAAATGTAATTTCATGCTGTTTTGAAAAAAACCCCAAAAACCAAAAAGAATCCCCCACAAACCAAAACAACAAAAAAAACCTCACCTCAAAGATTTAAAGCATTAAAGTAATCTTGGTATTATTTATTCTTGCTTTAAATAAGGCAAGAAAGGAAAAAATGAACAGACTGCTACAGAAAAATGCATGCATGAGTCTTCACTTGTGATTTCATTTGAAAGTTGAACAAAAAATCTTCCTGAACATTCATCTCAAATTGATACTTAATAAATAAATAAAATCTCAACAACCAAAGACCAGCTTTTCCAGAGTAAAGTCCCTGTGTTTGCAAAGTGCTAAAGGGAAACAAGTAGATACCAGAAAACTCTCTGTACTACACACCAGTATTGATTTGGGGGGGTTGGTATGCAGGAGAACTGCAAGACTGCATCCTAGGGAAATGAAAAGGAGCTCCAAAAGTTTCTGATGTCTGGAATCTTACCACCAAATGGAGGATTTGCTCCTGTGGCTTTTCCTAAAATTTCTGATGACTAACAGAAAAAGGGGAGGAGGATGTGTGTGTGTGTGTGGGAATGAAGGCTGCCAAAGCAGGAAGAGTCTCCTAGTCTTCTCCTCTTGCCCCTCAATCTGACTGCTCTGCTGAGACCCTGGTAAAAAAACATGAGGAAATGCTGCTAAACACAGTGCTAAGGGAATACATGACTGGTCTCACCAACTGCAGGCAAGGGAGAATGCTTCTGCCAAATTAGATATGGCCCTGGTTACAGGCACCACAGCTTGCTCTCATTCATTCCATTGCAGACTACACCTCCACCAAAACTGTTTTATTCACACAGTCCTTTCTTACTGTCTACAGCCAAGTCTTCGCTTATCCTTTTCAATTATACCAATACAGTCCTTGCAGAAATCAATTTTATCTCTAAGATACTGGATTCTGACATACAAATAAATTAATGGCCTACAACAAACACTATTGAAGATGAACACATTTAAAGATTTCCCAACATATATAAATGTTATCTATCTAGGTGTTTGTATTTTTCAGTACATTATCTATATATTTTTTACAGTATATTAAGGCTGCCAAGAAAACAGAATTGCCACTACTCAGGCTGGAATTTGCTGTGAGAGAATTTTATTTCTTTTTCTTTTGTCTAAGCATGTGGGTTTCAGACATTCTGGAAAGTGATACTAACAGTTGCGTAACTCTTAGAGATACCCGTGCTAACTACCTTGACAAAGCCCATGGCAGAGATGGGGTGGTGTTCTTGACTATGGCAGCTATAAACCACAAATAATTACATTATCTTTAACTACTCTTCACTTCAGCTGGAAAAAACATGCCTTGGATCCAGCTTCTCCTAGACAACTGTAAGGAAACAGAACAATGGTAATTCCCAAAGCCCCTGACCTCATGGAACTATAATTCATTAACCAGTTTTCTCTAAGCAAGTGGCAGAAAAGTACATTACACAGACGGGGACATAGAGGCCAGAGATCTGGGGCAGCTGAACACTGGGAAAGGATTGTGATGTCATTGCTCAGAGAACACATACCATGAATGATCACTCACCTCCTCCCCGCCAAGTCTGCAGGTTTGCAAATCTGCAAACTGACAACTACACAGAAATAATAGAACTAAGTATTTTGACTCTCTCAACTTAAATTTGAAACCGGTAATCATTCAAGAAGGCGGCACACATGGGCAACAAAAGAGCAGGCAGAATACAAGATTCAGTACATCTCTATTCAGTGGCAGGAAGGCATCTATTATCAGATGCAGAATGGACCCGAAATGCAAAGAAAGCCAGCATTGTTGCAGGCATTACTGGGAACATCCTAGCTGCTCGTTACAATTATTCAAAGAAAGATGAGCTGGGACAACCCCAAAACAGTATCTTTAAAACCAGTATCTGATAAACGAAAGCTTAATGCTTGCAATAAAACTGAAACCAAAGCAAGCACATAAAGTACTTAGGCACTACTCAGCAAACGCATGGATAAAAACTGGCTAGAGGTTGGCCCTCACAGCCAATCTCGGCAAGTTCGCTATAGAGCAGCAGTGAAAGATGCAGTCAGCCTTTCAGACATGGTTGTCTTGGAGACACCAGAACACAATGTATTGATGACAAAGGAAACAAAAAGCTGGATGCACTTTCTAAGGCTTTTAGTCTGCTCTCTTTCATGTGGAGCTTATGGAGGAGGGCCTCCCTGGGATGGGTATGCGGGGAATGCTGGCAGCAGGACCAGCTCATTGAGGTAGAAATCTGCACTTGCTTAGGAGTTTCCTGCAGCCCCAGAGCACCCTTTATCCCAGGGAACAGGAGCCTTCGACATGGAAACTCTAGCAGATGAGACTCACATTTGCTCACTTTGAAGGTTTAGCCCTGCACAAGCATTAAACCCTCCCACTTAAGGGTCTAAGAGAAATAAAGCAAGCAGTCTCTCCTGGTTTGTGCAAGGGCCCTGGAGCTGCTCTGGAGGCTCTCTCCAATTATTCAAGTGCTCTTCTGCTAGGCTCCTTCCAAACTTTGAAGCAGAAATCCAGCAAAGTACCTTGAGGTAACTAGCAGAGAAATGGCTAGTGACATTTAGGCTGTAATTTAACTGTGAAAACTCCAAGTTTTATCTCAGTGTAACTGAGGTAAGAGTGGAAAAGAATTTTGACGGAAGTTTAGAGACCATGAGCAGTGAATGCTTCTTATTCCAATTATCAAGTAAGTCTTGTAATGCTGAAACGTGTAACTCCCATACTAGACTGTCAGATTCTAGCTTTGCGAGGAAATAGGACAAGCATGTAATTTTTGTCACCTTTAACCTGGTTGGAGATGAAGGCTACTACCATGAAGCAGCACTTGGTCAGTATACTGCACTGTGGTACGTGCATCATGTACAAGAACCTTTTCAATTTGTAATACTTTTCACCGATAATGCAATTTAGACCTACATCAGAGGATGCCATGACAATAACAGTAGGTACACACTGTCACATGCATCTATCAACCCTTGAATTAAGCACTATACCACTGAGGTCTAGCTGGATAGTGTGACTGTTTAGCTGACAGTGCAATGTCTGCTGCAAGGGGTCTGCCTCCCTGTCTCCACATCTTAACTTCCTGCAGGACAAGCATGATACTGACTTCTTACTTGCAAACAGAGTACAGGGGCTGTAACTATTTCTCACAAAAAGAGATGGAAAGTCTCACCCTGCCACAAGTTGCCTGCCTGCATGAAAGTTTATAAATTTCCTGATTTCACAGGCCGCTGAGTTTTATATGCCCACTTTGAAATTCTGTGAGTACACCAAAAATTGTGCATGATATATCAAAATTTAGTTCTGACAGCAGGATGGGTGAAGCAGGAAAAAACTGATACTTTTTCACATCATAACCTCCTCTTCTTTCACGTTCCTCCTCTCTTTTGTCTGTACGGGGGATTGAAGAGGAGGGAAGCAATGAGGCTGCACAGCTATGTGATAACTCCTTGCCTTTCCAGTCTCTTCTGAAGAGCTGTAAGATAGGTCATAGGGACCTGACAAAAGGATATTGAAACAGTCAGCACAAACACCATCTCGAAAGACCTCTCAATGTCTTTACGTAAAACCGTGTATCTGTAGTAGATGATTGCTACCCTCTCATACGTCTGACTGACAACAGCAGAAAACCTGGGTCAAATGATGCAAAAGATGCTCACCCTGATGGGAGCAATTGCTACTGGTGTATTTCCACATCAGAGGTGCCTACGTAATGAAGTAATGTTAAAACAACCAACTCTGTTAATTCTGGCTCATTTGTTTTGTCACTAAATGCAGAACAGTGTATTGAATTAACTGAATTGCTGACAGCAGCTGTGGTTTTTTGGGACCGCTGAAAATCAAACTATTTATAAATACCACAATATGGATTTTTGAATCTCATTTCAGGCATCACATAGCTAAGGCATATCCAGACCAGGACAAACATCATCAAGATGGAACACCTCTCAGCTGCAGAGCCTATGATTTCTGCAAGCTTAAAAAAAAAAAAAAAATAAAATTTGGAAACCCTGTCCTCGGACACCACCCAGAACACTGATTAACTGTACCCTTCCAGGGCTTAGCCTGTGGTGCTGACTTTTGCGTGAAGCTTGCCAGGTCTCTTTCTTGTATGTCTGTAATATCATGAGTCTGTACTTGAAATAAAAAAGATCAATCTAACATCCCTGTGTTTTCTTGGGTACAAGCCAAAAACCCAGGGAACCTGGGATTGACCACTTACAGCTGCAGCATCCTACTGACCAGTGCTTGGTCATTATTTCTGAAGCAAAGTCTTTGACTTGTCAATCATTTGCATAATAAAAATCTGCCGCTATTACCTTAAAAAAATTCAGCAATGCAAGTAAAAATTTGAAAACTGTGTTAAGTTCCCCAGACTGGGCCAGTGTAACAGAAAAGTCTTTTTGATGCATCATTCAGAGTTTCCTTGACAATAAGTAAATCTACACACACTGTGTGCAGATGACCTATTCCTTGGTGTAGCTCCTTCATGTACCTGAAACATCTGTGACAGTACAATTCAGCATGATTTGTGAGGAAAAAAATACTCTGTTCCCTCAGTTAGTAAAATTAAAACCCCGCCTCCCACAGAGAGGTCCTCCAGTATAGATATAGGTGAATTTTGCACTCATGGAGTCATGACTCCTGCTGTGAAGTTTATAGGAACTAAATAGTCAAGCTGTGCTATCATCATTTCAGACATTGATGTTAATAGTAAAGACTAGGCTCAGAAAACACAATCACGTGATTTTGAGGATGATGAGCAGAGCAGAACGCAATTCACAACATCCTTTCTCCATCTACTTCTATTTTTAAAGTAAGTGAAATATTACACGAGACTCATGAACAACTGCATGCATTTTGTGACGTCACTCTAGAGACACATTCTAACTGGCAAGAAGAGCAACCAGAGGATGAACAAAGAAGGCACTTGTGTATGTTTTTGCATCAAAATCACTTTTTAGGTTGGATGCCAGTCTGCAGCCTACCCCATTCAAGTTGGATGCCGATCTGCAGCCTACCTCATTCTGTTAGAGGAGGCTCTCAAATGCCGCTCGGAATTGGGGCACAAGATGTTTTTACACAATGAATCCAAGGACATTTACTAAATAGTTACGCAATGACCATAATGTATGCTCATGGTAAGGAAATGTTTAGTTAGAAGAATTTTTTCCCTAGATCCAATTCAAAAACCACAAAACCACACCAAAAAATCTCCTCTTGACTCCCAGATCAAAACAGAAATCAAAAATTAAAAGTTCTAATCCTACTTTTCAGGCAAACTGTAATTAAGATCTTCTACCACATTTATTTACAGGCAAGTGAAATTGAAAAGATAATATGCTTTATCTGATAGCTGAATTGTACCACTGTGGACATGCCACACTGGATGTCTATTAAAATTATTTTACCATAACAAATCTGGGAAACAGTAAATTAGAGGTTTGCTCTTTAAAGCACATTCCTATCCACCCCAGCTCAAAATCACTGCAGCTCAGTTTACCAGAGCTTTTTTAAGGGCCTGGGCTTTATGTAGCTTATGTACAAAGACTGCCAAGTTTCAGAGTTATCAGTGACCCGCCGATTACATCCTGGTACAACGAAACCTAAAAGCAACAAGAAGGAACACAGCTGTAAAAACCAGAACCTGGAATATTTTCTTCCTTCCTTTTGTCATAAAAGAGAGTGAAGCTCTGTGAACCTATTCACATTTGGACAATAAATCTCTCTATGTTTTCTGTATTTGCAATAATCAGCCAATAGACTAAGTTTGCACAAGATCAATGCACACAATAAATATCTGCAAACAAACATATTGAAACTTTTATTACTAAGTAGAACAGGTTTTCTCATTTTTTCGCAGCAGAAGCTACTTGCTTCCATTACTCTGTTTTATGAGAATTCTGTTCTTTATTTAGACTTGAGCACTAGAGGCTGCATGGTTTATGGATACAATTATAACCACAAGTCTGTTTCCAATTTTCCAAAGCCAAACCTTCATTGTAACAGATGAAGTCAGAATTATAGGAACAAAGCATGATCATGAAAGAATGACATCTGTAATGTAAACATATAAAATATTATACTACACAATCAAAAAGCATATTTTGCAGCCTTAGATAATACAAATCACCATGAGGTCAATTGTAGGATGTGCCTGACTGGAAAACAAAGCCTGAACCAGTAAAATAATGTTGTATTAATACAAATACTCTTGGGCTACTCATGTACTTTGAACTGGACATATGTATAAATCCTTGTGGAGATGCAGTCCTGGACTGTTAATATATACATCTCAGTATTCATACAGTAGCTGAAAAACTGCAGTTTTACACTCCTGCTGCTAACATCACTTTTATAGCTCTAGCTGGTATTTACACCCATGCTTTTCCTATGGTGGAAACTGGCAGGATAAAAAATTTGGTAGGAGACACTTGTTAAGAAGGTATCTATGACTGATTTCTTTACTTAGTCATCTGCTTCCAAAAGAGCAAAATCACTTCAAACTCACCAGAGTAGGCTCTTAATACTATACATGAACATTACTTCCTCTAGCTCATTTTCCCCTTACTTTTTTAAATCTGTGCATTATATCCCTTCCCCATTTTCTTCAGCTAAATCCCTTTTCTATTGTGCAGATGCAAAAAGAAATGCAAAACAAGCCAGTATTCCTGCTGTGGGATTGTGTCACCAAAGCAGAGAGAAGTTCAGTAGAATTATACTGTCAGCTCTGCTCTACTCCCACTGATACTCACAGACATCTTACTGTACAGGAGGGAACAGAGATGCAAAGCTCCACCATATAGCAAATATGTACAGGGGGGAGAAAAACAAAATGGGAATCCTGGTGTATAATAAATATTATGGACTCTGACTGTGTGCATAACAGATTGCTAAGCAGAAGCAACAGGAATGCTAGTTCTATAATCAACAGTCTTCCAATTTGATTCCAAATTATAGGTGTGTATAACTCACAGAGTTGGGGGTAAATCACTGCTTAAACTCAGTGATGTCAAATAAACTATACATTAACAATTAAATGTTTCTCCCCGCCCCTAAATGCAATATTCATAACACAAAGTCTGACAAGTTCCTTTTCAGCTGAAATCACAACTAAATACACTTCACAGGAGAGATCTGGGTGCCTGTGAAGTTATTAAAAAGACTCAGAAACACTTCAGTTCTCATAGGAAAGTCATTCAAGTTTCTGATGGCCGGGAATTATTTCAACATCTAAGACTTCAAAATATATAGGTTTTTGCTACACTTATTCAAAAGTGGTCACATTCCTCCCTTAGAAATTCTTAGATAAAGAGTCAAAATTTGCTAATAACACTGCTGAAAAACTTTGATTTTTCAAAGACTGTATCTGTAATTGATATTAAAAGTTCCAATTTCCATTTTGAGAACCGAACAAAAGAATAAAAGACAGACAGAGAACTGAAACTTTTTGTATTAACTTGTCCCATTAAAAAATGTTTTCTTTGGCCTTCATCCAAAGACAAGAACTAGACACATAAGAGAACCTCACATATATTGGAAAAGGACCATCAACTAGTGTATTTGCAGAATTTCAGCTTGACCTTAACAAGATTGATACTGTTAGGGGATACAGAAAAATTCAGATTGTATTCAGAATGTAAACTAACAGGTTTTCTTGTATCTTAGGACATTTGTGTTGTTTATATATACACAAATGCCCTACACACATACTAATAAATATATATGGAATCATAACAATGCCTTAGGACACCAAGTGCTATTTATCTCTGCCCTGAGTTAACTGTGTATTTAAGTCCTTGAAATGGGGATGCTGCTGGTGTAGTATTCATATAATGGCTTTTGTCTTCAGGGGATCCTCAGAAGCAGACTTCCAGAAATTATCTGGCATGTTTTTACCCCATTTTCTACTCAATTTATCAAATAAATGTAAACATTTTAAAGACAGGAACAACTAGCTGAAGACAGTGGAATTCTTGTAGCAAGTTCAAATGTGTCTCATCATCTGGACACTTTCTGTACTCAACTGAGAGACAAATTGCTTTGCTAAAGGGTTAAGACAGACTGGGAAACCTGCCATCTAAAAATAACTCCCTTTTCACGGGAGAAGCCAGAGCCCAGACAACACAGACTACAGGATTAACAATGAATGGTAAGTTTTAGATGAAGAAGTATCTTTCATTAGGCCAACTCGCATAGTTTTTAAAAATGACACAAGACTTGGGGCAGACAAAGCCTTTTTTGTTTTAAAATCTTTCCAATGTTATTCTCAGCTGGGCAAGTATTCTTATTTTGGAGCCAAAGAAAGGCACACATACAAAGTCAAAAGATTTGCCCTGGGCTACGTGCAAGCCACCAGCAAACTAAGATCAAAGACCATGTGGTTCTAGATGTAGATTTGGAGCGGGCTCCTTTCCCAGCTTTCATCACTTCTCCTGATACTTCTGGAGACCTTGCATTGAACAAAGATAGACTTGTGAAAATGCCTTAAATGAATTTTTGCAGGGCATATTCAAATGATAAAAAGTATTTTGGTGTCATCTACCCAAAAAATATACTCACTGCTGACGATAAATGGTACCAGTTCAAGTCACAAGAAAACTCCATGCTCCACCATATCTATCTATTTTTTTTTAAATGCCTAATCCACCTATGAAAGTATTTCCACAAAGTCAAAGAACAGCCAGCCACCTACAAGGAGGAAGAATGCTTTTTCTGGTTGCACTTGTGGCTGTTTGGTGTTCGGGGTTTTTTGATAAAAGATTATAATGTTACAGTGAAACAGATTTGTTCTAATAAGATTAACTGGACTGAAATAAGAGCCTGTTTTTAGGCAGTGTTTCTGAAAAGGAGAGAGAGAGTCAGTACAGATCAGAAGTGGTTTATACATAAATATATCCAGAGGGAAAAATTACTGAAATATTTGTTTACAGTTCTGAGGTTGAGACTGCCTACAGGTAAATAAGTCTAGATGAGAATTAGCATCTGAGGGTGACCAGTCTTTCAAAAGTCTCTGATCTAATAGTTTCACTGAGCTATAGATAGATATCTGTG
This sequence comes from Gymnorhina tibicen, assembly GCA_013399875.1. Lineage (NCBI taxonomy): Eukaryota > Metazoa > Chordata > Aves > Passeriformes > Artamidae > Gymnorhina > Gymnorhina tibicen. The sequence continues at coordinate 733,436 of VXAZ01005123.1, forward strand.
TACTTGCCCCCTGGGGACTCAGACACCAGACCTGACCTTGGATGGATACTAACTGGCCTGGCAAAGGCTCCTACCCTGGATCTGAAACAGCCTCGATGATACACCCAGTGTAGGTCGCAATTAGCACGGCCACTTGAGAAGGAGCAAAGCCTTGTCTAGTTTGCGTTGCAGTTGGCGGGCACAAACAAAAAGCTTCCCATAAATTGTTGAGCAGTGCCCAACAGAGCAGGAAGAATCCAGAGGGAAGCTTTAATAGGCTATTGAAGAAAACTGTGATGAGCTAAGTATGAAACAGCAATAGAAATAATAGTGGAAGATTGCAAAACAAGGGCGTAAAGGCCCAATATGAAAAGATGTGCCAGCTGGAAACAGACAGGAACTAACACTGGAAAGGAGAGATTACAATGCAATTCTTAGAATAATGAATCAGGTAAAAATATCAGGTTCCTCTTGTCTTTAGCCTGTGATGCATTTAGTTCCATTGCATACACAGGGATGCTGGTCGGCTGTTTGACTGTGCTCCCTCACTAGCTCTCAGCAGTCATCAGCGAACTGTGCCACCAGCTTTGGCTCCTCTCCCAACAAAGTACCCAACAAACACATGTCCAAATTTGAAGATGCTCAAATAGAAACAGACTGATGATTGATTTACCTTCTCCTCTGCTTTCCATAACCTGTAAAAGATACACCTCTCAAACGTAAGTCTGAAATTTAAGGACTGGACATTGTGTAAGGACTGGACATTGTGTAAGCACTGCACGCAACAACTCCCAAAGGAGCATTGGCTGCACTTCATGGAGGCTCTGCTTCTCTCTTGGGACAACCTCATGGAGCTGCAGTGGCAGGGAAGCTATTAAGACTAAAGCACAGTGAACAAAGATCAGTTAGAAGATGGTGTGAAGTTTCCAATTAATATGTTTACAGATAAAAAGGGACTTGTGATTACAAAAGGGTATCAATGGGGAAGAGATGACACAAAGGTTTTTTTTTTTTCACTGAGAAACAGTTTCTCTCAAAATGTCCAAGCAGCCAAACAAAACATGAATTTAGGCAACTATAACAAGGCACTCCCCAGTAAGGACCCATCCAGGTTTAAAATAGCAGAATTGTTTGGTTTAGGAAAGACCTTTAAGATCATTGAGTCCAGCCATTAAAGTGACACTGTCAAGTGCACCACACTAAACCATGTCTCTAGGTGCCACATCTACATGTCTTTTAAACCCCTCCAGGGATGGTGACTCAACCACTACCCTGGGCAGCTTGTTCCAATGCTTGACAACAGCTTCAGTGAAGAATTTTTTCCTAATACCCAATCAAAACCTCCTCTGGCACAACTCAAGGCCAGAAAGTACCAGCTGCTCAGTACTAGCTAACAAAAATACACTATCTTGAACTCCAAGTCTTATAAAAGCCAGTCTTAAATAAATACATTTCTCTCTTTAGAGAAGGAGGATTTATTCTCTTTTAAAATTTCTGAGATATGCTGTAAGGTAAGCACACAGACCCAGGGGAGCAAAATTAGCAGCTGGAAGCTGAGCCCTTCAGACAAGCTCACGGAAGAGATCACATACTCAAAGAATATCTTACTGCAGAAGATCTATTGCTTGGAAGGAGATTCATCCAAATTATGTATGAGAGAAGTGGCCCTGCTATTTGTGCTTTGAGACAAAGAAGAGAAATCTTTTACATACAAGATTCCTTTATTTAATTAATTTATTTTATTAATACTTTTAATTCCTTTGATTCAACCTCTTCAGAAGTCATTCTTTTACTGACTAATAGGAAGGAGAAAAACATGTACCAGGACACAGGAGTAAGTACCAGGGTAGCAGACAGAAATCTGATCACTACAGACTTAACTAGGCTTATGTTTTATGTACTTCACTGTATTAGATTAGAATCAGATGATGCAGAAGGTAGGACGTGAAGGACATAAGTTGTTCCAGCAAGAAAAGACTCCTAGGTCTGCCGCAGGATTTGGTTCTCAAATTATTAATATAGTTCATAAGAGTTTATTTATTAAGCATTTCACTAAATGGTCTACACGGTAAACTGACTGAGCAGAAAGAATCAGTGCAGAATTCTATTCTGCCTCAAACAAGAATCACATCAATAACATCTATAAGGCTATTCTCAGCTGGCAGTTTGCAATGAGAAAAATTAAGTGTTTCCTCTCTGTGGACAGCATTCTCACAATCTGGATATATGAAATGTTTAACACTGGTCATGCAAAAATTGTCTAAAATAAATATCTGCTATTCCTTCTGCATTCAGAAATGACCTTCAGTGGTAACAGTTTTCCCCTTCCAGCTGCATGGTCGAACATGGTATCTTCCATCCTGTCACTAACAGATTGTCACTCTGACAATGATTTACAGTGACCACAGTTAATGAGTAAGACTGCATAGTGAAGAACGCAATGCTTCTCCTTATCAACTTGCTGTAGCAACTGAAAAGGCTAAAACGGGATTTACAAGCCAAACAGTTTGAGATAAGAACAAAACAATTCACTTTGCTCAAAGAAAACACTTTGTTTGCTTTTCTAGGACACCTCACAAGTTTACGTTTTAGAAGTCTACAACAGCATAGCTACAAGAGTCACTCAGCACTCACAGAAGCAAATATGCCTGCAGATAAGGATGGGCCTGAGGGTCAGATTTGCCTCTGGAATATTAACGTTTGTGAAACTGTTTCTGTCTTTTTTAGGTTGTTCTTCAAATGTAGTTCAAGGGTTAGCAAGTGAGTAGCAATTAAAAACAAACCCAAAAGGAATTATTGGGAGTGGAGCAGATCATGTTTTTGTTTTACCAACAGCCTTTACAGAAATGTAACATTTGTGTTTCCTGCATTTCAAACTATAACATTCCAACTGGTAAACTCTCCTAACGTATTCTGTAATACACATACACTAGGTGTCAGTTGCCCAAACTGACCACTACAGACTTTAAACTCTATTTTCTTTAAAAGAAAGGCCTGAAATTACATTTTGGGTATTTACTTTTAAGTCCATCTGTGTCCTCCCCTTGCCTGCCCCCTGCTCCTTGCTGTGTTGGCTTCTGACTGGTGCTGAGCAACCTGCTGTTTTTTGCCTTTATTAATACTTCAATGGCTTTTTGCTGAACAAAGAAAGCCTAATCATCAGGAGGCAAGACCACAAATCCCAGCTTCACTACATATGACCAGCCTAGTTATTTACCAATGTTATAATCACAAGAAAAGAAAACTATTCTTAGAGAAACAGCAGAAAAGTTACAGGAAGATTTACTGCTTGCCTCTAAAAAGTATTCATTGAACAGCTGGACAGGTAACAATGCAGGAAGAAAAAATTATTCACCATGTTAATCTTCCGGCAATTAGCCTGCCCCATCATTAATTCCCTACAGCTAGCTTTTCCTCGTTAGATACCAACATTCAGAAAGAAATGATGCTTTAAGTACTTCTATTTCTACCAGTCTTTCAAAACTGACTACTCCATTGTGGATGTTACGCTAATATCTTACTTCTGAATTCAACTCTAGAGAGGGGAACAAAACTACAACTACTTCTAAGTCAGACACTTGTTTAATGCTACCACTGGACAAAATCTTAGTGGAGAGGAAAGACTGGCTATTGCTTTTTACTATCAAGGTGGACAATAAACATTTCTATGTTTACACTATGGAAAACAATCCTCTCATGTCTGAATCTGAATCAACCAACTGCAAAATGCTTTTCAGAAATCCTTCTTAGCGGATTAAAGCATCTTTTAAGTCATACATTTTACAAATGGTTAATTTTGCAAACAATGGAAAAAACCCCACCAAATCTAATATAAGAATTGTTAGCTTCAAAACAAATTATTACCTCTTCTTGAACACAGACACATGTAAATTCATTTATCTCCTTAATGCTTTTACAGTTCCGCTTCAAACCCAAAATTTTCAGGACAGGGTATGCTAGACAATATGTAATAGGCATAATATTTTTAGCCTGTGCATGATAAAGAGATGATAAACACCATGAGAAGCCCATGGCTATGCCCAGGACCATGAGAAGTCAGGGAATACTTTGGATGTCCCTTTGAACTTTTAAGAATTAAAGGCTAATCGCCTTTTTAAAACGGAGATTGCTTAAAGCTTTCTGCAGAAGATAAAACCTTTACTAGATGAACTACATCTGTTAATCACATCATTCAGTCAGCCACACCAGTCATCCTGGAATGAAACACAACAAATCTGGGTGGAGGCTAAAAAGCGATTATTCTGACTTCAGTCCTTGCACACAGTGTTCAGCGTGAGCCCCCCGAGCTCAATGGGGGCTTGTGCTCAACCACCCTTTCCCAGCCCAAGCCCTCATCTAATTAAAATTTCTGTATCCTCTGGTCCTGCAGAACTCCCCCTTACCTTCCCTTGTGTTAAGGCACTAAAGACAGTAATTTACGTCTAATTAACGGAACTGAGTCATAATGAGCTTCTTTCTTTTACGAGACTTGAATGTTAAATGTCTGAAATAACCAATGAAACCCGGCTTTTAGTCCTGCTCTGTGTGTTAAGTTCCTGCAGCACAAAGCCGTTATTCAGGCCTTGCTTTGCATACAGTCGGAGGGTCGGGGGTTATTCACACTGACAAATTCTTAAGATGGCACACACAGAGCCACCAGCTTCAATATTTTAGCTACGCAGCCATGCTGAAACATGCTCATCCTTAGGGACCCACTGACTTTCTCCTCCAGCTTTGGGAGGGTATCCTTTTCTTCCTGACTGAATTTGACAGTGCCCTTTAGGAGGGATCAATTTCCACGCCACAGAGACAAAAGGCGGGATGAAAGTTGGGAGGCAAGCACACAAAGAGCTGTGCATCTGCCCAAAGAAAAGCGTGATAAAGCAGTTCTGCTGCTGATCCAAGATGAACCACCAAGATGTCATGAGGTAAACCAAGGCTATCAAAGAAACCACCTATGTGGGAACAAAAGCATGCAGAAAAATGTAAGAAAAAGAAACTGAGCTTCTCACTCCATGAAAGCAGCAGCTGTTGCTGATCCAGTGAATTGAACCACAGTAACAGAAAAACCCCAAATGTATAATGATACCGACGTATCATCTCAAAAGACAAGGCAAGTTCTTCTATCATATTTTCCATCACTGTGCTTTAAAGTTATATAGACAATGATGACCATGCATAGATTATGCAAATACTAATATGTATAAGCAGAAAGCCAAGAAAACAGCCTGAGAAGGACCAGGTAGACCATCAACTCACAGTCTTGAACAACTTTGTTCTTCCATGTCCACATGAAATACGGTAAATTTGAAGTGTGGTCAAATGGACCATTCCACCTGCACAGAACAGATGTCTCTGCACACCCACTCAATTACAAATGGATCCATGAAAGACGAGGTTTCTATTCTACTTCATTGGGCCTTCCTCCCTGATTTTACACAAATTACAAATACAGACTCTTTGGTGGGCTACTAGATGCAATAACGACTGAGAATTATCTTTGTATTAAAGCAATTCTATATGCTTGTTGTAACATTAGATTTAATGTTACAACATGAAATCTAATCTCTTTTTTCCCAAACTAACTTTAGGATGAGAATCTTCTTTAATGTTCATCTATTATGCCTGATGTCAAGTGACACATAAATAGTTATAAATCTACCTACTCATTTTTATGTGTAGTTCACCTAAAGGGCAAAGTAGTGACAACAAAATAAAATCTTAAAGTTACTAATACTGAAATCCAGTTTGCATGGAAACATTCACAGATTAGACTTTGTGTCAGTATTGTCACCTTACCCACAGCAACCTACATTTCCATATATATTGTTGCCTCTAACTTTGAACTCAAGTGTCTCTAAAAATGTCATGAACAACAGCTTCAATTGGCATGGCATTTAGTTTTCAGTTGTTCTGACTTACCTCCTCAGTCTTTCTATGTCATTCCTTTTGCACAAGCTTGTGCTAGTAAGACAAAATCCAAAGATCATAGCCTTTATATTATGAACTTAATACAATTATGATTTACTGCATAAACTTTTAGGGTTTTTGGTTATAAGAGATTAAATATATTAAGCAAAACCTACACAGTTTTTTTTCCTCTCATGTCAGTCAAAATAACTGAGGCACATTAAGTTAATAATCTAGTTACTTGGTAAAAATATTTAATTTGCTTAATAGAAAGAAAAAGTGATTGTTTTTCATTGGATAAAAGCACCATTTGTTGAAACTGAATTACATTAAGAGCACTTTTAATTTTACAGCCATATGAAACGAAAAAACAATGTACGTTTAAAGAATCATGCCTGTCAAACATTCATTTTGTTAATGTACTATTCTAGTCTTCCATGTAAATGGCTTACTAAATGTACTTTTGAAAGAAATTTAACATATAAAGAAAACAGTTTAAGCATATCCCAGTATATTAAAACTAATCTTCACATGAAAAAATACTGGTAATGAGTTAAGTTAGTAAGTGGAATTGCATTCAGAAGCAATGCAAGTTCCCAATCAAAGATATGATTAATCAAACATAAATATCTTAGTAAAAGTACAGCAGTCTCTTTAAACCTAACCACCAAAAGCAAGATACGCAGTTTTTCTTTTCCCCACACATTATTTTTCTTTATGCCTAAGTATAAAAGAAGGACAACATATTAAGAACCACGTATCATGAGTTTGTCAAGGATCCCATTCCTCTTTCCTCAATCATTCCAGTTCTGCTCCTTTCAAACTGAGTCAAATGGATTTGCAAAGGTTGATTATCATCATTTGCATGTAAAATGCATTTTTACTGGAGAAGTACATAGGGCAGATAAAAAGACAAGGGGCCGGGGGGGAAACTGCTAATAAAAACATACACAAAACACGAAAAATTGTTTTCAGAATTGTTCTCCCCCAGTATGAGCACACAACTACAGCACAGAAATGGAAATCTGTTGATGAGAGCACTCTGCTTGCTGAGAGCATAAGTTTCAGGCTGAAGTGTACCATGTTTTCTCAGAAATTCCCAGTGCACAGTTGCCTGGAAGAGGTATTTTTGAAATAGTATATACAGTGTTTCTACAAAAAGCACAGTGTAAAGCGCATCACAGATTACATGACTCTACCCCTGGAAGAAAAAATAAGAAATTTGACCAACAAAGCTGCACACAGTTTTCTACTTCAAGATTTGCAAAGGAATTTAATAACACCAAATTTGGTTTATTATTCATTTGATCTACATTATTTCCTGCTCTATCATTTCAACACTTTTTACACATTATTTATGCAAGTAAACTGAATGATGAAGAAAACCCTGGCAGACTGACAATGTGTCAATGGATGGCATTGTTGTGCTAAACTCAGATTGCCTCAACACATGCTGTACGAGACATGACAGCATCTTACCTTTCTTCCACTATGAAAACTGAATTCTCATGTAGCTAAAAGTTTAATTGTGTATGAGAAGAATCTACGCCTAAAATTGAGCAGTGGTGGTCAATGAAATTTTAATGTTAGACAAACATGCCAGATAGGATTCATTTCTGCAATTTAAATCTCAAGTCTCTTTATTTATGTAGCAATGTACTCTACTATTTAACAGACAACCAAAGCAAAACTTGCAAATCTATGGGAAATTTGATTTTGAAACAGGGATAAAGATGGATGGAACACTGCAAAAAAAATGGCATGTTTTTTGTTTTGTTTTGTTAATAGATGTCTTCAGATGGGAAGCCCTTCTGCTGGCTCTTCCTAACACCACATTCTTAATTCTCAGTTATTGGTTCCACCTTGTTAGAAACTCTATTCTTAAATTAGATATAAAAGCCCTTTTGTTCCTATACTTAGCAAATGACCAACAGGAACAATAACAGCAGGAAAAATTCAGGCTGGAGAGAATTCGTTTTAGGCCTCATCTCTACAAAGGGTCTTTTTAATTCCTCGGTCAGAGTCTTTTCTTTTGCATTTGTGCCCCAATGCAGATGCACCAAAGCCAAACTCACACAACATAATGGATGCAGCATTTTACAGCAGTGCAAAATGTGTGCATCACAACTATGACAGTATCATAGGAACACAGGATTTTCAATGAAACTTCAGTGTTGTTTTCCACACTATTAAGTCTTTGCTTTATAAGGCTTCTCTTAAGGAAACACAATTAATTTCAAATAGATTAAATTAAGTGTTTTACAAAGGCATCAGTGAGGTCGTTTTGATGGGGGGTTTTTTGTGGTATTAATTATCTTTACATAATATGGTTTCAGCAGAAAATGTGAAAATGCTCTGAAGATCCAAACTGTGGCCAATGCATTTTTCCATGTCTGAGAAAAAGGAAATATGCACTTTTCCTTTACAGAGCAAGAGGTCTTGCAGGTGTTTACATAGTCATAATAAGTAAAGAGCCAAGATCCAAGAGCTGGATACTAGATCCATCTTTTAAACATTACCTCTCCTTTCAATCATAGTTAAATTGTAATAAATTTTGTGCAAAGAAGAGCACATCATGATAACATTAAAGAAAAATTAAATAAATATGGACTTTTTTTCTGATATCAACCCCAAATACTGCTTTTAAGGTGCTCATCTCAAGCTTTTATTAAGGAGATAATGATGACCACCGCAACATCCAATCTTCTCCGCTTTCTAAGTGATCCCAACTTAAAATTGGAAAAAGTCTGAAATATAACACTAAACATTTAAAAATACATTATTTCAACACTTTCGGACATGGCAAATCAAAGCCTTTTTTTGTTCCTTTTCAAAATTTCTGAGTAATTAGTAGTATCCCAGAATCCAAACCCTCTTTTCAGAAAGGGAATGTGTTGTTGCCTTCAGAGCAGAATTCGCATCACAGTACACATTCCTTGAGGAGTACATGACTCCACTGAATAATGTTTTCACAGAATTGCAGAGCACAGTATAAATCCTGGGTTACAATTAAAGTGTCCCATAGCTCCAGCTAAAATTCCTCATGTGACCAAGCACAGTACAGCATTGGTACGTCCTGAAGAGACAGTGAGGGCAGAAACATTGCGTATGTGACTGAGGCAGAGAAATATACTACATAATACATGGTTCTCTCTGGTGCTTATTTCAGAAGCAAAAACATGCAGCCAAATAAAGGGAATATTTCATTTTGGTCAAAATTAAGCATGACTTCCACCAGCATAGGTACAAGAACAGAACACAATAAATTACTTCTAAAATTGCACTGCTATTTTATAGGAAAAAAAAAAGTAGTATCCCAGAAAGCTTCTTCTCTAGCTTAAGTATTATTTGATTTGTTTTTTTTAAAGAGTATCAGAATCTTTATTTCATTAGGTAAGCGACTGTCTTGCTATGGGGTAGACTAGTTATGTATATTAGAATTTAGTCTTTGTAACACAGAAACTACTCCAGACTTCTGCTGAAGGTTTTTGTAGTTCTTCAGTTCTCTATGTGTGACACCACCTCTGTGCAGAGCTAGTGTGATGTGACCATTGATTGTTAAAGAAGAATAAAAACTCTCATCTTGAAAATATTGAACTTAAACAACAAACTTCCAGAGAAACTATTCTGATTCACGTGGTCCACACTTACCAAGATTTTTTTTACCTCCTATAATATACATTACTTCTAGAAGTATTGATTCAATCAGGTATGAACATAAACAATTATAAAGAAGCCAAAATTTATGGATGAAATAATTTTAAATCTAACCAGTTATCATTTTACTATAAGGGACTGTTCTACTCTCCATGTAGTACTGGATACAATACAATATTAATGACTTAAAAAAGGAAAAAACCATGCTGGAAAAGCTAAAACATGGCAAATGAATTGCATATAAAAAAATATTTTCCATGCAAAGAAAATGGGTGTGCTTGCAAATAAACCTTTGCTATACTGAATACACTTTGCTAAACAGCATTGTTTAAGTAATAAATAAATATCCAGCATCTAACATCTGAGCAAGTCTGTTTCAAGCATAGGAAAAAATATTTTGGATAAACTGTGGTATCTGCTGATTTACATTAAAAAAAGCCAAACCAATAAATCTTTAAAGATGAACAAAACATTTAAAACTGTAATTTCAACAGTGTTGTAAAGTATTACTTCACTCATTGAAGCTGGTCAGAGGGCAAATAAGGAGCTGTTGGATTTTTTCCCCCTTTTTGAGGAAGTCTAAAACATTCTCCACTGGACATGTACCTCTCCATCCAACAAACTTCAGTCCCCTGATAAGAGAGCTTCTTAATACATCTACAGGATGTATATTCCAAAATATGCAAACAAGAAACAAAAGTCATAGTAATTGAATAGCTACTCTTCCTCATTGCAACTGAGATACAGAACTGATACAAAGCATCTGGCTGTAGAGACAAGGAAGTCATGGTTGCTCAGAAATTCCGCTCAACCAGAAAAAATAAAAATCTGGGACTTTGAGATTTAACCTATCAAATAACAATTCTGGAGGGCAATAATCCTTTTATTTGCTTCAGTCTGGAAATCTGTCTTTCCTCAATGGTGCTTACAGGCACTCACAGTGGGAACAATGAAACTCAAACCACATATTTCTTAGAGGGCTGCTGTTAAATTTGGAAAAGCATATATAATTTGGGGGAAAGAAAAAAAAAAATCATTCTTGCTTGCAGTGATTTCTCGCAGACATCTGCCAGATGGGACAATTCCCCAGACTGATCTGCTTTCCAATTCTGTTTCAGATACCCAGCTTTCCTAAATAATTTTAATTGTCTGACAGAAAATGTCTGGCAGTAAATCATACACATTTCTTCTATAACTTGCTGTAAAAATTCTACCAGTTCTCACTGGAGTATGAGTTGTCATCATTTACATATTTTTAATAACCCCCTTCTTTCTTTCTTTCTTTCTGTCAACTGCTCCTTGATCTTTGTTTTAAAAACACCATTCAAACATACAAAGTGACTACAAGTTACCAGGTCAAGAAAAAAGAGCTACAAAAGGACTACAAATCTACCACCTCTCCAATAACCAGACTATGGCTAAGTTGCTATGTTTCTTTAAATCAATTTCCCCTCCATCAAAAAAAAAAAACCCTTACATTTACTGCAATCAAAGGATGTGAATGCTTCTTTTCAATGGCATAAAGTAGAAAAAACAACACATAGCTACATCATCCAGAGAGACTGGAGGTAGGATAATTAGTGATATTCTATTATCCTCCCTAACTATTATTCAAACTCCTTTGTTTGTTCAAGTCTAAAAAAGAGAAGGATAAAGACAAACCAAAAGGAAGTTAAGCAACAAACATAAGAAGCAGCCTGACAAGAGCAATTAATATTGGATGACTAAAGAGCTGAACATAGTACCTCACACATCTTAGTGAAGCAACAACTGAGGGAGGCATGATATCCTCTGCAAAGTATTTGAAGGACACATAATACGGAGGAGGATGAGGAATTCTGTAAGGCTGCATGACCCATGAGGGTGCCTTGAGTGCACCAGCCTGTGAAGATAGGAGCAGCGGAAGCAGAGTATCAGTAAGTCTTTAATAAGAATAACTTACCATGCAGTTATGTTTGAAAGAGTAACACTTCCCCTGACTCTCGTAATTTCCAAAACCTTGCACCACCTCTGGAAAAAAACAGCCTTTCATGTGGGAACAGCTCTTGGCTCTTTGCAACCTATGTGACAGCAGCCAGTCTGAGTTGTTCACCTCAGATTTGTTTTCTTCTCTGCAATCTTGGTGTTTTTCCACATGGGCTTTGCTGGTATGGCAGGAATCATAAACCACAGATTTAGAAAGCCCCATCACTGGCCACACAAGAGATGATTTCATTTATTTTTTTAAAATAAAATCCACAAACAGGAATAGCAAAATAAGAAAGCCCTTGAAAAATCCGTCTTAAACGTAAAAAAAACCCCTTGAATAAAAAACCCACAATAAACCCATGAAACAACAACAAACACCCCACCTACTTCTCCAGAAGAATCTGGAGGCAATACTCTTCAACATGCCCTGGGGATGAACAACTTACCACAGACAAATGGGCAAGAGAAATAAGAACATCATCATTTTTTGCTTTCTCTAGGTGGTGAATAAGAGTTACATCAGCTCCTGAAAAGTATCCACAAAACCTTTCTATGAATCACTTTCCAGAGATAGCACTGAACAGGGCAGAGACAAAACAGCAAGGTTGCTGAACCTGCATATTCATACATGTGATAAACAAGTGTAAGACAGAGCAGATGACAGAAAGGCTTAAATCCCAGAAGCTCACGTACTTCTATGTAGGAATTTCCTCAGATCAGCTTTCTAACTAGCATCGGTTTCAAAAAACTACCATGGGAAAAGAAAAAGATCAGGTTTTTGGCTGCGTTTCACTCATGAAAGCTTCTATACAACTCCACAAGATCAAGGATGAGGTATCTGCTAAGGTTCAAGGTTAGCAACATCAGCACTCTGGGAGAGCAAATTTACATCTGGTCTTTGAAAGGGCCTGTGATTCTCAGCTCTAGTAAACTAGAGAGGGAGATACATAAATAAACCTACCAAAATTAAGAAAAGTTACCTAATCACCCAGGAAAAAAAAACCAAATAAAACAACAACACAGCCCCAAACAACTAAATAAACAAATGCATCACAGGAAACGTACTTCATAAGGATGAAGAAGACACTTGTGTGTACACAAGAGGAAAGGTGAAGAATGGCATTATAGCATCCTATCTAAAAAAAACTCTTCCTGAACAAATTAAGCATTGATTATAAACTGTGAGCCAAATGCAAGATGTCAATACACCTGTGGGAGTGTTAAGCAAAATTATTTTTGGAGGGTGATAGGATGATTGGTAAAAATACCAAGAGAAAACAGGTTCCTTTATTTATAAGTTTACATCGTATCTCTTACAGTAAGGCCTCAACAGCTCCACTGGGCAAACCTGCCAGGACTAGAGCTGTAAAAATAAAGGCTAAGCTGAATCCACACAATATTCAATATTGAAGATGGTAAAGGAAAATGCACTTTAAACTTTGGTTCCAGACTGAAAATGCAAGACTAGCAATTAGAAGGAACATAATTAAACTTGCACAGTAAGCATATTTGATGCACAGTCTCACTGCTGAACAATACTCTGGGAAGTACAAAGCCTTTTTTACAGACGTGCTTTACAGAATACATGCACACAGACATTGACTTTAGGGTGACATCAAAATAGAGCATCCTCTGCTGACTTTTTGTTAGTTCTCTGTCTCAATCCTACATATACCACAGCTTTCAACTCAGTATATATAGCCTCCTAACTGATAATGGCTTGTTCGAATATCCTAAAGAGTGCTCTGGTAACACTGACCTTTGATGTTTGCTGCTTACAGTAATTATGTTTAGAAGGAGAAAACATCATTACTTTCCACTAATGTGATAGTTATCGCTTAATAGCTGTAAATATAAATAAGGGTCCCAAATAATGTCAGATTTACATGACGCTTTTTCCTCAAGAAAAAGAAATTATTCCTAAGGTCAATTCTATTTAAACAAGGGAATGTAATCATTTTTTGCCTGCCAGTTTTACTGGTGCTGTCCCAAAGAGCTCCCCCACAGCCCTGCTCAGACCACCCCCTCTGATTTTTCTATTTTCCTTTCTTGAAGTCTAGTTTTAAATCTTTATTCAATATAGCATCCCTTGGCTCCACACACCAGGTAACAATTAGATTTTACCCTGTTTGAGGGATGGCATTCAGTACCGTGTGATCACTCCTTAATACGACTGCTGCCCCCTTTAACAACCAAGTTCTTAAACAAAACTCACATTATTTTACTGTTCCTTCTATCGAGTAATGTTTATTTGCAGCCTCCAATACAAATGCAAAACTAGGAGAAACATAAGCACCCAGGTTATCTGATCCACAAATCCTGGACAGGCTGTCAAGTAAGATGCTTACTTACTGTCCTTTTAGAGAGTGCCAAAATTACATTTCATCCTTTACTACTCTCCCTCCTCCCATAAACGTACCTCTGGCAGAGGTTGTCAAGTAGAAGCATCTTAAATGGGCCATCTGTATGGAGTGAATTCCATCCACAGACCCCATTTACTGTTACTCAGTAATTGTATATTTTGTGCATGAATCTTCTACAATATAATTTATGCAGTCAGTTCAAAAGTACACAGAAGTCATTAGATGCAGCTGAACATTTAGTCTACTCAGATTTATGTTATGGAACTCTGAGCAGCATCAGAAATGAGATTATCTGATTCGCAACAGAAAACGGAAGAAGGCATGGAGGAAGGGTCTTCAGTCAAATAGATCCCTGCTTTCCTAAGCTAACATTATGCATTTCAAATTTGCTCTTTGAAAAAAAAAATTATTGCAATGCCACACAGTATGGCATTTTGGCCACCTCCTTCCTGGATACTAAGCCACTGCCTTAAAATAATCAACATCTCAAAACTTCTTGCTTTCCATGAAGATTTAACATACGTCCAAATAGCTGATGTAGATGTGGAAAGCATGATTTGGTGTCAAAATGACCACCAGAGAATCCAAATAAAGTTCAATTAAAAAAACTCAAAAACCAACAGCTCTTGAAAACATTGGTTTTGTAAACACAAGTCACTAAAGAAATTAAACCTTCTATCTTTTCTAAAGTTAATATAGCTGTGAAAAACAGTTTGTAGAATAAACTCACCAAGAATCCTTATTTTTTGTCATCAGTCAGAGATTCGTTTTAAGAAAATTCTTTTATTGTATTAGAAAGTGTGCTTGCTTGTAAATTTCTAGTTCTTATGCAATGAAAACATGCCATAGACAATTATATTTGTACATTGATCAATGCATGTTTCCAAAACTGCACACAATCTACAACTTCCATCTTTAGCCCATTTGCACAAAGGCAAACATTAGTGTTTACAGATACCTCTTTCTGATGCAATACTTTGTCTAAAGGGTTAAGCAAAAATTTTTTCCATACATTTTGGCTAGCCAACTTGCAAACTAGAGAGGAGACCAAGACAAATTTATCATCTTCTGTAGCTATAGTCGTTTTCCTTCAGTATCATTTTTGTAGCTACTGACAAAATTTATATTGAAAGAACTCCTTGTTTAAAGTATGCATATTATTCTGCCATTAATTAAATGCAATTTCCAGATTTCTTTTTAATTGAAGCTATTCCAAAATTCTCTAGCACCGTTTCAGTCCGCAAACAAAACAATAACCCACAACTGATGGGAAGGGGCCAGGGTGTTTGGGAACTAAATAATATGAGAGGGGTCTTGCTGGACAGTTAAAAAAATAAACCTACATATGTCCAATGAGCAAGATAAACGGAGAAGAGATAAACCGACTCATTTTCTAACACTTTACTCTTGGCATTTGACCAAGAGGTCCCTTCCTGGCAAGCAGCCCTGCAAGCTACCGACACTCAAAACATCTGTAAGTATAAACTTCTTCTGGACATTTATTCATTCCTAACATATGAGCTCATTAACTTTTTTCCTAATTGCAGTCTAAGTGAGTGGGTATTTTATTCCTTTTTTTTTTTAAGACAGAGGCAGAGTACCCAGCTAAACAGGTCCAGCTGCTGCAACAGCAGCAGCCAAAATGCAACTGCCCGTGCCTGGGGCTCTGCTAGTGCCAGCGCACCCAAGTGGGCTTGTGCTCAGGCCTTCACCACACAGTTGCTGCCCAACTCTTTTAGCCCATTAGGAGAGATTTCAACAACAAAGCCAAACCCAGATTTTCTAAAAAATCAGGTCTACACTGAGCAGGAAGGTGGTTGGACTTCTGTGCTTTCTTTGTACTGTAAGAAGGTACAGTGTTTATCTAAAAACTTTTCAAAGCTTGTAGTATCTTCGTCATGTTGGGTATCTTTGTCATATAATCAACTAGTCAAGAGTGTCCTCCCCCACCATATCACCAGCTTAAAATGTAGGCTGACTTCAAAGTCTAGTTAGCCTTACTGTTGTTGCAAAGTTAAAAGTGGGGACAGAATTTCCCTCTCTGTTTTCAAACTGATGCCACTTCTCCCCACCCTGTAATCTCAGTTTAAGAATGGGCACAGCCCTTTGAGTACTGCCATCTTGTGGAATGGCATCCTACAAAGCAAAACCACAAACATCTAAGTAACTTGATAAATTACAGGACTTATGAGAAAATGAGTTTGGTCTTGCACCACATCCCAAGAGAGCAGGAGAAAACTGAGCATAACTTCTCATTATCCCTGCAGCACCATTTATGCCTCTTTGCTGTGTAATTCCTGAACTTCTGGTCTTTCATTACACTCTCAAGAATGCACACCATGTCTTGTTAAGAATAATTTCACTATTCAACAGAGCATTTACACATAACTCTTGAGAAGGCACTTAAACCAATATCTGCTCCACTGTCTTATGAGATGATCAGTTCTCAGCACACAAAACTCACATAGGTTTGATATCCCAGCTCCCAACATTACACACTTCACAGGGCTCTCTACAAGAGACAGGAAGGCTGTGCAAGAAAGGAAAGGTCTGTCTGCTGAGTGATCTAGTCGAAAGCAATATAACTCAAATATGTACCTTATACTTACAAATTTTTTTGGCATAAACTAGCAAGGGATGGTAACATTCAGTTTGCCACCTTCTGGATGTGCCACCACTTGAGCATATGCACAAGGAGGTTGTCAGCTGCTACATGACAATGGTAACCTACTCCAACCTGTTTTGACAAAGCTGAAGCAAAGGTGCATTTGAGGTACACCCTTGAAAGATGATGCCCTTCTGGTTAAGCAGGTTGGGGATACAGACGAGGACAACGGCAGGAACTGTGGCAAAAACAATGCTGGGGTCTGCATTTAGGAAAGCAGGATGAAAACGTGCAGAGGGGTAGGGCTAGGCCCTGCTTTCACTGAGGTATGGACATAGTGGGAGCATAGGGAAGACAAATTTGAGAGCCCTTCAAGTAACTCCAGAGCCTCTTGTTGCATGGAGCAAACTTAAGTCAAAAAGGTCAATTCAGCCTACGTACAACTACTCTGAAAACAAATGAAAAGTGGAGTGAGATGACTCAAAGAAGTTTGGGGCTATTTTTGTAACACTGTCATTAGTTCTTACATACAGAAAACACTAGAGAATGTCTGCCAAGGTTTGCCACGAAGCAAGACCATCTTTCTGAAGAAAATTCAGCTAACTAGCAAGAAGGATGGAATGAACTTTACGTGGCATTTCAACAGCCCTGTCCTGTCAGAAGATTATAGACATCACAAAATATGCATACTGTGCAATGGTTAGACCACGGATGGCAATAATGACAGCCTGCACTACCCAGGGCTTGCCATTGGCAGTGAGCTTTGCAAACAAAAAAAGCATCACCACAAAGGTCCTTCCTAACAAATTCCGTCTGGAAAAATACGAAAGAACTTTAAACCCCTGACATCTTCCTCTCAACTTTCCTTCTTGACCACATCCCTGTTTAGACTTCAGATGGCAAGTAAGTGTGCCAACTCGAGCCTCTTTGCTCTCAGGGAGTGTAAAAGTTGACAGAAGACGAACTTTGCTCTAATGCAGTGGATTATTAATTGCCACAATTAATTAATTGTATTAATTCTATATGAGACCTCTGAACCATAGCTGCCAGTGGTTCACAGGTCTAACAATAAGAAATGGACAGCATAGCCTCCTTTTAGGGAATGGAACAGCAAGGCAGGCTCTAGAGAATTAGCAATGTTCAGCTGGTAGAACAAACAACATTTTAAGGCCCATCCACCCCCACAATCCCAGGCAATATATTTGAGCAGCAACCTGGATATAGAAAAGAAAAAAACCCCACAACCACAAAAAAATTCTGTTGTCAAAGTTCAATCCCACTGCCAGAACTGTCACAATTTCTAGTTTTAGTACATAAAAAGTAACAACTTCAGGGTGCTGTACCCTCAGTGTAGTACTCTCCTCCCCTCAAATATTTTCTTTAGGTGTATTAAAGAGCTGGGTTAATTTACTAGTCAAAGTATACTGATGGCTGTGTTGCATGTGAAGTCAAACCCCCTACGGACCAAAGATTCTTGTATCACTGTCTGATAACTTTAAATTACTAGATCTACATTATTTTAAATAGACAGATGGCCAACAAATGGGAAGCATGAGGCTTACTCACATTGTTATGATTTTTTTAATTAAGATTTTTTTTTTAAACTTCTTTTAACAGTATTTTTGTGTCACCTTTCCATGTTTGATTGTTGTATCTTACAGACTCTGGCAGTGGAGAAACAAGTAACTTCATCCAGCATGGCGGGATTTGACCCCAATTCCTCCTCTCTCAGCTGTAAAGGATGCCCACAGAAACATGCTCAGCAACTCATTGCTATTAAAAGCATTCAGCATTTAAATCTGCACTGCTTGTTTCCCTCGATGTCTTAATTTTTGCTTCACTTTTGACTGAAAATTTCACTTTTACATTTTAACTTCACTTAATGCATGAAACAATAATGACTACCAACTAATTATAGACCTAGCAGAAAGTACAGCCAGAATCCATATGATGAAGTTTATGGAACACCTTGTCACCTACAGATAACTTCTTAAATCACACCCACTACAGGCTCCTGGAGGCATGCAGTTCTTTGATTTTCCTATCTCTGCTCTGTGGCCAGAGACAAAGTCACTGGACCAAAATAAACCACAGACACTTTCTGCTGTTACCATGCTGGGAGCTGCCTGGAGACAACCAGAGGTGCCTCCAGCATCTGACCTCCCCGGAGCTGTGCCAGGACAGCATCTGGGAATGCAGCACACATTCTACATGCCCAGGTCCCATCAGATCTGACACTGAGGTGACGGCTAGAGATAAGGGCCATCAGCTCACTGCCGAACCTCTTAAGTCATTTGCTTGAAATAGCCTTGGTATCTGTGGCATTCAAACAGAAGTTTGATGCATGTGCACATTATGGTCTCTCTCTGAATTCTCTCATCAGATTCTTCCTTGAAGTTGATGCCTTGAACAGAAAATAAAGACAAAAATGTAAGAATTGTATTAAAGAACGGACACTACCTGGTAGCAGCAAAAATCTTCATTCTCCAAAACTTAACACTAGATTAATAGAGGCTAAAAAATATAGAGGGGAGGAGAAAAGAAGAGGAAAAAAAAAGAAAGGTTAAACGACCATCCTCAGCTTTCTCCATGATGAAAATACTGACAGCAAAAGACTACCAGTTACCAAAATCTGTCTTCAATGAGTATTTCAACTCCAAGCCTCTGCTGAGGAGAGGAGGATTTTTCCATTTTTCTTACTTCTTTATTTTACAAAAGACGATTTCAGCCAAATATGTAAGAAGACTTTATTGTGAGGGCTTTTTGTATTGTCTCTTCTGGGTGAAACAAAGAGTTGCTCTTTGAAAAGACTTATTTTTCTTCTCTAAAGGCTATTCTACTTCAGATGGTCTCTGGAAGCTTATCCTATAGCTAGACCTTTCTTAAATACAGAGATCAGCTTTGATACTTGCTTTTTACTCTTTTTTAAAATGCACTTTTAAAAAAACGCATCTTAAGTCTCCCAGGACTTTGAAGATTGCTATTGTGCCTTCATTCCCAGTGCAAGGGTAGAGCACAGGTTATCTATCTCCTTGGATCGAGATTAGCCTTGCTTGGTAGAACTTGTGGCACACTGTGCCTCAGCAAACCAACTGCCCTCTCCCGCATGGCACACAGCTGACACCATGCCCACGGGCAGCAAGGCCTCACGAGTACACGTGGCTCTGTTCAGAGCTGTCTGATCCCAAAGCTTTCCTTCCCACATGCACAATACAAAGGTTCCTAGATCAGCCCTTCAGACTCACAGGACACAAGCTACCTTGACCAGTGATGCAAAGCCAAGCAGTATGACAAACAGTGACGACTTACTAGATTTAAGGAGAAAATATTTCAGTAAAGGCAACCTAGTGGCCTCCAACTAGCCTTACTTTAGCTAGATACTTTTAATCCACATGCTACTCTCCTCCTGTATAGTAATGATGATATCGTTTTAGGAGCAAAGGCTCACCATGGGAGATAAAAAGCTGGACTAGGTGTTAATAACTGGTATTGCTTACCGAGCTTTCCAACAGCGTGAAACAAAAGACAAAGGCTGCAAAACATATTACATAAAACCAGGGGGTATTTTTGTTCTACTTTTTTAAAAAATCAAAGGCTTTTAGTAAATAGCAAAGTTACTGCATTATTGAAAAGCCCATTCCCATCTCAACATTTTTATTGGGAAGTTTTCATGCTTAATTGCTTTGAACTATGAACACTGTTATGAACACTGCTCTGCATTTTTTAAACCATTTTTGGCACCCTGCTCTAAAATACCTGTTCCTCCAAGGCTGTGCTTACTGTCTAAGTCAATGTCATACCGCTTTAAAAGTGTTTCCAAATACCCAAAACTACAGCTTTTGAAATTTAGGGATGAGAAATTTTAAGTATAAGGACAGAGAGATGGAGAAAGCACTCAGTAAACAGTCCGATGGAGCAGGGTGGCTGAGCAAAGCGACAGACATTTTTGGCCAGCGCAATCTTCCAGCCAAACTCTCCTACAGCAAGTACTCCACCTCCAAATCACCTACAACCCTTTGGCATTTCTGGTGACACACAACAGGATGTGGGCTCTTGCTCCCTACAGCGCCAGTGACTAGAAAGTGAAAGGATTCCCAAAAAGAAGTGTGATGTTCCCTGTAGTTCTGGGCAGTTCCTACACTAGAATCAGCTCACAAGACGTTCTGCTTTCCAGCACAGCACGACACGATTCATCTCCGGTATTAACGTTACACTGGTTTCCAGAAAGCAAAATTCACGTCAAGCTTTGAACACAGCTTCTGTACTGACAGCAAATGATGAAAATTTACTGTTTTCTGCTACTTCAAGAATGTAAAGGAGAAAAAATAATTCACATAATGAGAGCTGAGCCTATATAATTTAATTACTATTGAGGTACTACATTTATCATTTGAGAAAAACAGATGTTCCTTGTTTTCACATCTACTGCAGTTTGACAGAAGTACAAAAAAGTTACAGAAATAGATAACATCTAATTACCATCTAATCTTAATGGTAAGTGTGCAGGAAACTACAGATTTCCATGTTCTATCATGTAATGGATTTCCCAACTTGTGACTTGGAATAAAAGAAAAACCCATGGTGAACTCAATCAAGTTATCTTCTTTCTTCTTGTGTTCTCCTCCTTCCTCACTCAGAATACTTGCAGTTAAGACCAAGATACATGTTAACTATCATAAGCTATTTACTGATCTCTGATTAATAGGTGCACTGTTGCAAGTGTATTAAACTTGCTTCTTTTAAAATGTAGTATTCATATTCAGTACCTCACACAGTATTCCAGAAAAGCTGAACATTACCAAGATACTAATACTCCTTAAAATTGCTCTATTTTTTCAGTATTACAGTCTACTTCTAAAGTTTTTCACCATGACAAATATTCACACGTGCAAGGCAGGCAGTCATTGAATTCAGATAAGGAAATTATTCTGTACTGCATCTGTCTAAATACTGCAGATTTATTTTCACAATGTTCTCATAAGAGCAAAAAATATTTCAGACGTACGAGAAAAATAATAAAAAAGAAATGTCTTCATTAAATGTTTGACTCAACTATGAAAGCTCCCCCCCTTCCCCCTAAAGTCTGCTTAGAAAAATTAAAATTATTGGCAAAGCCACACTGTATTGCATTGAAAAGACCCCTCTGGCCACAGCTGTCAGTTTTTACTTTTAGAATCAGGATCTGCCCATGGGCACACAGATAGCTTGTAGCTCATAGGCTCATTACAAGTCAAGGGCAAATAAAAAAATAATCCATGTAAACCAGTAGGAAACACTAATGTAACTTTGGATATTTAGATTATGCAACCCTGCACATCAGTATTCTAATTAAAAAGAAAAGGTACTAACAAACATCCAATTTTAAGGGAAAACATGTAAGTCATAAGAAAAAGCAACAAAAGTCCTGATCACTCACTGGGTCAGATTAAAATAAGATCAGGTATCAAAAAATCTTTATCTGAAGAAACACACCTATGCCATCCAATACATTCTCTTCTTCATCATGACAATTTCGAGATACACCTTTATTCCTATTCGTCCCTGAACAGAAAATCTGCATCCCTGTCATTCCCTGTAACATTCACTAAGATACACAAAAATAACTTGCAAATCTTTTCTAGAATGCAAGAGCCATAGCAGATTCTACAGAATTTCCCTTTTCCAGATGAGATATTCCAAAATAAAAAACCATCAAAACCTCAAACCCCTAATTTTAGACTAGCCAGATTTGCCTTGAATTTCAAGTATTCTCAGAAACTCCAGACCTAGTTTTCCTCTTTCTTATACCACATACTTATGTAAATCCACTGGTTTTGATGAATTACTTTTAAGCTGACCACTAATTTAAGAGGAGAGATAGATTGTGCTATTTAAAGAACTTTGTAGTAGTTTACAAGGCTGCCCTTTCTTTTTTCCTCCCTTAATGGAAAGCTTTAAAAATGTTGTCCAAAACAAATCACAGTCTTCAGCTTAAAAGGAAACATTCCTGTTGTTTTCAACCCAAACTTAATCAAACTGATTATTACAAGTCACGTAGAATGTGTCTCTATTTTTAACCCCAATTGCCACAGTACATACACCTGGAACAAGACTTCAGCCTTAGCTGGAGAGAAGCAAGCCTGGCTACCCCAGGAATTTACTGCAGAAAGCACTGGAGACCTTTTTCTGAAGACCGCTTCAAAGGTCCCTGTAACCAAAAGCCCTGGGGCTCTTTTGCCTTCCCACCACAAAATATTTCCAACCCCAGATACCTATCTTGACTTTGCTAAGGATGAGCAAGACCTGACAGAAGGCCACGCACATCCTTGTGCTGCTCTAGTTCTTCTGCTGCTGCACTGGTGTCAGCACATCTTTATTGATAATTCACAGGAGGCTTTGACCCTCAGAGGCAAAGCACAGACAGGCAGCCTGCATCATCAGCTCTGCTGCACCACGGCAGCCTCCAGCAGAGAGCCAGCATGCGTACACTGAGGCAACAGCATCCTCTGTTACAGCAGGAGACTCCAGCAGAGCTACCCCTTAAATCTCTACACATGCAAGAGTTTGAGGAACTGAGAATGCCACCAAAGTCCCTAAAGCAGACCTGGTAGACTGTCATGTTTTACATCACCCCAGGTGACTAAAGAGAGTTCAACAGGGAGTGCATGCAAAAATGGCTTACAACTACGGTTCTCAGCTTCGCTTGCTTCATTTTGTCTTTGCAATAAGCCTGTGACTCTTCTTGCCTGAACAGACTGCCACTTGCTTAGGGGTTTACTGCTGGATTGCCAGTGTGGAGGGAGAGAGACTGGACAGACTGAAGATTAAAATGCTGCACATCGTTCTCATATTTCACAGAAGGGCTCAAGCTAATGGTGAAAATATCCATGATTTATACATTCATTAAGGAAAAAAAAAGTAATCACAGTGAAAAGGTCATCTGATTTGCATACTAGATGCTCAAATCAACCACCCTGGTTCCATAGACCTAAAGGACAGCAAAGCAGTACAATTGGCCAGTGAGAAATGAAGGTCTCAATAGAAAATGAGCAGTATTTACACAAGCACAGCTAGGATGCACTTCTAGTATGACAATTTAAATTATTTAGGCACAAGATCCTGCTAAAAGATGTGGTCTTGCAGCCCATGGTCCCATATCCCTCTTCTCCCAGAAGTCACTGCAGTGCAGCTATGGGACAAACTGATTCATCCAGCTGATCCACAGGAATATCACTTCTCTTTCACTTCACTGTAAGCCTGCCATTTGATTAGACCAATGCATTGATTCATACTGAGGCTGCACGACCACTGTATCTAGTGCAAAACATGCACTTGGACCTCTGGAAAGGGCTAAAGAGATGTGGGACTGCCCTCTCCCATGGTTATGTAGATCACTTTGTTCCAATACAGGATTTAGACGTTAGGCTTGAGAAGTAACATCTGCCTGAACTCCTTTATCACCAGTGAAGATGCACACTGGGTTGTCTTCTCTGTAGTGTGACTCACATCAGGAAAGTTGTACCATTCAGTCCCTCATGGAAACACCTCTTTCAGCCCACCCCAGACTACCCCTCTTTGGTCCTACTACCTTTTACAGAACCAAAAACAGAGACCAAGCTTTAATTTAGCCACCTCATCCACAGCAATGCCAATTCCTCTGCACAAAATCTCCCAATGCATTTGGGTCTGGGAGAGTGAGGCACGAGTAGGACTGTTATCAGCAAACCTTATTTTAATGCGCATCTGTTTTATGTTTGACCCTCGCTAGCAAGATATACTTCTCTAATGGGGAGCTGCTGATGCTGCTCTGCAATTTTTATATCCTCTAAATAAGGGGAACTGTTACTCTTGAAATGAGAGAACTTGGGGCAATCAGTCTTCCAAACTGGCCTTCTAATCTTCCCAGCCATTTTCAATATCCCCCATGACAGCACACGTTAAGTCTTTCAATCACAGAGGTTTAACTTTTTTTCAAGAGCCACAGATAGTGCCTGGAACCTGCAACATCCACCTCGGAGGGCTCTGAACACCTGACGGTTCAAGTCATAGAACCATGAAAAATTCTGCAGCCTGTAGCAAAAACTTTTTACAAGATAAACTTTAGTTTTAATATTCGCTATAGTGAGGAAAATGTATTTTGAACGTTTAGTAGGAGCATCAGTTAAAAAGATGAGAAACACCATGTTCATCCACATGTATTTGGAAAGGCAGCAAATAGACTGTGCATAAATGAGTATTAATCCCCCAGTCACATTATCAGAATTGGATATGTTCTGAAACAACCTAAAACCACTTGTCTGTCCCATACTGAGTATTACAGACCCCACTGTCCCCCTGGCATCTCCAGGTCTTGTTAAAAATTTGTCTAATATTATCATTTTGGTAATAAAACAATTATCATATAATAAAATATAAAAAACCAAAAATTTACTTTTTGTTGATGGCAGAACCAGCAAATTTAACATAAAGCACATGATACAAAATGAGCAATGTTACTGACACAGTTTGCATTTATGGCACAAAGGTGACCTCTCAATTCACAGCATGGTACGCTCAGAATTTAATTTATCCTGTGCATGCAGATCTGTGCATGGCTTGCAAAAATCCTGAAATGTAAGACAGCAAGATTCTTACCTAAACGATTGTAAATACAGAGACTTTAGAACTCTAGCACCAAAAAAATCCAAAGCAAAACCTTTAAGCAGAAAAACCCATGTTTTGCCCTGCAGTGACATTTTGACGCTACCCATGATCTGGAAAATTCTCCGCATCATAAATATACATGATTGACAGACATTATTAAAACACCGGTGTAACAGCTTACCAAACTATTTATCTATCTCTACCCCTTCTATAAAGGTGTAAATGCTTTACAAGAAGTTATCGCTACTAAAAAAATACATATAAAGCTGTTACCGGACTCTGCTCATCTGCTAGGCTCAAGTTCACAATTTTTTAATTGTTTGCAACAGAAATCACACTATCATCTTTGAGCGGACAGCAAGTAGTCTTCGAAAGAAGCTTTTCCCAAGACCTCACCTGGTTACCCTACAAAAACCTTAGGTACCACTTGAAAGTTGATAGTCACTTACAGGAACTGTTTAGAGAGAGCTTCTTCAGCTTTTTATCTATGTCCTGCATGATAGACGGGGCTTAAAAAAATAACAATCTTGTTTGGGTTTTGTGAGGAACACACAACTCAGTACTGCTAGGACTCAATAACTTTTCTTTTTGTTTTAAATCGACTGCAATATAAAACTCACAGACCCTGAGACAGTGGCCACCTTAAGCCAGGCTTCATCACTGCACCATGACCTGCCCAGCAGACTGGAACAGCCATGTTCTGCTGGGATATCTCTTGCAAAATTGCATCCTAAAGCCAGTGCACCAGTGCTTTTGTAGGCTTTGCTTCCTTTAAACAGCAAACCCACTGAAGGCCAACAAAAATCTTCCATTTTAGCCACACTATACTGGCTTTTGGGCATGTATCTGTAAATTACAGAGACTTTGTTCCAAAAACTGGAAGGAGGAAATAACTTCCAGAACATTTGCAGATATAATCACCTTCTCTGAGGAAAAAAGATCCATTTTTATAAATAATGACACGTATCATTTTTAAATAATTAATTGGCACACAGGCATAACGACAAGATTTTAATTAAATGAGACTTGACATGGTCAGAAGTGCGGATAGTGACGTACAGGATAAGGCTGAGAGGGATTTCTTTTGCTGTTAATTTGTATTTGAAGTTTCAATGTGATACAGACTTCATTCCAGTTCTGGTAAACACACTGAATCAATTACAGGTAGGTAAAACCACCTCCAACACCTAAAATGCTAGATGTGCTATTTGTTCCAAGCTGGTAAAACTACTACCCTAACGTATTTCAGCTCTACGTAAGTGCACTCCAAGAGGTTACAATTCCACTCTGTTTCAGTGCTTCTCTCTTCCAGACAGTCAGGAAAGCACCGTGATATTGACCTTCTCCAGATACCTTCATACACATGAGCACTCCCTGCCCGCATGTGCTGCCCCAGTTTCCACTAATTTCAGCACTATTTCTGCTCTTACGTAATAAGTACCTTTTCAACAGAGACTCCTTCAGAAGAAACCAAATCAACGAAAGATCCTTTTGCATAACCTACCAAGCAATTTTAAGTTACTGGCTGCTGGATGCAGATGACAGACTGATCTGAACCTGTGACCTCCGAGGGACCTACACTCTCCCATTAAGCGTCCCCTGAGAGCTAAGTTGATCAATTTTTTATAAAAGGACATGCACTAAAACACTGTAAAGGGAAAATCGGAGTTATTTGAACAGAAAAGCACATACTGAATTGGAAAGTCAAAGACTTTCACTGATGTATTATTTCTATGGTGTAAAATGCATACTTGCTGCTTTACAGAAAACACTTAACACGAGGTTTTTTGTTTTGGTTTTGTTTGAGTTTTTTCCCCTTGAAGAATTCAGATGATAATCAGCACTGAAAGCTAAACCTATGCAAACATTAATTGGTTTTAATGAATGCACAGTGATAAGAATTGGATTTAGGGAAGTACATTCCAAAGAACTTTCAGCATAAAAGATGATGCCGAACAAACACTGTAACAGCTGATGGAAGGAGTACTGGTGGTTGATAAAACCACATACTTGACCCAGTGATGTAGTTCGCACCTCTATCTGTCAGTAAACAATATGCTTACAAAGGGTAGTTAGCAAGGTATCAGTGTGTCAGCAAGCGAGAGATGTTTTTTATGTTAGAAAATAAAGACCCTGAAAACCAAATTTTCAATGTGTGATCTTTGTTTACCTTTCCCAACAACAGTTCTTATGCACCAGCTTTCTTGTATGGCTAGGGAGAAATTCTTTACTGTGAGGGTGGTGAGGCACTAGAACAGGTTGCCCAGAGAAGTTGTGGCTGCCCCAGTCCTGGAAGAGTTCAAGGCCAGGCTGGATGGGGCTCTGAGTAACCTGGTCTAGTGGAAGGTGTCCCTGTCCATGGCAGTGGGGTTGGAACTAGATGGCCTTTTAAGTTCCTTCCAACCCAAACCATTCTATGATTCTCCTTTGTAGAAACCTACTTGAGCCAGGCATTCCATTCAAGAACCTGTACTACGTACCACCAAAAACCTTACAACATAAACACCACTAATATTTTACGCATCCAGTTTCCGGCACAAGGCTTGACAATTAAGCAATATAGCAATAATTTTAATATAGCATATAGCGATAATTTTAATAATCAACATAAACACAATCCAAACCCAGGAAAACTCAACAGAGTAACTTCCACTGACTCAGCTATGTATCAAATCCTACATCCACAACTAGTTGACAAAACCTGAAAGAAAAGAAGACAGGAAAAAAACTCGAACACTCAGTATTATGTTACCAATGTTTAAAAGCCACTCACTTGTGGAAGAAAAGGAATTTATTTTTCCTTTTTTCATGTGCTTAAATTAAAATGACCTATTGTAACCAGTGAGCCACCATTACTAAAAGCTCCATGCTGAAAACAGTAACTAAGAGCTTACCCTTCACCCACACATAACTTTGATACAGGATGTGCTAAATGCAGACACCAAAGTCTACTTACATAGATGTTTTGCTTGTATTTGATTGCCAGTTTACTTGTATTTGAATATCAATTTGCAAGCTAATTAGAGAACATTGCTTAGCCCATTACAGAAAAATAGTGCTCCACCATTAACTGCAGTGCTATCTCACTAATTCCTTTAAAGACTGGCTTCAAACACCATCTTCATCTCCATTCAAAACAATTAGTGTACATTTATTTCACATTTTAAACTGCAGAGAATCAAATTTTTAAACACTTTAACAGATTGCACTGCTATTTTGATAGCTTTTATGTTACAAAATGTGCTTTTAGGGATTCTAACTTTTCCTATTTAAGAGAATGTTAAACTGGAACTCACAGAGGGCTGTAAATAATTCCTCCTCTCTACAACCTGAGAGGCATATGCCATTAACTTTCAAAACCAAACAAAATCTACTTCTTAAAAGGCAGCACAGTGCACAAGAAAGAGCTGCAGGCAAGCAGACACGATCATAATATTTGCCACTGCTCACAGGTCTGCCAAAACACAGCAGACAGTAAAGAACAAGGAAAAAAATCAAAATGGGCCAGTTTCTGAGCTCTGCAGGCAGCTCAGAGGAGGAGGAGATGCACCGAGCCATGCTGTGCTGCTCCTCTGCCCAGAGCATCAGTGCTTACAGACAGGCAGGAGCTGCAGCCAGCAGGGTGAGGGATGGTAGCCGTGGGCAGCGCTGGGTGCCCTGGTTCTCCAGGATTATCTGCAGCCGGGGTGGCAGGTTCATGGGACCGCTCACTGTCATCTGCAATCCAGATAAGGACCGTCGGCACAGTGCACTACTATGCCTAGGCAGCACTGGGATGCAGCAGGCATCACGGGCAAGGGATGGCAGGGTACTGATCCTCAGCTGCCCAATCCTGCAATACATTAGAACAGCAGGAAGAAAATGCTGCAGAGAGAAAAGAGGGTGGGAAAAAACCTAACAGAGAATCTAACACAGAGTTTCATTCAGTTCTGACCTCCTTTTCTCTCATCACTACTGACATACCTCTTTTCTCATTAATTTATCTCCTTTTCCACAGCAGGTCCCAGCAAATCAACAACTAAGCTGACCCAGAAGATAATGAGTCCACCAGAAGAAGCAGGAACAGTTCTGTGATGGATCATCTTGTTGATCAAACTCACTCATCCTGCAGCCACATCATTGTGATGCATTTGTAACAATAGGAAAGATTTACATTTTGAGTATATCCTCTCCTAGCTTAAGGCTGGTGTCATATGCACTTAAACTGCCCATCTATACACACAAGGTGAGAAAAAATGAAAAAATATTGCTGAAACCAAATCACCTGCAACAAGAAGCAGCAGTGGGTTTTAATACCACTTCATAGACACTGATGGGCCCTTATTGCTCAGACTTCATGTTGCCTCCAAAACAGTGGGCAAGTCATGACGTGCAGCTGTAGGTACTTTGGCTAACCTCACATCTTGGCCATAAGATCAGTTTACCTTCAAAAGGCTCTTCCTTGTGCATGTTCTGATAGTGGCTGAACACTCACATAATTAAGTTCTTTTAGAATTAGTATAAATGGCAAAAAAAAAAAAAAAAAAAGGAAGATGTGGGACACTGTGCTGTCATTTTGGTGTCACGAAAGCCTGGTGGTTTCTCCTAGAAAAGCTTCTCAGCACTATGTGCTCACCTAATTCACACTGGTGAGCTCCACTGGATCCTCAGCATTTCCTTTAGGGCAGGTATCAGATGCCCATGACTAGCTCAAACTGGACGTCATGAGGAAATCTGAAAGTATTCCAAGATATTTTTCTTTTACCTTGGGTTGCTTCTGTCTCCTCTTCCAATTAATGCCAAGTTTCTCTGTTCTTTCTACGGTTGTGGAGAACCTGTGCTTTCCCTTTGCCCTTAAATGACACCAGGGTTCATACCTCCACCCATTCCATCATCCTTCATCACCTAGATTCTTCTGCTTCCATCCCTTCCCTAGCCTCAGCTCCATTTTGCACACTAGAGTTTCACTCCATTTATCCCCCAAAATTATCTTCCCTACCCTCTGGAGGACACATCAACCAGCGAGGGCATATGGAGAGGAGTAGAAAACCATCTGTGCTGTGTTAAACTGGAAAGATTTAAAGGGTACCAAAGGCCAGTTGCTCCTTCTGCAGTCTAATTAGAAGATAATAGCAAGTCCAGTAAATTTCCTTTCCATCCAAAATCCAACCCTGTTCCTTTGCACCTTCCTTCTGCTCCTTTCTCCTGAGTTTAGCAAGGCTGGCTCTGATGCCTAGGACATGTTGTGAAAGTTTGGAAGTGAACTCTTCCAAAAGTTATTTTCAGAATAAAAAATGCCCTCATGTTGAGTGTCCCAAGTTGAACCAGAACCAATGAATCTGCTTCACTGCATTCAACCAACATCAGAGCAGTTCAAACTGTACTTGGGATCTGTTGACTGACATCCAAGTCTTCAACGCAGTAGTATTTGATTTAATGTGGTCTTCATGTGTTTAAATACTAGAGGAGTTTATCTGTATTTAGTATGGTAATACATTTTGCAATGAAGGATATTTTCTTGTGGTATCAGTTCAGTTAGGATGCTCTCATAAATTTCTCTTCCAGATTGTTAGAAAAATGACAAGTCAACAGAAGATGTACTGTAGTCTTAAGCGACAAACTGAATGCTTAATTTTAAATACCATTTTCTCACATTAGGTATGCTAACACAGACGGCCCCACCTGAGTTTCTGCTCCATGTATTCCATATACTTATATACCACACAAAGAAACAGGTTTTTTTTCCCGTGCAGCTCTTGCATGCCACAGCAACTTTTCTTCTATAACTAAATAAATCACCCATACCTAAGGGCACCTTTGCCTACTGGGGAGGTTTTCTGCACAGCTTTGCAGCCACCATTCCTCCCAGCCTCCCCTAGAGCACTGGTCAGCGCTGAAGAACACTGTAACTACAACGATTCCAGGAGAAATAATGGCCCCTTGGGAATTAAAGCCAGATGACATAGTTTAAAATTGAACTAAGGCAACACTAAATGGTGTTAGAAAGAGTATAATGCTAGACCCAGCTTCAGAGGGCAGAAACAAACATCCCCTTTGCCATCCTTCATTGAGCCATGCTCAGAGCTCACTGAGGCAGCTAACAATTCTGCTGTCGTAATTCACACTTCTGCACACAGAAAGGACACTACATTTGAGACCCTCACAAGTAACCAGCTGAATATAGGAAAAGGGAATAAATACTAATTAATTCAATGCATACCAAGTAAATGCACCACAAACAGAAATTACTATCTGGACTGGACTAATTAACTAAGATAGTAATTTACAGATCCCAGAATACTGCAACCACTAAAGATTTCTATAATTTCACTATATGTGTATTTACCTCTTCATCAAGATGTAGTTTTAAGAGTCTACACAAGAAACAGAAACAGCGCTCCTTTTACAGGGAAAAAGTGGACAGAATAGTTCATTTAGGATTTAACTACAAAACATTATTTCCACCTGTAATACAAATATTCCATAAAAAGTAAAAATTTTTGTTTAGTACATATTTATAAGGTTTTTTTAGAATTCCTTCTTCTCTAGAACTCAAGTGATAAATTCTTTGGTACTGGACATACAAATTGATTCACGTACTACATACAATTCCGTAATAGCTTTACAGTCCACCAAGGGATAATAGTTACATGTCAAATATGTTTGTTGTTTGTACACATTCATAACATCACTGCATTTCATTATTTATGTTTATTCTGTTTATATGTATGTTACATTCAAAATACAAGCTTGAAATGAGAAGGTACCAACTTTAGTCAGTAATTTAATACTCAAAAGTAAAATCAGATACCACATACAAATCAGACAAAAAAGCAAAAAGGAGTCACCATACAAATAGGTATATCACCACTGTTCAGCAAGGTGAAGATATGCTAGATATACTCTAGGATATATTCTATGTTTAAGTAGCTGGTAAAAGGGATAAGGGAACAACATCTCAAGAAAAGCAGTCTCTTGCTTCAGCAAAAGAAAGCTCTAATTTTCAGGGGACAAGTATCTAAGAATACATTAAGAGCTTGGTACATGAATACACAACTGGCAGCATAAAACAGGTACTGTGCTAGTGTAGTGAAAGCAAACAGAAGAAGCTCTTCCAATCCAGGATAGTAAGCTCAAAATTGACACTAGAGAATTTAGGATGCTGTGGGGTATGGAAAGAGTACAAACAGGAAAGTTGTTAGAGAAAAGAAGACGAAAAGGATTAAAAAGGCAAGAAACCAAGAACTCAAAAGCAACTGTACCATACAAAAAACAACAAGGCACAGAATCACCAAGTAACAGCAACAGAATTTACTCTGCTTCTCACAGAAGAGGGCAAAACTAAACCTACTAAATGTTAAGCAGAACTGAGGGGGGAAAAATATCTTAACAACACAAGCTTCTGGGAAAAAAAAAAAATTCTCACTCCCACTAAGGCTTAAAAGAGTAACTAGAAGGATGGTAGGTTGTAGTGGTTTTTTTCTTTTTTTTTTGCAAGAGGGGGCAGGGTGAAGAGTACAGGAAAAGAATTTCAGAAAACAATACATTTGGGGAGAATTGAAACAATTTTCCCCCAGCTTGCCAGCAGCTCATAGAGAGACCCCATCCATCTGAGATTCTTTGGCTGTCTGCCTGGAAGGAACTTGTCAACTTGTCTTTTTGCTTAAGGCAAGGAGACTTCAAACAAAGTGGTTACCATTTCCATTTTTTTTTCATAGAAAAAAAAAAAAAGGCCAAAATTTTTTCCTGGGGAAAGACTGATTTCCCTCTTGAAAAATAATTCTTCTAGGAACACTTTCCCTGGCTCTATAGTTAATGCGCACTGGAATATCAAAGCCCCCTGTGTATGCTGCTACAGTAAGAATACAATTGTAGAAGAGCTGTTTACAGCAAAGAAAGGCTCATAAGCCTTAAAAGATGTGCTGCTGTCTTCAATTTTAAGCACTATGACTTTTTAAAAAGGAATTTTATTCTTAGCTGATGGTAGACATTTGTATACATAGAATAATAGAACACCACTAGCAACAAAGCCAAGTAGCTTCGCCTGGGACAGACAGCATCCATGTCACCCTCCACTACATTATGAAGAAATGCCAAGTTACTCTTAAACAACAGGCCAAGCCCAAGGGCCACACTCCCAGTAACACCACATTTCTGGGTTGAGATCAATTGGTATTTTCAACGGTGAACTACAAAATAAGTCTGTGGGAACACAAAAATCAAGTTTTGTCACTCGGTTTGAAAGAATCAAAACAAATGCTATTTTCTAAGTATTTCACTGCTACAGGAGAGAAGGCAGCAGGGACACCATGGCTCTGTTTAAGCCTACAAAGTCTTTGAGAAAGAAAGTCTAAAGGAGTGGGAGTGAAAGTTTACCCCAGATAAATTGGCTAACCCCGTTCATTTTATGGTTTCGTGAGCGCTTGGTACCAGGCTCAAAGAGGAGGTAAGCGTGCCTTTTTTGGCAGAGCTGATGCTTACCCTGGCTTAAATGGCCCACAAAACTGCAGTGTTAATCATCCATAATCACTGCTTATCTCTGTGATCAACACCAAAACATTTTTTTTATCATTGTGCAATGAAAAGACCTTAGAAATATTTTATAGCTACACAGTGCTCAAAGGAATGGTTTAGGAATGAATTTGCTTAGCAGAAAACTAAAATCATGCATTTAGTAACAGGAGAGACAACGTTAAAATAACATCTTTGGAAGATAAGAAACTGCTACAATAATTATCAGAGTAAGAATCTCTAAGAAATGATTCTGCAAACCATTCAAGTAACCCTTTGAGGTGAATGATTTTAGCTGAAAATGCTTTATTTGTATCTTAAAATTTGCAGGATATAGAACAAAGATTAGATAAACAGGCTGGACATATCAAACTGCCACAAGTACTTTTTCCTGGATGAACTACAAAAATGTGATAAAACCAGCACAAGCAAGGGCATTTAATATATTAAACAGAACTCCCTCCTGACTTAACCTCATCTTCTCTAAATACTACATCTTATTTATGGCTCTCCAAACAGTAATCACGTTTTATTTACAGAAACCAGTCATAAGTACTGTGCCTTAAATTTGGGTTAGATATCTACTGCTATTAGGTGATGGCTGGAGACTTATTTGCATAGTACTTATTTTCTTTTTTAAATGTTGGAAGAATTAAGTCCTAAAAAAATTCTAAGTATATTACATTGTAAAAGACCTGGAAGCCCAAATAATTCCATAGTTTTATTATTAAGACACTTTTTAGCAATGAATGAAGTTTCTCTTAATTCTACTTCTGAAATTATTATTTTCTTTTTCTCCCTTTACAGAAATTAACGTAGTAGTTCTGAGCTCACCTAGTTCCTTGGTAAAAACCACTGTAATTTCAATGAAGCCACTGGTAGCAAGTGAAACAACATGTCAAACATAATTAATAAATTCAGTACTAAGCCTACAGGACTCAAATATATTTAGCGACCTGAGCATATTGTATCTTGAAGTCAGACTTGCCAGGCATTGTATAAAACAAACTGGAAGATAATCAGCTTCAAAGAGTCTCCAAGGCTACGGCCAGTGAAGTCTGTTCCAGGGGAACACAGAATCATGGGGCACTGGTGACACTATGCCAGAAGGAGGGAACAGCCTACATGGTGCAGGTTACCTCCTACACAGCTCAGTCACAGCCTACAAAAGGAGTAGTTTCCAACTTCTGTGACTTCTCAACTAGAATCATCTTTTCCGTCTCCTCATCCTGAAACCAAGAGCAGCAAGGGCAGCTCTCTTTCTCCCCCCGCACCTCCCCATTAATAAATGTAGGAGGTTTTTTTTCCCTTTTCCAATTTATGTTATTCTGAATATATTGCTCCACCAGTTTTTCACATACTGGGACAAACCGAACACGTGGATAACAACTGAATGTGTAGTTCCTTCTCATACCCTCAAGCACACAAGGAAAAATTAGTAGATGCTGTCATAATGTCCTAGCCATATGCATGAATGACGCCATTATGAATTATTCTTAAATGCAATGGGAACAAGCCTGATCCTCCTTCAAAAACAAGCAGCACCTGAACATAGGATTAAAGAGAAACCTCTTCAAAAAACATACAGTATAGTGTATTACAAGGAAATTTCTTATAATAATGCTTCAAAAGCCATATATCCTATGTTACTGTAACAACTGGAATGCAGAGACCAACAAATTCTATGATAACTCTTATTTTATTTAAGTTTTGGTAAGACAGAAGCCAGAGAACTTAAGAGAAGCCTGTCCCCCAGTGTACTAGACAAAAGCAAATAAACAAGACAGGTGATAAACATATTGTCATTTTTTTGGGCAGTATTTTAAGAAGCAACTTGTCAAGAAAACATCAAGTTATGGTCAAATTACTCTGCAGACATCTGAGACATCCGTAAAGCCTCTATGCTACTGGTTATCAATGCACAAAACCAAAGAAAATTAAAGCCTTTATCTCTAAAACATACAGAAACTAGTATATGCATCTACAAGGATATTGTAAGGTTATACGGAGAGAAAATTAGAAGCACCAAAAACCAAACAGAACATACTCTGGCAACAGATTACTATTAAAAGACAATTAAAAAAAAATCTTTCTAGGAATAGCAACAGAAGCAGGGCTAAGCAGAACCTCCATCCTTTATCAAAAGTGACGAGAAGCATAGGGACAAAGGATGAGGGAAAGGCTGAGGTACTTAGTGCCTTCTTTCCCTCAGGGCAATAGTAAGATGAGTTGTTCTCCAGGTACCCAGTCCCCCGAACTGGAAGACCAGGACAGGGAGCAGAGTGAAACCCCCGTAACACAAGGAGAAATGGTCAGGGACCTGCTGTACCACTTAAGACACACACAAGTCTGCGGGGCCGGATGGGATCCACACAAAGGTACTTAAGGAACTGGCAGAAGTGCTCAGTGAGCCACCTTCTATCATTTATCAGCAGTCCTGGATAACCAGGGAAGTCCCAGTTGACCAGAGGTGAGCAAATGTGATGCACAGCTACAAGAACAGCTGGAAGGAGGATCTGGGGAGCTAGAGGCCTGTCAGCCTGACCGAGGGGCTGGGGAAGGTCATGGAGCAGATCACCCTGAGTACCATGCAGCACATACAGGACAACCAGGGGATCAGGCCCAGCCAGCCTGAGTTCATGGAAGGCACGTGCTGCTTGACTGACCTGATCTGTTATGACAGTGTGACCCACTGGATGAGTGGAGGGCTGTAGATGTTGTCCACCTCGTCTTTAGAAAAGCCTCTGACACCAATTACCACAGTATTCTCCTGGAGAAACTGGCTGCTCATTGCTTAGATGGGTGCAGTGTTCGCGGCGTAAAAACCCAAAAATTGCCTGGATAACCAGACCCAGGAAGTGGTGGTGAATGGAGTTACATCCAGCTGGCAGCTGGCCACCAGTCGTGTTCCCCAGGGCTGAGTCAGGGCCAGTCCTGTTTAGTATCTTTATCTATGACTGGGATGAGGGGATCAAGTGCGCCTCAGTCAGTTGGGCAGGAATGCTGATCTGCTGGAGGGCAGGAAAGATAATGCAGAGGATCAGTGGGCCAAGGTGAATTGTGGGACCTTACTGCTCTTGTAATGAGGTGGGGGTTGGTCATTTCTTCCAGATTTCTTCCATCTCTCGTAACAGGACAAGAGAAAATGGTATCACCTTCCACTGGGGAGGTTTAGACTGGATATTAGGAAGAATTTCTTCAGCAAAAGGGTTGGCAAGCATTGGAACAGGCTGCCCAGGAAAATGGTGAAGTCACCATCCCAGGAGGTATTTGAAGGACATGTAGATGTAGTGCTTAGGGACATGGTTTAGTGGTGAACTTGGCAATGCTGGATTAATGGATGGACTTTATGGTTTTAGAGGTCTTTTCCAACTTAAATAATTCCATGCATTTAGATAGGCGAGGCAACCGAGATCAGAATCAGGCACATGATTATCCCTATGAAGCAAATGTCATGCAACTATACTTAACTTCCAGCATCATCTGAATCTAGTTTAATAACCAGAAAATAGGCTTTTGACAACAATAGTATTTCAAAATGACAGTGTAATTAAATTTAAGTCAAAGCTATGCAATGATGGACTGTATGTTTATGTGTAACCAGCAAATTATATGCTTTTAAGCATGTCTAAATTTTCAAAAGAATTAACCACTGCAGTAATTCAGTTGAGGAAACAGTGGTAGGAAAAAGACTCCCCCAGGTCATTTTTCAACCAGCTGATATGATGTGATACATACTGTTTGCCTCATACAGTGTTTCCAATTCCTACTTCCCTAAAATGTTATGCATTTTAATACCATTCAAGGACAAACCAACAGTCATGCTTCACTCACTTCTGAGAAGCAAGGGAAGGGACTGTGGGAATGGGATGAATAATGAGACAGGAAGTCAGTTTGTCATCCTATGTTACTAGTTCAGGCTCAGTTAAAGCAGATCAGACACTATCATCAGGTTTGCATGAGCAGTGACAACAGACAATCAGTGCCCAGTCTACTGTAGTTCCCAACTGGTGGGAAAGGAAAGGGAAAAACTGCAGAAACAGCCTTGACTCCATACAGAGTAAAGAGAACTTTCACAGGACAGAGCAGATCCCAAAATGTGTGTGATCTCCATTTCAAGAGGAACTGATGGCCTGACAGTTAACCTGTAACAAACATTTGGTGGTTTCAAGGTGGCACTTTTGGAAAGCACTTGGCTGCTGTGCTCTGCGTCCCTGCTTCTGCCGCCCACCCCTGTTTGTTCATCACATACCAAGGAGTTCTCATGCTGATGTCTGTAACAGGAGTCTACAGGAGAGCCATCTATTAACTCCCATTTGGTGGGAAAGTGAGGAATATTCTCTTTCCTCTTTATTATTTTCTCAATTGGCAGAACACTTACTTCAATACATAAATTTCTAAGCCATCCTTTAATAAAAGAAAAGTCTGTGCTGGTAGAATATACTTCCTTGAAACTGAACAGAGGAAGCTTTAATAACTCAAGTTTAAATACACTAAAGCTAATCAATTCATCCTGCATTCAAGTTTCCATTATACTTCTAAGAAAGCACAAAACAGGTCTGTAAAATATAATTAACGAGAGACTGCTACATACAGCATGTAAAATCAAGACTACAGCTTTTACTTCATTTGTTTTGCAGACTCATTAGAATTTTTTTCATTTAAATGTCTCAAACTGCATAGCCAAATTTATATGTGAAAGAAACAACAAATTAAATTAAATTAGTCCTTATTTAAGCTGTATTTGAAACCGTCTAAAACTGATGTTCTTAGTTCCACAATTTCCAAATTAGATTAAAAAAAATTATGTTAGTGGTTCAGAAAACAGACAAATTATGCAGATTTTTAAAAAATGTTGTACTTCTGCAAGCTTTTATACTAGAACTTAACTGGCTGGGAAAGCTAGGAAACATTCAGAGCATCTGCCTCTGTGTCCTACTCAATCCCTGAAAAATAGAGACACAAAAAGAACAGTGAACTGAATTCCCAACCTGGACAACCCGTGGGCAGACATACTGACTGCAGGGCATCCACAGCAGAGGAAAGGGCTTGCGCTCACCGAGCACGAGGCAAGCAGGTCATCCCCAGCCTGGGCACCGTGCCATTTGGATGCAGGTAGGTGCCAGGGTGAGAGAGCAGTGCACTGTCCCTGAGACAGCCCTGGCACTGTTCTGCCTCTCCTGGCACGGCTCCTTACAGAGCCCGCAGTGCTGCGGTCACTGACCAGGGGCTCACAGACAACCACTCACTCGTGTTGCTGCCTGTCCCATTACTCGCTTTCCATAGGTGCCTCTCCTCAGATTGCCATGAAGAAGCAGTACGGGAACTATCGCTGCATTAACATGAGCACTGGGACTGGGTGTAACTGCAGTCCTTCTATGAGAGATGTAAAGCAGAAAGAGTATTTTTTTTACCTCCTCATACATACATGGGCTCTAAGTATAGACTGACGGCATACATATTATCTGTGGTAATAAGAAACATCAGTGTGAATGCTGTGCTGAGAATTAGAGGATAATAATGGGAAGTTTTGCAACACTCAGTGTTTTCAAATTGTAGTCAGAGGTGCATGTGCTGCCACTAATGCCAACAGATTTTCCAAGTCCTATGACAGTGATCAAGAAACAATCACAGAGCAGCTGATGTTACTTCCTGCAAGTGTTTGTGTCCTATTTAAGGATGAAAATGCTCCAGAGTGACTTATGGCTACAAATAGGAGAAACAAAAAAGTTCAATATGTTTTCTAACAATACCATTGAGAAGAGGCTGTCCTCCATGTACACTCCTTGACACTACTGCACTGTGAACATCTTCAGGAAATCCAGTCTTGCATGACATATCTTCACAGGTTGCTTTTATCGGTGCCTGAAACACAAGACAAAATTTATGTAATACTTGCAACCCACATTCACCAGAGAAACATTCCAGTTGGCACATACCCCACTTTGCTGCTGTCTTGTACAACCAGAATCTTTGTTTCTGAACGACTGCAATTAGGACCGCAAGGGCAAAGGGTTAATCTTTCTGATAACTGGAATGGAAGGAACAAATCCCACTTGTCTGGTAAGATCTAAATAATACACCGTCTTGATTCTTCTGACAACTGAACATTTCCACTAAACCAGACATCGAGACTGAAGGGGAATCATAAGGGGAACAAAAACATTCCTTCCTCTGGAAATAAATGTTGCACAAAACCCATTGGCAACTTTTTCACAGCCAGACTACTTGAGAGGAATAACTTCAACCACTGCTTTAAAATGCTTTATTTAGAGTATTTCTATGTGAGGCTACACTAGAACAAGTAAATGTGAAACGTTACATTTGCAGTAACTTAACAGAACTTATATTTGTGTTCACGTTCAAACAGATACCATACAGAGCCAAATGTTTCCAATGTAATCTCCTATTTCAAAGGGACATTAAGTTAAAAGGAGAGTAGCTCATTAAATTTGCACAATGGAAGAGCTGAGCCACTGAAACTGTTTGTTCTCTCACTTATTAAAAAAAGTTTACCCTTAAATCACATTCTTAAACAAGTTTCATAAATGCCTTTTTATTAAGAAATATAATACAGCATTTGGAAATTTGTTTGTTCTGTGGTCTTCCATGTACAGAAGATACTTCTGGTAGCAAAGCTATTTTCCAGGATAGTTTGTTGCCTATTTGAAAAAAAAAACAAAAACAAAACCAAACATTTTATGTGGCAAAGGACTAAGATTTCTTTTCAGTGGATTGTTTTTGTCCCATTTCAGTGCTGCCCAAGACAATGGCCCACCTTACATGTGGCTACATGACCATCCTTTGTCAAAACCCCTTTCACATTGCACGCAACAGAGAGGTCATCTCCCATGCCAGCCTGGGCTGGGATATAGCCAAGAAATCGTGACAGCCCTCACACAAACACACCTACATGCCAAATAAAGGCCTATCCACGTGCATGCCCAGATGCAGTATATGGTCTTGGACAGCACAAGCAACTGTGTGATTATATCATACTTAAATCTGATCAAGACTTTAATTGGATTTTCCTGTTTGCTTTCCCAGATGGGCTTCCACCAACCAGACCTACTCAAGGCCATGTAAGCATGTCTGAATACACGTGCAAAGATAGCCCTACAGGAAAAAACAAGAAAAGGGAGGGAGAAAGAGGAGATGATGGTGTTACACCCGTTCAGCACAGTAACCTCAGGGAAAGAGAGCATTAAAGCAGAGGTGGGACAGGAGCACCTCAAACCACAAGGGCTTCCTCAGGGAAAAGGGACTAGGCAGAAGCATAATCCCTCCACTGACAAACATGGCCAAACTCAGCATGCCAACCCCCGTTGGAACAATTTTATCACTAATACAAGGAGGCATTTGTAACCCATTGCATTGCATTTACACCAACAGAGTCCTAACTGTGCAGCTCAACACTGACACTAAAAAAATTTTAAAACTTGCAATAAAATTTACTAACGTGCAAGTTAATGCACTCTCCAGGTATGTGCTCAGTAAGAGAACTTGTCTATCAAGTCTCAGGTTAACTTAAACTGTTGTGACTTAAGTTCTACATGGGTATCTCACCTGTGTACAAATGCTTATGTACTTTAATATGCTTATATGGAGACCCTAAAGTGAAAGCAAATAAAGCAACAGTTTAGCTACCACAGCACTATGTTACCTACAAAACTGGAACCTGGATCTGTAGCTAAGTGCCAACAGTCTATTTACATATTGAGTTTTTACGATAAGAAAACGGCAAATCAAAAATAACTAAAATTTCAACCAGCCAGTTTCCTCAGCTTTAGAACTCAAATCACAGGTTTGATAAGGTTTCCATAATCTGAAAGAAAAATAGTAAGACTCATTTAAAGTACTGTACAAAAGGTGACTTCAAAGTAAATGTGGTGGAAAAGGAAACAAAAGTCTTTCATGGTATCTTTGAAACAAAAAGGTACTGAGTGGGTAGCTGGGGAGATAGCAGGATTTTTAACAAGTCTGCACCAATGTGCTTGGGAATCTTTCAGCCTTTCCAGTAATCTATATGTACTAAACAGCTCTTATAAACTG
Source organism: Gymnorhina tibicen (assembly GCA_013399875.1). Classification (NCBI taxonomy): domain Eukaryota; kingdom Metazoa; phylum Chordata; class Aves; order Passeriformes; family Artamidae; genus Gymnorhina; species Gymnorhina tibicen. The sequence continues at coordinate 775,082 of VXAZ01005123.1, forward strand.
AAACAATGCCCACTGAAACAAAGGCTGGGGAACATGAATAGAGAGCCTTCTTTATTCTTTCATTTGCAGCCATCAATTTTATCCGGAAACAAAAGACTGTACTCTGCTCTCCAAAAACAGCCCTTTGTAAAGATTGTTTCAGAATAAAAACACAAGGGAAGGAAGAATTCAAATTTTCAGCAATTCTTAATCGCCCTGTGTTAAGCATTCTGAATTAAGTAAAGTTGCAACTTCAGACACACTGGGTCACATCAAGTTCAGCCTAAGAGTACCGCAAGACTTAAACCATTTTAACTCTAGGAAAAGAAGGATGCTGAAATATTTTTATCCCCTTATCTGGGGCAAAAGGCGAAAGCTAGTGAAGATTATGGGACACATTATTATAATTTACAGGATTTTGTGTGATTAGTACAATTCCCAAGACACTTTCAAATTTAAGATAATATTACTTGTACATCCATCTACAGAAGGACACTACTTAAAAAAAAAACCCCTGTCTTTTAAAACACAAAGCAACTACCTTAGCTTGTACCCACATAAAACCTACTCAGTGGTGTCACAAAGCTTTGAACAAGCTCAGCACTTGGAAAATTCTCCTCTCAAGTACTAACAGACTTTGCGACAGCAAAACAGAGTTACTTCTAAAAAATTATTCTGCTTTCCTCATCCTTTATGACTTGTTTAGCCATTTTTAACTGCTGAATGAGAGATAAGCATTACCATCTCCAGATGCTAGAGAGCTAGTCACACATGGTATCAGATCATGCATATGAAGTCAGTACTGTAGATCTCAGATTAAATGCAACAGGAAAATGGCAATTATGAAGCAACATGAGGTAAATTAGAAGACTTCTGTCAAAACTGTTATTCAATCAATTAAAAGAATTCACCATTTTGATACAGTTAGGCAGTTAAGCCTGCAGTTTTGACACCTTGCTCCTCTGTTACTTTAGTTTCATCTCTAGATATGAAATCTGTGGTTTAATTCCAAAGCTGTATTCGATTTTTAAAAAAAAACCAACAAAAACCAAAACCAAAAATACCATAACAACCTGTTTACAATCTCAACTGTATAATTCTAAGGGATTTGCATCTACATCTTTTTCTAAATACCACCAGTAAAAGTCTTCTAACAATACAGGCCTCAAAGTTTGGAAAAGCTTCTAACTGAAACAAGAATCGAGCCAGGCAGAATTTCTTGACTAGTACTGAAAGATCTGGACTCACAATCCTCTCCAATTTCCATTGTTTCTATAGACACATTTAAAATATAATTCCAAATATCTGGAAACATCCATTTAAAGAAACATCAATTTCCAAATGTAATCTCACCACCTCCTCTGCATATGCCATACACCACTGGAGTTCAGTAGTAGCTATCCAATCTGAAATATCCAAGTGTCTTCTGCTGTTTGCATCTACATGTACTACAACACAAGATCTCTTAACAGCAATTGTACCAAAATGCAAGGCAAGTTATTTTTGGAAGACTGCTTTCTTTTATAATCGATGTAATTTACTCCTATAGGAAAAGAAGCCTAGGTAGTAAAATGAGAAACCAAGGGGTATGCATCAAAGAAAATATCATACTATACAGTATAATTGAACATAGTACAGTTACCAACTGCCAAGTCTAGCCAATTCACAGGACACTATTGTGTGAAGTTCAAAACAATGTCTGACATAATTATATGTATGATGAAGCAAGAACAGAGTATTTGAGCTCTTCCTCCTTAATAACCAATATTAATTTGCAATTACCACAGTAATACTCAATTTAAGCACAGATCACAGAAACATTTGTGACTGTGTTTAAAGACTGGATGTTTCTTCATTAATTTAAAAGCCAGGATGGTACCCAGTATCCACTTGCAACTCAGGTTGCAACTCTAGAGATTGTTCTGTCCATTTTTAGTTTTGTGTTCAGACATTATCTGACAAAATGGGATATGCTGTACAAGGTGGTGTTATTTAATAAGAAGTTTCTACTTACTACCATAAGCCACAAGAAAGATACCCTGCAAGATGATAGAAACATCTCCAAAAAGCTTTAGATACTAGAATTCAAAATGTTCAGCAACTCTTTCTTAAATCTCCAACTTGCTGCAAACAAAGCTGCCAACAGTTTATACTCTCACAGTACTCAGTACTTCAGCAAATGTAGTCAAGTACAATTTGTTTTCAACCGTAGAGTGCAACTAGAGAAAAAGAAAAGTGCCTTTCATTCAAATTGTTCTGGAAGCCAAAAGCTTCCAAAGTGGGTGCCAGGCTACATCCTCCCAGAGGTCATTCAGTTACAGCAGAAAGGGCTTTCATTATACCATCTTCACTTCTAATCAGCGTTCTACTTCATGAACCACAAGATTTTAGATCAGAAAATCCAATTTCTTAAACCAACACTTATAGCTCTCAAGCACCTTCCCCAAATAAGAGAATCTGCAACTTTTATGCTACCATCTGGTTTAAATGAACTTGCCTTAAACCACCAAAGGTTCACAGAATCACACAATGCCTTGAGTTGGAAAGGACCTTGTAAGTCATCTATTTCCATCCTCCCTGCCCGTGGGAGAGAGCTACTCCCATGAGCAGGGACACTTTCCACTAAACCAGGCTGCTCAAAGCCCCATCCAACCCAGCCTTGAACAGTTCCAGGGATGGGGCATCTACAACTTCTCTGGGAAACTGGTTCCACTGCCTTACCACCTTCCCAGTGAAGAGTAACTAATCTAAACCTACAGTTTTTCCGTTTGTAGCCATTCCTACTTGTCCTATCACTACATGCCCATGCAAAAAGTCTCTCTCCATCTTTCTTTTAGGGTCCCTTAAGGTACCAGAAGACCAAAATTAGGTCATGCTAACATTCTAGGCAGAACAAACCCAGTTCTCTCACCCTTTTCTCACAGGAGACGTGCTCCATGCCCATCTGATCATCTTCATGACCCTAGTCTGGACTCACTCCAATAGGTCGATGTCCTTCCTGTGCTGGGGATCCCAGACATGGACGCGGTGTTCCAGGTGGGGTCTCACCAGGGAGGAGCATGGGCAAAACTGGCTCATTCGCTCTGCTGGCCATGCTGCTTTTGATGCAGCCCAGGACACGTTCGGCTTTCTGGGTTGTGAGTGTGAAATGCCAGGCCACGTCCAGCCTCTCATCCACCAGCACTACCAAGCCCTGCTCTGCACTGCTGCTCTGGATCTGTTCATCCCCCAGCTTTACAAACCATATTCACAGCCTATCCTGTTAACCCCCACTGAGAGACAATGTTCAATCGCTTTATTAAAAATTGAGACAATTATTTAGTATATCCCACATAGCTCAAAGCCATAAGCCAAGTTTGGACTTTCCCCCTCCCTCAACTAGGAGAACATGGGATTGGCTGCATCTTCCAAAACACATGGTTCTTCAGGTAAGCCACAGCTCAGAGAAGGTTATCTTAAAATTTCAACTGGAATAACAAAACCAAATAGAATTTCTGTACGTCTAAGTTACATTAATTGTTTTAACAACAATTTTTTTTTTAAATTGGTCCTGTATTTGACCATACATTGTAATTTCTCTACAAGAAATGACCTCTCTGATTTGATAATAGCCATTGTATTGCTCACACTGAACATCTCAGCCCATAAAACTGCTGCTATTCCATACAGGAGGATGCTGCTTTTTTCTGACCTTTGGGGAGGCCTTGGAAGGCTTCTTTGGGGGGATCACAAAATTTTAACTACGTCTTCAGCTGCTGGGTGATAATTATATGCTAATTATAAGGAATGGGAGAGTCCCTAGAGGAGACTGTTGGTAAAAATATATTTTTTAAATATGTCAAGGAGTGCCTAGAGGAGACGATAAACGCACCTTTTGGAAACATGGTATTTAATTAAATACACGAATACTGACTAAAACCAAATAGTTTAAGTGAAATGCTGAAAAGATTTGGCAGCGAATTACCTTCCATCTTGGAAGCTGCTGATCCTGTATCTGTTTTCATAAGCCATTTAAAAATAGAAAGCCTAATTTCCCTTCTTTATTCAGACAGAGCTCCCATGATCTTTCAACAAGAACTGCCGGATCAAATCAAATGATGAATCATGCACACTTGGGTTATATACCAAGGTGAACAGCAGCATGGTCCAACACCCAGGTGAAAAAGGTCCCTCTCAGCTCACTCACAAACTACAAATGCAGTTGAGGAAAATACAGATCTTCCTTAAACTCATCCTGCAGTAACGTGCGTTTCTTTCCTCTCAAGATGCATCTCACTGTATGCCAGTGTTGACTTGGCCAACGAGAGACTCTCAGTTCAGTGGCAGGTCAGAAGTGCTTTACCACTGCTCCTGCAAAGGATGTCAAGTATTCTTTTTGCCTTCATTACTCTCCACCCAAAGTTCTGACAATGCTCTCAAGAACATAGTGAGACTCTTGGGGATGGTGCTGTGCAGGGCCAGGAGCTGGACTCGATGATCCCTGCGGGATCATCACCTTATTCTGTGATCTGTCCTCACTGAACCTTATGCACATCTAGTGCCACTGGGTTAGTGAAAGCACACAGGTTACTCAGTAAGGCCACTATGGGTTCCTCCTACCCTGTGTAACAAAAATTTAAAATAAAAATACCAGGGAACATTAGAGATTGCACACCCTTTGGGAATGGATTTGTGCTTTGTGTGTGTACATTGTTCAAAATAAATTACACTCTCATACTAATGGGAGTGCTGGTAACTACTGAAACTATTCCAAGCTTTCTAAACTTTTTTGTTAGCCTAAAAAAGCACTTACAAAACCAATGAGAAACAGAAGGAGAGTTTAACTGGTAAATTATTCTGTTACGCAAGAAAAGCCATTCAACAATTCCTGTTCCTTACCACATGACAAGTACCTTACACAATACTGTCTGCATTGAGTAAAAATAACTTTACTCACAGCTTCCTCAAGCTATTTTTAAATATAAATATGCGATTCTGTCACAACTAAATTGTCTCATGTGTTAGTGCTCAGTTATTAAAGAAAAGTTATAAATTAAATTATTGATATAAAAGCATCAATGAAACCAAGTAAGATAGAACATGACAGGGTTCTTCCAATGACGTTTCTGGGAGGTCCTCCAACTTCTAGAAACAGAAAGGAAAATAAAAGATAGAAAGTTTTTGAGTTACACACTATTGACTAGATGTAGTTCAAAAATATGATAATTTTGGGTAATATTTTAAAAGCTGGTATCATAAAACTATACAGTCATCTTTCTAGCACACTGAGCTGCATGCCTACCCAGGAAGAGAGAGAGCAGTAGAAGGCTCTCTGAAAAACACACATTTATTAAAAATACAAACTGACAACACAAGAATATACATCTTCTGGTACATAAGCAGAATATGTATTTCTGAGCTTGTTACAGTATCTGCCCAGATAATCAGAATTTTTTAAAAACATAAAATTATCTCCTGTTTTGTCAATCATTGATTTTAATTTAAAAAACTCATTGAATTACACAACCTTATCTGTCCTATAATGGATATAAAAAGGAGTTTTTTAAAAAGTATTTTAACAAAACATATTTAAATAATATATTCAGTTTAATATCCAAAGAAACTCAGCTCTGCAATTAGCTGAATTTTGAGGATGTGCCAGTGGTATCACTATTACCTAGACCAGACAGACAAGGATTGGAGAGCTCTCTGCTGCAATACCCTGCCACATTTAACTTTTCCAATAGATTCTCTGAAGACAAAACAAAACCAGAACACAAAGCTCTACATCCAGAAAGGCTGAGGTACTAACATAACCACCCCGGTCTGGGGCTTATGAGATGTGTTATAAAATACATTCATTTCACTACACTCAGTTCACTTTGAAAGGAGTTAATGGTGTTGGAGTCTGTTAATGGAGTCATTAATCAGAGACACCCTAAAAGTTGTGCTCATACAGATTAAAAAAAAAAATACATCTAAGACACAGGTATATTGTGAGAGACAAAAGATGTACCCACAATAGGGAATCTTGCTTGTTTCTGCACAAAACCACGTTAATATTCCTCACCCCAATTCTGCCAGAGATTACTGCTGCTGGGGGTAATTACTAGAGGGGTAGAGCTGGCAAGAAATGCCACTGCCGGATTCTTGGCTGAGGCAGCTTAACAGGAGTGTCATTTAGGGTAGTAGCTTTATCACCTGGATACATTCACTAAGACCTGGAATAAGACCAAAATTGCCTGCAGAGGGTAATAACTTACGTCCTCTGTCATCATAATTTCAATTCAAACCAGTCACCTAAGCTCAAAAGGCTCCAGAACTGCTTTACTGCTTACTTGCTTTTGATTTAGATAACATCCACAGAGTGATTCAATCAGCTTATATTTAAAAAAAATATAAGTGCCCTTTTTGAGCACTTTATTTCGACTTTGTGTTTCAGTTTATTTCTAATAGTAGTTTCATTCCGGTAAACTCATACTAGCTTTCCCAGTCCTTCATTGGATTAGGATTGTTGTTTTAGCCAGAAAAACAAGACTCACTCCTTTCATCTTCTCTTCTGTCAGGATTTTTTTCATGTAATACTCCCAGACTCATACAGATATGCTAACCAGCAAAATATAGTGCAGTTTTGATTCCCTTCTTTCTTGCGCAGGTTACACACTGCCAGAACTCCTAAGCTGTTATTTCCTATACATAAACAACATCCACAGATCTGCCTTAAAATCTGGCTCCAGTTAATCTTTCAAGTAATTCCGTAATGACAGCTTTTCTACACCACTAATGAATAACAAACTGATCAATAACTCTAGAAAATAAAGATAGATAGATGCTGTGTTGCAGAGAGGAAAAACCAAGTGAAAAGGTTCAACATTTCAGAAGAACCCAATACAGATAACCTCCTACAAACCAAAAGTAGTAGGTATGATGACAGGGGGAAAAAAAGTTAGCACTGCACCTAGCTGGTGAAGGTACCTGCAGTATGCATGATGGAAGAAGTAGAGAAGGAAAAAAGAGCTCTTAAAATGAAAGTGTTGTACAGACACAGGTCTATAAATCTGATTTCATACCCAAGTTCCAATTTTGTTACACACTATTAAAAATCAACCCTAACCTGATTTAATGGATACCCAAACAAGGGGGAAATTGGATTCTCCAACCGTAACGTGCCAGTGACACTGAGTGATACATAAAAGCAACACGGCTAGTTCCCATCCTTAATTCACAGCCTGTGCTTCAATTTCAAACCTGCCTTGGGTAGGGAAAAAAAAAAAAGATGGAATAAAAGCTTACTGCAGATTTTGTGCTTTTACAGATTTATCGAGATAGGAAGACTAAACAGAACTGAAAGCACATACAGTAAACAGCACATAAGGACTTAAAAAAAAACACACGAAAAAACCAACCCAACACAACAACAGCCGGTAAGTGGCACACACAAGTTTCTGAACAGGGTGTCTGCTATCACATGCAGCCGCTCATGCTCAGCCGGACACTCCCGTGTCACGCCAGCCAGCCTGCCTCGCGTCCTCCTAGGACTCAAGGGAAAATCCCCGGCTGCCGTGGAGCAGCGTTTCAGCACCTCGCTCGCCTGGTGCAAGTCATCAGCCCCTCAGAGTGCCTCAGAAACTGCGTGAAGATCTCAACCGCTCGGGGACCCCGTGAGGGGACGGAGTGTCAGGGAGACGGAGAAGGGGAAACGGGAGGCCGGGCGGGCTCCTCCCGCCCCCGGTGCGGCGCAGGCAGCGGGGCCGCACCATGGACAGTGGCTGCGCCCGCCGCCTCCCCTTGCCCTGCGCCAGCCGCTGCGGGCGCGGAGGGAGGGCGCCCTGCCCGCCCCGGCACCCCGGCCTCGCCGCCGGCCTCGCCTCAACCCGCTCCCCCAGCCCGACAGAAATGCCCCAATCGTAAATACCATTAAGAGGCGATGATCTGCGCCATCTGTCCCTCGGACTTACCGCCCTCTCCACCTCCGGCGCCGCGCCGGATACGAGCTCAGCGAGCACAAAGCGAACGGGGAACCCATTGGGTGCCCCCGCTCCGCGCCGCTCCGGACACCCCTCGCCGCCGGAGGAGAGCCCAACCACCACCCCGCGGGCACTGCCCCCGCTGCCCCACCGGGATCCATTCTGTCCTCTCCCCGTCCTCCCCACACGCTCCCCATCACTCCCATCTCGCCCCAGACCTCCACTTTCCGCACCCCACGGGGAGCACACCGCGGCTAACGGTGCCCGGCGCTGCCCCGCGACCACCTGCCCGGGACCCCGTCACTTGCCCGCCCGGAGCGCCCCGGCGAGGCCGCCGGGGGGAGGCAGCAGCAGGACTTTCATAATAATAAATTAAACACTTTGGGGCCCGAGCCCGTCCCAGTGGAAATTCCCGTTAGCGGCAGGGGGTGGGGAAGCCAAGCGCCCAGGCGAAGGCTGATTAAATTCTTCCCGGGGAAGGGATTAGCGGGCGAGGGAGCCGGGGATAGCCGAGCCGCGGGGGCTGCTCTCTGCCCCGCACCTCTCTGGCACCCCAGCCCACCCTTCCTCACGCAAGGCGGAGGGGGGAATGTTCGCTCCGTCCCCCACTCCGATAGTTTGTCCCCCGCGCCCGCGGCGAGGCCGAGCTCCCGTGCTCCTGCCACGCGCGCGGGCACCGGCCAGCCCCCACCCCGTCCCGGGGCACCTGCTCTCCCGGGAACGAGGGGGGATCGGCATCCCCAACACCTCTCGCGTCTCGGTACCACCCTCCCCCTCTCAGCCGGCCCCGGGCAGGAGCTCCCCCCTCTCTCTCTCCGCGGCACGGAGCCCGGTGGCGGGGCTGCCCCGAGCAGGTGGCTCTGCGCGAGCGGCCACGAGCCGCCCCGGGGCACCCCGGCAGCGGGGCAGCGGCGGCTGCCGCCTTCCCCTAGGCCCTCCCCGAGACCCCCACCACGAAGCGGAGTCTGACTGCCCCCCCCCCCT